>CM053029.1:508859191-509341691 GCA_028564925.1 Lithobates sylvaticus | reverse complement strand
CGTATCTCAAGAGGTTGAGGGTGGGCAAAGCTTCTGCAATTCTCGCCTAGGTGAGAATTGCGGAAGTGGGAGCAGGTGCAAGTCAGAAAAAGGTACCCACTCCCAGAAAAAAAAAAAACACCAATATCGTTACAGTAGAGGGGAGGATGAGCGGAACATTCACTTTTAAGTGGCGTTCTGCTTCAAGAATGCAGCTGCCAAATGTCTGGAAACATTGCACAAGGCATCTTTTGCCTTGGTGCTGCTGCACTGCATTCAGTGGTTGCGGCTATTGCAGTCTGTCAGATCAAACCAATGGTTGTAAAGTAGTGCATGCACCATTTTTGCTGCTGTCCAGTGAAAATTTCAGCCCATTCAAATGAATAGGCTGAAATCACACTGCACCTTGATCGCATCACTGTGCATTCCTGTGCAATTCATGATGTGAACCGGTCCTTAATATTTTAAAATACTGGAACTCAGAATACAACTAACTTTTTTTGGTACCGACTCATTTATAATGAAGGCAGAAAATGTCACAAAAAGTCTTACATCAAATTGCAACCCTTTTCTTGCAATTAACAAATGCTGGTCATAACTAAATATTACAGCCTTGTAATAAATAATCTGCTGTTCTGTACGTAAAAAGTACAGAGACTTCGGAATATGTTGGCTAGATATTCCTAGCCTCACCTACTGTTGGTTTCTTAGGCAAGCAATAGACGGTTCAAATCCTGCTGAACCGACAAGGATTCAAACCATGTATGGGCAAGCTGAATGTACAAAGTTGATTGATCAACTTGGGTACAACTAGCCTGCTGAATCTACTTGTGATTATTGCTAGTGGCTGCTATAGCTGCTAGCAATAATCAGTGTCTTCTCCCGACGGGGATAACTTCCCCACCCCTCTGCCAGGAGAATACAATGTCTCGGCAGGAGGGATTCCCCTGTCAGCACTGTCTGTGTTGATGGGGGAATCGTACAAATTTTGGGTTGGAGGAATAAATTTCCACCATCTATGGCCTGCCTTACAATCTCTCACCAAAAAAGATGGGAGAAGCTTGTAGGATCTGGTTGCATTGAATTACATAAAATAAACAGACTCAACCTTTAGAATTTGGCACAGCTGCAATGTGTCCTAGAGAGATTTAGAAGGTCACTTATGCACTGTACTTGTTCCCAGGAGATGTTGCAGTCTTGTGATGTCTAGGAATGCTTGGCAGTCCCCTATAGACTGTTACATACAAACAAGAATGTTTTGTTTCTCACCCTATGTCAACTCGGCAGCTTCTATAAAATAACAGCAACATGAACTGAAGTGTCCCTGAACTACATAAACGACATCCATAGGCTCCGCTCACCAGGCAACTCAGAATTTTAGGGCAGGCTCCAGCTGAAGCTAACATTTACAATTGGCTTGCATTACAAAAGTACCATCACAACCTAATCATTTTCAGCTTGAAAAAAAAAGGATCGACTTGTAGTGACCCCCGTGCCCCCTTATGTCCAGTATTGCACCTACAAGAGATGAGCTGACCTTAGACATTTTAAGTAAATGAACTTCCATACCCATGTTTGGTAGATACGGGGGCTGCCAGATCCGTTTTGCAGGCCTCAGTTGCTTTAAATCTTCCTTTTGACCGCTAAACAAGTTCCTGGAGTAGACTTAGAGGGCGAGGTGAATTTAATGCCTGAAACAGAGCCCCTACCAGTACAAATTGGCCCCTTGAGCACCCAGGACACTGTGCCTTGCAACTTGTTGGGCAGAGATCTCCTCTGTAAATGAACTTACCATCTAGTTTGCTCTCTGGCGGGATTGAGCTTAAAATTTCCTGAGAATGATAGAGGAATTTTGTGATTTTGCTCAATCAGCTGCACCCTTGTATGTTCTGGCAGCAATTAGGGAATAGCGAAATAGAGCGAGAAAGGCGCACCGACCTAGTGCATTACCACAAGAAAAAGGTATTAAAAAATTTAAAAGAGCAATTTATACTCACAAACGTGATTGATCTAAATGCATATCATAGCAAGTGTCCTCCACTGCATGAAAATCTAATAAAGTCCATCGGTGGCACCAGGTGACCAGGAGGCATTCAAGTGGCTGACGCATTTGGAGAGCGAACCCTCATCAGAGCCAAAAAATAGTGGATGATCCCTATTTTTTGACACTGATGAGGGTTTACTCTCGAAGCGCGTCAGCCATTTGAATACCTCCTGGGCATCTGGCAAGTCTGATGGACTTTATTTGATTTTCATGCAGTGGAGGACACTTGCTATGATATGCATTTAGATCAATCACGTTTGCGAGTATATATTGCTCTTTTATTTATTTTTTTAACTTTCAAAATATTTTATTTAAAAAAAATATACAATACATTGCGATATGAGACATTTCATTAAGAAATACATAACTGAACCTGGAGGTTGATAACTTGGAAAATTCAATCATATATCCAAAATATAAAACAAAATAGGAGAAAGTTCTTAAATTAAATATTACTACATCTCTAGCTATCAATTAAGTTTTTTCGGATAAGTATCTCCTCGGTAGGATTCCTTTCATAAATTCTTGAAGAAATAAAGATTCTCCTATCTCCATAGCACCCCTAGCGTGATCAGACTGTGCCCGGAGAGAAAATCTCCAAACTTTCTCATATGCCCATTCCTAGGTCTTCTAAGTTTCTCATATATAGCAGTCCTGCTATGTATATAGGCTTTTATTTTATTTATTTATTTTATTCATCCAACATTATAATTTCCAAGAAATTATATAGAAAATAACGTAACTAGAGATCTTCTCCAGGTTCTTACGTTTAATTTTTTTTAATACATTTTATTGTGGTAATGCACCAGGTCGGTGCTCTTTTCTCTCTCTATTTTGCTAGTTTTATGTTCAAGGCTGCCCGATATCTTGAGAAGGCAGCAAGATCGTTGGCATTAAGAAGTTTTATTCTGATTGCACCTTTGGGTTATCATCGTGAGTGCAGGAGAATATTTGCAAGCCGTTTGGGAATTACAGTAATCATACCTGATGAACTTGTGGAACTGCCACCTGACTTGGGGACTACCGACATCTTTGATGTAGGGCTCCTAAAGAACTGCATACCTGTGAAGGTAAAATTAAGACCAGGACTACATCCACCAAGGGTGTCTCAATACCCACTTTCTAGGCAGCAATAATGGGGGATTGAACCCCTGATACAGAACTTCCTGGCAAAAGGGATCCTTATATTACACCCTGTCAGTCAGAAGCCAAATTCCAAAAAAAAGCCTGGGAAAAATGTTTACAGGTTCGTACTGGATTTGAGTGCACTGAATCAGGTTATACAATTACCCTATGCAGTGGTCCCAAATCCTAACACCCTACTCTCTAGAATTCCTGAGGATGCAAGATTCTTTTCAGTAATTGATCTAACGAATCCTTTTTTTTTCAGTACCTCTGGACCCTGAATGTTACTACCTCTTTGCCTTCCGTTAGCAAGGTAAACAACTCACATGGGCCAGATTACTGCAAGGACTTGCGTCAAGTCCAACAGAATTTTCCCAGGCAAGGGTGGCTGTCACCAGAGGGCTGTAAGAGGGCTGTGTCCTCTTACAGTATATTGATGATTTATTGTTAGCTTGGAACTAAGAACTGGTTTTTAAAACAGCTACAAAAGACCCATTGAAGTTTCTCTATGAAGCTGAATGCAGGGTCTCTTCAAAGTTGTAATATTGCAAATAAAGTCACGTTCTTTGGTCATTGCATCTCTGGAGGATCAAAACACTTGATAGCTGAAAGAGTGTCCACTGGGCTTAGGGCTCTCCTACCTAAGAAACAGAACTGCTTGTACACAAGCTTCTTTTTTTGGCAGATTACAGGCAGTTTAATTCTTTTACATTGGCGACCTTTTGAACTTCAAAACGCCGGTACAAAAATGCTGTGGGCTTAGGCCATTGTTGGCTGAATACGGGTCACAGGAGTGCAGAACTAAGTGCCAATATGTAGTGGAGAGTACAGGTAGGCGTTTTACTACAGTAATTGTAGAGAATCTACCAGTGTAAAATTGGCCATCCAAAATACAATTTTAATCATAGATAACAGACCTAGCCACGTATACCTAACCTATTTTTACTTTGTGGATAGGGGGGGTTCAGTGAATGGGGGGTGTTATTATTTGAAGTGGTTTAGGTACACACTGTTCTTATACTTTTTTTTCCTTTTAAGCAATACAGCAGTGTGCTGTAAACAAAAGCAGCTCTAAGAACAGATAGTAACAGATAAATGCTGCGCTATGAGCACTCCAAACTTAAAATACAGGCTATATCAACATAAAATAAAAACCAATAAACCCTCAAAAAGTTAAAGCGGACCTCCAAATTTTTCTGTAAGGCATTTGGTTCAGAACTCTAGCAGCCAGTTTACAGTTTGAGCGAGTGAGCCCCTGTGATCAATGTGCAGAGGGGAAGCTGCTTGGCACAGAACCTGGGAGAGAGATCACGGCTCTCACTGTAGTAGCTCCGACTACTACAGTGATTGTCAGCTTCCCCAGCGGCCCCTCAGATATGAGATATGCATACCTGTTGGAACAATCTGGAGTATGCAATAAAGATTAAACCAAGTTAAGCTTTAACTGTTTTAGCCAGAATTGTCAAGCTAGCTGTGGGAAGAAGAGAACCAAGCAACTTACACAAATATATGCATTAAACTTTGCAGTGACATCATTCAACAAGCATAACACATTCTATGTTCCGTTTAACTTTTTTTGTATTAGTACTGTTTTACCTGATGGAGAGTGGATTTCTTGAGCATTTGTCCTGAAAAAGTAGCGAGAATTAAAAAAATCTTATACAACATTCAACCCTTTTCAGTTTATTTGATAATCTATCACCCCTGGTGGTAAGAGGGTTCACTGCACTTGTTTCAAAAAATGATCTGACAAATAGCTCTATACTGTATTATTATGTAAAGATTCCCAACAAATTTATTTGGACAATTCACCCATTTCACGTTTGTTCACATACTCCTGGCATTTCATGCTCACATTTACTATATGTACAATAGGTCAAATGACCATCATGTGAATAATGGAGAGCCAGTGAATGTCACATTTACAGTAATTATTTTATAATCAAGTAGGCAAACTTGTCAACCTAAACTCTATATTGATGAAACTATGTTTTCAATACAGTTTCACCACTAGGAGGGCAATTTTATTTATTTATTTTTTAAAGAGGAAAAGAAATGAACCCCCTCCCCTCAAAAGGTAACCAACCTAGCATGCCAGGCATGCTAGCTGTTATCCCCATGGCAGGGAGCAAGCATACAGCCCCCTACCATATTGATATCAGCATACATTAATTTAAAGTGCGTATGAAGGGGTTCCCGTAAAAAAAGGGATATCTCTCAAAGCACAGGTGCCAAAATGGGAGCTTGGTTCTTTGTCATCCCCAGTATCGGAGAGATAGCACTGGTAAAGAGGGCAAAGAATAAAGGCTTGGGTGCCATCTACCTGCTGATCATATGAACAATAAAGCAGTCGATCCTTCCCTGGAGAACTGGCTTTAGGGACCATCAAACCTCTCACCACTTCATCATTGGTGTAGTTGTGAACATGAAAGGCAACGGAACACATGGGAACAATTGGAAAACATTGTACTGTTGCTAATTCTATATTTACCAGGGGCATCTGAATGGACCTTGCAAGGTCTCCAGCACATTCTACCTCCTACCTTATTTTTCAACCTGGAATGTACTGGAAAATGTCCTTCAAAAGGAAATAGAGTTTTTAAAAAGGCATCTAATAATTGGGGAGAGAGGAGAGAATCAACAACTATACCCAAGAATTTGCTGATGAAAACAGTATCTTTAGCAGTAATCAGCATGGGTTTACAAAGGGTTGTTCCTGCCAGACCAATCTGTTAACATTCTATGAGGAAGTAAGCTACCATTTAGATAAGGGAAGGCCTGTGGATGTGGTGTATCTGGATTTTGCAAAACAGTTCCCCACAAACGCTTAATCTACAAACTGAGGTCTGTAGGCATGGGCCATAGAGTTTATTCATGGATATAAAACTGGTTACAGGGGTGTGTCCAAAGGATGGTGATGCATAACGTGTACTCAGAGTGGTAAATTCTGTTTAATTTATTCATAAATGATATAGAGGTTCATATAAATAACTCAATATCGTTTTTTGATGACTACACAAAAACAAAGTAGGGAAATAACTTCACATCAGTATATAGAAACCTTAGAAGAAGGCCTGAATAAAATAATGGGGTGGGCAACTACCATAGCAAATGAGGTTTAATGTTAAAAAAAAAGTTAAGTAATGCACTTGGGGGGCTAAAAATATCAATGAAAATTACTCACTAGGTAGAGAACCTCTGGGGGAATCCATAATGGATAAAGACCTGGGGGTCCTGGCAGGGGCAGCACGTTTATTAAGGGCGCATGGGGCGCCGTCCCCCCCTATCCATGCATCCGGCCCCTTTCAGAACACCAGCGCGTGGATTCCAATGTCGCAGAGAGTGCACTACGATGCCACAACAGCGAATGAAAATGCTTCATAGCATGGGTGGTTGTTTGCAAACACACTAGCCCCCGGGTCCTGGTAGAAGACAGACTAAGCAATAGCATGCAATATCAAGCCACAGCAAGCAAAGCCAGCAGAATATTAGCATGCGTAAAAAAGGGGCTATACTCCAGGGATAAAACGATAATCCTGCCACTTTATAAACTCTGGTTCAGCTGCATCTGGAGTATTCCATCCAGTTCTGGTCACCAATGCTTAGAAAGCATGTGCTGGAACTGGAAAGAGTCCAGAGCAGGGCAAAACAATTAATAAGGGGACTGGAGGACCTCAATTACAAGGAAAGGTTACCAGCACTGACATTGTTCTTCCTGAAGAAGAAACGCTTGAGAGGAGATATGATAGTAATATGCACATACCTCAATGGTGATCCCAGCGTAGGAAGAAAACTATCAGTTTCAGGGAATGTGAGACGACACGGGGCCACACAATGAGACGAGGAGAAGCAGTTTAACCTTAAGCTGCGTAGGGAGTTTTTCACTGTCAGGGCAATAAGGATGTGGAACTCTTCCACAATTTGTGGCGTGAGCGCGTAGTATTGATCATTTTAAAAGACTCTTGGACTTGCATCTTAGTGAACACAACATACAGGGACATGGGAATGATTATCGACACTGACACACGTACACCCACACAGGTTAAACTGGATGGAATAGCGTATTTATTAAACCTTACCAACTATGAAACAATTGCCAAACAGCGGTGCACCCAAATGGTTCAGATTCCCCAGCATTTCAGGTTCCAGTCAGATTAGAGGACGCCATTAGATCACAGAAAGCCAGTGTAACAAGACTGTTTCAGGAGTTTTCATGCAATTGTTAGATTTAAAAGAGAAGTACGGCTTTTTTTTTTTAAATCATACTTGGGTGGATGCTGCATTGGTCCGAACAGATCTTACACTGAAAACCGAGCAATCAAACACCCCTGATCACTCGGTTCTTAGAGCTCCGTGAGCAGAGAGCTGGTGACTGTCAGCCACTGGCTCTCTGCTCTGCCCCTCCCCCCTACGCTCACTGGATCGCTAGGCTGTGGAGGGGGTGGAAGCAGCTAGCTTAGGCTCTCAGCGGCTCACCGAGAGGCTGAGCCAGGTGCCGATTTAGGGTTGTGGGCGGATCTCGACCATATTATCGTGATCTTGCCCCAGCCTGGACCGGCTCTGTGACGTCAGCCGGCAGCGGGCTTCAGCCTGCTGTCTGCTAAAAATGGGTCATAGGAGTGCAGAACGAACTGCACTCCTGTGATGTATAGAAGTACAGCCATACAAGCTTTGGCTGTACTTCTTCTTTAAGTATGCATAATATCTTATCAAATGGTTTTATTTTTCAATAGTAATTTAAAGGTGACCCTGAAATAACATTTGTTACTGCTGATTAGAATTATACCAGTGCTCTCATTTCTCTATCTGTTTGATTACAGTGGACTGACCTAACAAAACAGTTTTTGTTACCGTTCTGAAATTGATAATGCATGTACTGCGGGATAGAGGCAGCTGTAGGCAAAGCAACATACCCATTTGTTGCTGCCTACTTCCAATTTTGGGTGTGTGCATGCGTGCCTTCTGCCCGGCTCCTGCTGTGATCATATACAGCGGGAGCAGGGATGAGAAACAGAGATCTGTAGTAAAAATCAGCATACAGTACACACATAACCTCCTGATCGCCCTAGATGTTAGCCCCTTCCCAGCCAATGTCACTAGTACAGTGACAGTGTAAAGTACTATCATGGCGAGTAACATGGTTTACGAGCGTCTCGCAATACAAGTTATTTTTTGAAAATCCGACTCTGTTTGCAAGCGTTGTCTTGCAAGACGAGCAGGATTCAAGCCAATAGGGTATGCAGTACCGCATTTGGCCAGAGGTGCGGGGGCGCCCGCATACAATAGCAGTCACTGTGGAATGAATCAAAGTTTCCATTGACTCCTATGGGAAAACTCACTTTGATTTGCGAGTGCTTTGGATTACAAGCATTCTTCTGGAACTAATTATACTCGTAATCCAAGGTACCACCGTATATCATAGTTTATAGACGTTATAACTTTCACGCAAACCAATCAATAAGCACTTATTGGAATTTTTTTGTAGGGGAGGATGTAGCAAATTACATTTTTGGCCAAAATTTATGAAGAAATGTTTTTTAGTTTTTTTTTTTTTTTAATTTTCAGTATATTTTCATTTAGATCACAAAAAAAATATAAAAAACCCAGTGGTGATCAAATAACATCAAGAGAAAGCTCTATTTGTGTGGGAAAAAAATATATAAATTTGGTTTGGGTACAGTGGTGCATGACTGCGCAATTATCTGTTAAAGCAGCACAGTACCAAGTAGCAAAAAATGGCCTGTTCACGAAGGGGGCTCAAGTGGTTAAATACTGCCAGAATAGAAGAGGGCTATGACGTACATGGAGGAAGGAGGCTGTGCTAGGAAACTGACTCTTCCCCGGAGAAGTCAAGTTTTCTATCAGGATCAAAGTCACTTTGCATATAAATAAAAATAGGATTTTTGACTTACCGTAGAATCCTTTACTTGGAGTTCATTTAGAGATACAGGATGAGGAGAACCATAGAGCTCACAGAGCTGTCTGAGAAACCATTCAACCAAAGCTGGCGTCAGCCTGAACATCCACTTAGAAAAACCGGACAAAATGTGTGAAGACCAAGTGGCAGCCTTGCAAACAGATAAATGTTCCTGAAAAGCACATGAAGCGCAAACTGATCTAATGGAGTACACCGACAGGGAAAGGTGAAACCTTTGACCAGTTGGCCAGCTTAAAACATACATGTATTGCAATGTATGTGAACAAAAAATCCCTGTTTTTGTATAAACTTTGCTACTAGAAAGGGTGTAAAGCAGTGTACAGAGGGTTCATTCAGAATTTATTCTTAACCACTTGCCGACCGCCCCCTGTATATATACGTCGGCAGAATGGCACGTACAGGCAGAACCACGTACCTGTACGTGCCATTCTTCCGGCGGGTGGGGGGTCCGATCGGACCCCCCCCGGCCGGCGGGGACGGTCGGGATCGCTTCAGGAGCGATCCGGGATGAGGGGACGGCCAGTGGTTTCTGGCCACCCCCTCGCGATCGCTCCTGGCCAATCAGATGCTTCCTCTGTCTGTGTCAATCAAAACACAGGCAGAGGAAGTGATGTCACGCTCGGTGCGCCGGTCTATGTGACCGGAACGCCGAGCTGTGAACGTCTAAAGGTTAGTGCACCAACAGTACACTGACACCAGTACACATAGGCACACAAAACACCCCCCTGTCACCCCCAGATCACCCCCCAGATCACCCCCTCCCCCCCCAGTCACAGTGTCACTAATTGCAGTGATCATTTTTTTACTGATCACTGCATTTAGTGTCAGTGTGACTGTAATAACTGTCAGTGCAGTTAGTTTTAGGTCCAAGGTAGCCCCCTACCCCCCCCTAATAAAGGTTTAACCCCTTGATTGCCCCCCAGGTAACCCTTTCACCCCCTTTTGCCAGTGTCACTAAGCGATCGTTTTTCTGATCGCTGTATTAGTGTCACTGCTGTCGCTAGGTAACCATTTTTTTTTTTTAGGTAACCGCCATGTTTATATAGGTTCATAAATAGGTTTATAGGTCAGGTACCCCCATATTACAACCTAAATAAAGGTTTTAACCCCTTGATTGCCCCTAGAGTTAACCCTTTCACCAGTGATCACTGTATAACTGTCACTGGTGACGCTGGTTAGCCAGTTAGTTATTTCGTTATTTAGGTTCCCCGTCAGGTTTTTATATAGCGTCAGGTACCCCCATATATTACCTAATAAAGGTTTTAACCCCCTGATTGCCCCTAGTTAACCCTTTCACCCCCTTTTGCCAGTGTCACTAAGCGATCGTTTTTCTGATCGCTGCATTAGTGTCGCTAGGTAACCATTTTTTTTTTTTAGGTAACCGCCATGTTTATATAGGTTCATAAATAGGTTTATAGGTCAGGTACCTCCATATTACAACCTAAATAAAGGTTTTAACCCCCTGATTGCCCCTAGAGTTAACCCTTTCACCAGTGATCACTGTATAACTGTCACTGGTGACGCTGGTTAGCCAGTTAGTTATTTCGTTATTTAGGTTCCCCGTCAGGTTTTTATATAGCGTCAGGTACCCCCATATATTACCTAATAAAGGTTTTAACCCCCTGATTGCCCCTAGTTAACCCTTTCACCCCCTTTTGCCAGTGTCACTAAGCGATCATTTTTCTGATCGCTGCATTAGTGTCGCTAGGTAACCAGTTTTTTTTTGTATTACTGTTACGGGTGACGCTGGTTAGTTAGCTTTATTTTTTATACTGTCAGGGCACCCGCCATTTATTACCCAATAACGGTTTAACCCCCTGATCGCCCGGCGGGTGATATCAATTAGGTTTTAGGGTCAAATAAGGTCTGCGTCGCCCCAGGTTAGTGCCAGTACCGCAAACACCCACGCGCAAAGCATACACCTCCCTTAGTGGTACAGTATCTGAACAGATCAATATCTGATCTGATCAGATCTATACTAGCGTCCCAGCAGTTTAGGGTTCCAAAAAAAAAAACGCATTGTTAGCGGGATCAGCCCAGATACCTGCTAGCACCTGCGTTTTCCCTCTCCGCCCAGCCCAGCCCACCCAAGTGCAGTATCGATCGATCACTGTCACTTACAAAACACTAAGCACACATAACTGCAGCGTTCGCAGAGTCAGGCCTGATCCCTGCGATCGCTAACATTTTTTTTGTGGTAGCGTTTTGATTCAGTCGCTTCAGTCAGGAGCTTTTTTACCTGTGAATCTCAGAAAAATAAAAAAAATAAAAATAGTTGTCGTTTTATTGTTCTCTCTCTCACTCTATTCTCTCTCTATTGTTGCTCTTTTTTTACTCCATTCTATTCTGCAATGTTGTATTATGTTTTATCATGTTTTATCATGCTTGCTTTTCAGGTATGTAATTTTGTTTTACTGTGTTTTAGTGTTAAGCATTTTTTTGTTTTCAGGTGCGCCATTCAGTTGCAACGCGGATTTATTTATCTTGACAGCAACAGCGTTTGCTCCCACGATACATAAAGCCGCGACTCCAACGCTGTAGGAGGTGATTTCACCACCACAGTTAAAAAAAAGAGCATATATGCCGAAGCATGGGGGCAGCAGGGGGGGGGAGGAGCGATTGGCTCCTAATGCCACGTACATACGGTCGAAATTCCGACCGTGTGTACACGGCATAACTTTTGCGGGAGGATGCCCCCATGCATCGGCATATATAAATGGTGCATGTATGCCCATCATTAGAAGTGGGTGGATGAAGGGAGGTATTCTAATGGTGGGCATACCCACCAATCAATCTCTTTTTTTCGTTCAGCCAAGAGGCTGCATGAAAAAAAAAAGATTACAATATATGTCCAGTATGTTGCTGGACTTTGAATGGTTATACCAGAATGATGCCTGCAGGTTTAGGTATCATCTTGGTATCATTCTTTTCAGCCAGTGATCGGCTTTCATGTAAAAGCAATTCTAGCGGGTAATTAGCCTCTAGACTGCTTTTACAAGCAGTGGGAGGGAATGTCCCCCCTCCCGGATATAAACCGCGCCATTGGGAAATTGGGAAAGCATTTTATCACACCAATCTTGGTGTGGTCAGATGCTTTGAGGGCAGAGGAAAGATCTAGGGTCTAATAGACCCCAATTTTTTCAAAAAAAGAGTACCTGTCACTGCCTATTGCTATCATAGGGGATATTTACATTCCCTGAGATAACAATAAAAATCATAACAAAGAAAAAAAAATGGAAGGAACAGTTTAAAAATAAAATAAAAAAGCTAAATAAATTAAAAAAAAACCAAAAAAAAAAAAAAAAAGCACCCCTGCCCCCCCTTCTCTTGCGCAAAGGCGTACACAAGCGTTGGTCTGGCGTCATATGTAAACAGCAATTGCACCATGCATGTGAGGTATCACCGCGAAGGTCAGATCGAGGGCAGTAATTTTAGCAGTAGACCTCCTCCGTGAATCTAATGTGGTATCATGTAAAGGCTTTTAAAGGCTTTTAAAAATGTATGTAGTTTGTCGCCACTGCGTGTTTGTGCGCAATTTTAAAGCATGTCGTGTTTGGTATCCATGTACTCGGCCTAAGATCATATTTTTTATTTCATCAAAAATTTGAGCAATATAGTGTGTTTTAGTGCATTAAAATAAAAAAAAGTGTATTTTTTCCACAAAAAATGCGTTTGAAAAATCGCTGCGCAAATACTGTGTGGAAAAAAAAAAATGCAACACCCACCATTTTAATCTGTAGGGCCTTTGCTTTAACATTATATATAGTGTTTGGGGGTTCAACGTAATTTTCTTGCAAAAAAAAAATATGTTTTCATGTAAACAAAAAGTGTTAGAAAGGGCTTTGTCTACAAGTGGTTAGAAGAGTGGGTGACGTGTGACATAGGCTTCTAAATGTTGTGCATAAAATGCCAGGACAGTTCAAACCCCCCCCAAATGACCCCATTTTGGAAAGTAGACACCCCAAGCTATTTGATGAGAGCAATGTTGAGCCCATTAAATATTTTTTTTTTTTGTCCCAAGAGATTGAATAATGAAAAAAAAAAAAAAATATATATTTTTTTTTTTACAAAAAGTTGTCACTAAATGATATATTGCTCAAACATGTCATGGGCATATGTGGAAATACACCCCAAAATACATTCTGTTGCTTCTCCTGAGTACGGGGATACCACATGTGTGGGACTTTTTGGGAGCCTAGCTGCGTACGGAACCCCAAAAACCAATCACCGCCTTCAGGCTTTCTAAGGGTGTAATTTTTTTTATTTCACTTCTCACTGCCAATCACAGTTTCGGAGGCCATGGAATGCCCAGATGGCATAAAACCCCCCAAAATGACCCCATTTTGGAAAGTAGACACCCCAAGCTATTTGCTGAGAGGTATGGTGAGTATTTTGCAGATCTCGCTTTTTGTCACAAAGTTTTGAAAATTGAAAAAAAAAATTTTTTTTCTTTACTTTCTTCATTTTCAAAAACAAATGAGAGCTGTAAAATACTCACCATGCCTCTCAACAAATAGCTTGGGGTGTCTACTTTCCAAAATGGGGTCATTTGGGGGGGTTTTGTGCTATTTTGGCATTTTATGGCCTTCGAAACGGTGATAGGTAGTGAGGAGTGAAATCAAAAATTTGCACCCTTAGAAATCCTGAAGGCGGTGCTTGGGTTTCGGGGCCCCGTACGCGGCTAGGCTCCCAAAAAGTCCCACACATGTGGTATCCCCATACTCAGGAGAAGCAGCAAAATGTATTTTGGGGTGCAATTCCACATATAACTATGGCATGTGTGAGCAATATATCATTTAGTGACAACTTTTTGAAAAAAAAAAAAATCTTTTTTATTTTTGTCTTTATTCAATCACTTGGGACTAAAAAAAAAAATATTCAATGGGCTCAACATGCCTCTCAGCAAATAGCTTGGGGTGTCTACTTTCCAAAATGGGGTCATTTGGGGGGGTTTTGTACTTCTCTGCCATTTTAGCACCTCAAGAAATGAAATAGGCAGTCATAAATTAAAAGCGGTGTAAATTCCAGAAAATGTACTCTAGTTTGTAGACGCTATAACTTTTGCGCAAACCAATAAATATACGCTTATTGGCATTTTTTTTACTAAAGACATGTGGCTGAATACATTTTGGCCCAAATGTTTGACTAAAATTGAGTTTATTAGATTTTTTTTTTATAACAAAAAGTAGAAAAATCTCTTTTTTTTTTCAAAATTTTCGCTCTTTTTCCGTTTATATCGCAAAAAAAATAAAAATCACAGAGGCAATCAAATACCATCAAAAGAAAGCTCTATTTGTGGGAAGAAAAGGACGCAAATTTCGTTTGGTTACAAAATTGCATGACCGCGCAATTACCAGTTAAAGTAGTGCAGTGCGAAATTGAAAAAAGACCTCTGGTCCTTTGGCTGCCAAATGGTCCGGGGCTGAAGTGGTTAACATGTGGCCCCTTTAGCACTTGATACTATATATACACACACATTATAAAAGTTCTTTGGATCTGAGTACAGGTGTATCTTATTTCTATTGCAGTGCAGGTCAGTGACGAGACCTGAACCTTTATCTTATTTCTATTGCAGTGCAGGTCAGTGACGAGACCTGAACCTTTATCACTCGTACAACTTGTGTCTATTTGCTCCATATTAGCACTATATCCACTGGAGTATTTGCATTTTGCAGAGCAGAGTAGGGACTGGCCAGAGAGGGATTACTTTGATGTAGTTGGCCAGCTCAAGCATGTATTGCAATGTATGCGAACAAAAAAATCCCTGTTTTTGGGCAAAGTATGCTAAAAAGGGTGTATAGCAGTGTGCAGAGGAGGCAGAGTCCTTTTTTTTTTTTTTTTTTTTTAATATACATCTCAGAATTTTTCTCCCATATAACTTTATTGCAATTACACAGGGGACCAATAGCTTGTGTTCTCTTTAGCCACTTCATGCCCGCACTCTAGCCAAAAGGCGGCTATAGCGTGGCTCTCTCGCTCTGGGAGGGCGTCCATGGACATCCTCCCAGAACCACACCCCCCTGGTGCGTGCATCCAGCGTACTCTGAGAGGAGAGCCTGTAACCAGCAAGTGTGACAAGGTACATTTACACAGATAATCAGTGCAGCCCCATCAGTGCCTCCTCATCAGTGCAAATCAGTAAAGGAGGCAAACTAATTCTTTATTTGCAAAATATTATAACAGAAACTAAGATTTTTTTTCAAAAGTTTTTTTCATTTGTTTAGCAAAAATTACAAAGCCCAGTGGTGATTAAATACCACCAATAGAGAGCTCTGTCACAAAAAAAATAAAAATGATAAAAATGTCATATGGGTACAGTGTTGCATGACTGCGCAACTGTTATACAAAGTGTGACAGCACTGAAAGCTGAAGATTGGTCTGGACAGAAAGGGGGTGAAAGTGCCCAGTATCGAAGTGGTTAATGAGACACCACATTAAACCCCAAAAGTTTCCAATGCAACTCCACTGAAGCTAATGTAGGCACAGATCATGCTCTATTAGTTGCTGCCCCCACCAGCGCCCCCCAGGGAATGATCAATCTGGACCAGAATGTAGCTCAGGTTACTACTGTGATTTAGAGCTTCTACAGAGTAGGATCAGGTATCACATATACTGTACATGCTTATATTAGGCCAAACTGGTCCAATGCAAGTATGCATTGGACATGTATGGAGTTCGGCTTTAAAGTGCCATGTTTGAAAGTTCCTGTAGGAGTACCACTCAAAGTATAAGCAAAAAGGTGATTACCTATTCAGCGGGGGTAATGCCAGATCCTCTCTTTGACTGTTAGGGCCCATTTTGTTGGCATGGCCCAGTTAAATCTGAATGGGGAACTCACATTTTTTTTTTTTTTTCAACCAGATGAAAATAGATTGGATATTAATAATGGACACCCAGCCTAGTTTGAAAGCTTTCTTTATTTTTGTATTTGATCACACACACACATCATTTTCCACGATTCTTCTCACTTTACGGCAATAAGTTAAGATAAACACATAAAATGACAAAATAGCAGAACTCATTATTGGAACTGGACAGAACGTCCCAAGCATCCCATGAATAGCAATACACATGGAGTAACTTGTCGACTGCGAGTCGTAAAGGAAAGTTCACCACATGTATTACTGTGCACTTTCCCCATTTATTAACAAGGTGTTAATAATGTAAACATTACTAAGGGAATGTTGTTTATAATACAATATAACATGATTGGCCATAATTACATTAATAGCTACTTAGTGGTGTAAGTGCAAGAATCTACATAGTTTCCCCAACGGAAGAAAAGCCATAAACAGCATTTAAATTGTGCATCAAACCTTCTACCAGGAAAACGACAGTTCGGAAAATAGCTGCCACATACTTCTAATACTGAAATTCAAAGGGCAGCAAACACATTGACACATGACATGATTGTATGTGATGTCTTAATTCCAAACAATATAAAAAAGGAAATAAAAAAAAATCAGCATATTTTTTTTAGGATGCATCTAGTTTGCAACAGACGGCCAACTCCGCACAAAGCCAAGGTACTGCAAAGGGTAATTCCTGGTGCCTTTCTGTTCTATTTTCCTAGGTAGGTAGTCCGATTGAAATCATGAAACTATTCTGACTGCCTCACACAGGCACAAAGCTTAAAAGGATAGTCCACCTTTACAAAAAACCTGCCTATGCAGGTAAGGGGTGTCTGTAGATAAAAAAAACTAACTGTGCAGCTCTGACTAAAGCTGAATAATACCCTTGCTATAGGTGTAGGCAACATACCTTATGAAGCCTGACTGGAATACTCCCAGGACATTGCTAAGTGAGGCCTAGTCATCACTGCTCACCTCCACCACTACAGAAATGAGCTCCTTCTCTTTTTCAAACCCCCTCACATGCTCTCTCCCCTGATACAGTAGTTCTGAGTTCAGCATTTGAGAGCTCACACCTGTGATGATGGAGGTGAGCAGTAATGACTAGGCCTCACTTAGCAATGTCCTGGGAGTTTTCCAGTCAGGCTTCATAATGTATGTAAATGGCCTACACCAATAGCAAGGGCATTATTTATCTTTAGTCAGAGCTGCACAAATTTGTTTTTTATCTACAGATGCCCCTTATTTGCATTGGCAGTTTTGCGGTAAAAGTGAACTCTCTTTAAAGCGGTTGTAAACATCTGACATAAAGTTTGGGATAAAGAATATCCCTCTATAGTGTGTACTTGTCTCAATCCAGAGCACTGAAGTGTAATTTCTCTCTGCTGCCTTGTTCCACTGGTATCTGCACGAGTCACTTCTGAAAGGTTTTTCGGACACCAAGAGCTAAAAAGGTGACAGGGCAGGGAGCCTCAGTGCAGTGACAGCCTAAGCTCTGTGCCTGTGTGAAGGGTGTGTGTTTCTTCCCTCCAATCAGTTCTCAGAGCTCTTCTCTGCAGAGTGTAACTTCAGCTCCCTAACCCGTTCTCTGAAAGCTCAGACAAGCGGCAAAAAATTCTGCATTTTCAGCAGCTTTACAGAAGAAAAGACTGCAGATAAACAGGTACAAGTTATGTAGGAGGATTTGATTCATCTCTGTGTATCAACTGAGGCCAGTCAATTGAGTGGGTATATGTAGGGGGTTTACAAACCACTTTAATTGTTTTGTAGGACTTTTTATATCCAGGAACAAAGCTACTGGGTAAGAAGTTAGGGATATTTAACTAAAGCCCCTTTCACACTTGTCCAACCTGAACGTTGCACGATTTTGATGCGACTTCAAGCAATGCCTGTGTAATCTTGAGGTCTATGGACCTCGAAGTCGGACCAAAGTAGTGCAGGGACTACTTTGAAGTCGCTGCGACTTGAAGTTGCACAGATATGAAATGGTACTCATTGAAAATCATGGGGTATGACTTGTCAAGCGACTTTGCAGTCCCAAGTCGTAGGACAAGTCGCACAAGCGTGAAATTGGCCTAAGCAAAATGAAGATTTAGGTAGACATGACCTTTTGCAGGTTACACACAAAATAAAAAAGATTCCTGCATGTGTTACGAACACAATTTGGAAACATACGATACAAACATGACTTTGAATACAGATTAATTTTTTATTTACTGTCCAACATAAGCATCACAAGAAAGAAAAAAAAAAAAAAACATAGCTGCCTACATACTTGAAGACATTTTCTTTTAGGTCCCCAGCAAACAATCCTCCATCTATACCAGGAACTGTACTCTGATAGACTGGAGCTAACACCTAGTATGGAAGCCTAAGAATTCGAGTATAAAGGTTCTTTCACATTCAAATAAATTGGTCTCAGTCCACAGAGCAAACAATGATATCTGGAGACTTCCCTGCCCTTTCTCCTTGATAGACATTGCACCATGCCCTCTCCTTGCATGGACACCTGCCTAAACGCACCTCTCCCTTCAACCAGTATCAATTCTACAGGTTAGAGTTAAGCCTAGTACACACCACTAGTTTTTTTTTCGCTCAACCCATCGGCCCAGCTTCCGTCGGACCGGCTGCCATACACACGGGCCAAATGTCGGCCGGTTATTACTGAACTGGCGGATGTCACCCGACATTCGGCCCGTGTGTACCAACTAGGCTTTAGGTTTGTGTTGGAATCAGGCCACAAGAGTTTGCCAAGGGTTAGGTAAAAAAAAGGATAATATAAAGGTTTATAGCTTGTTAAACAGATTATTTTATAATTTAGGTACTTGTATATATACACTTCTATAGATTAGTATTAGGGTCAGCAGGAATTTAAGTTAGGACTTTGGGTCCACATTATTAAAAGAACCCTAACGCCAGGGGCACAAGGGTCCAAATGTTGCTTAGAAGAGTATGAGGATGTTCTTCTTATAACAAGGATTTAGCAGCAAAAGCTGTTTTTTTCTTCCTTTATTTAGAGCAATATTAAAGAAAAAGCAATGTTACCGGATCTCCTTGGATCATTTACAAAGAACACACTGTATTTCCCCATGCCATTTTTTTTAATGTAAACATGTGCAGCTGATAGCACCATAAATTATGGGGAGACAAGTCAATATCTGGAAACTTTTACATTGTTGATACACAAAGGTTCAATTCACAAAAAACGCACCAAGATAAGGATTCTAATATATATATATATATATATATATATATATATATATATATATATATATATATATATATATATATTTTTATATATACAAGCGTTATTTTCAGCCAATGAGTTTGAAAATTACAGTGACATTGCCAAAAAGATGATCCTTAGCCTAGTGTTTAATCTTTGTGCAGTAAGCCCATTACAGAACATTTAACGATGCCTGAATACTATAATAATAAGTACCATTGCTTATAAGTAACACACTAGTAATTATACATTGCGTAGGTTTTGTTTGTTCACACAACTGTTATGCCGCGTACACACGATCGGACATTCCGACAACAAAATCCATGGATTTTTTCCAACGGATATTGGCTCAAACTTGTCTTGCATACACACGGTCACACAAAGTTGGTCGGAAATTGCGAACGTCAAGAACGCGGTGACGTACAACACGTACGACGAGCCGAGAAAAATTAAGTTCAATAGCCAGTGCGGCTCTTCTGCTTGATTCCGAGCATGCGTGGAACTTTGTGCGTTGGAATTGTGTACACAAGATTGGAATTTCCGAACGGATTTTGTTGTCGGAAAATTTCGATCCAGATATCAAATTGTGTGACAGAAATTCCGATGGAAAATGTCAGATAGGGCCTACACACGGTCGGAATTTCTGACAAAAAGCTCCCATTGAACATTTCCCGTCGAAAAATCCGACAGTGTGTACGGGGCATTAGTGTACCACATAAGATATGGAAGAAAACATTTTTTAATCTGAGGTTCTAAGCTAGATATTATGAGGTTTATGAGGAGTAATTTGTTAAGATCAGCCTGGAGATATGGCAAACCCAGATAAGCCCACCAATCTCCATACATTGTGCATTATTTAGAATCTGCATCACTTGTTCATATATACTAATTCATGTAAACAATACAAAAAAAAAAAAAAACACCACACGTGGCATGATGATGTCTTGTGGCCTCAACACTTGGGTTGATTTACTAAAACTGGCGAGTGCAAAATCTGGCGTAGCTGTGCATGGTAGCCAATACGCTTCTAGCTTTGACAAAAAACATGGAAGCCGATTGGTTTCTATGCAGAGCTGCACCAGGTTTTGCACTCCCCAGTTTTAGCAATTACAACCCCTCTGTGTCCTACTGGAGTGTACAATACATAAAGGATATCATTTAGTGTTCAATGGATAAAGGATAAACATATCGTACATTAGTTCCATAGGGATACTATGCATAATTATATAGTTCAGAATCTGTACTTTCACATTATTTAAACAGCAATGTCCAAAAATGAAAAAAAAAAAAAAAAAGTTTCAAGAAATTCTGGAGTTCATGAACATACATTAGTGAATAAAACTTTGCAGACCTAGTCTGTCGAAAATACTAACAATAATGGTTGCAGACCTGGAGTGAACGAGGTATCAATACCATAAATAAAGGCATTGGACTTTCAATGGGGTGGTATTTTGCTACAAAGCCAAGCCTTTGGAAGATGGATGCAAGATAACAGGTAGCAAACATTGGAGGCAAGTACATCATCCATGTATTGCTTACTGTGTCTCCCTTTTCTTGCCTTGCGGGCTTTAGAGTCAACATGATCCATTCAAGGCCAGCTGGGCCGATTCAGACTGCCTGAAACCATCACCTATATGGCAATTCCATTCATTTTCGTTAACCATATATATGTAACTATTTATACTAACTATACAATCTGTTTTTCCCCTTGAATGCTGTTTACTTATTAGAACAATATCTAGCAACCGGTTCAAGCACCAGGCTGTAGCGTTGTATGTATATAAATTGAACTCACAAACATTTGTCCCCCGTTAACCAGGGATGGATACTCTCTGGGATACCATATACACACACCACTATCAATTATGCACCATATCAAAAGGGAATGGGAAGAGAGTTGAAGAGACAATTTAACTACTAGAGAACAGCGGAAATGAGGAGTTTTCCAAACCCCAGGGAATGTAATTCTTGAAGTCCCGAGAAACTCTTACATTTGATTTGAGTAGCCATAGTTTGGTGTTGCCGAGTACTGAGGTTCTTGCTGTGTCACGGCACCTTGTGCTGCCCCAAGAGCTGCATTCTGAGCTGCCTGCTGGACATGGGGGTTTTTCCAAGCACCTGAGGTCCATTCCTCCTGTGCCTTACTCAGGCTGCCTCCTGCACCACGGTAAAATTTGTGTACCTATAGGAGAGCAAGAAGATAGTTATATTTTCCAATTTTCAGAAATCCTCTGCCATTTGCCAAATTCTGTCCATTCTAAGTTCTGAGATTTACACAGAACAGTCCTGTCTAGAACAGAAGACCTGAAAACAAACAAGAGTCTGAGAAAACAGTGATGTCACAGATCTATTTTGGCTTCAGTATTGGTACCAGTAGAACCTCTTGTTGATCAGAAACTGTTACATTGTCACTCCATGGGGAAAGTTGAATAATGGTTCTAATATAGATCTGTGAGGTCACTGCTCATCTCAGAGTTCATCCAAATATCACCCAAACTGTCCTCTCCGCTCCTCTCAAGATCTCTTGCTCTCAAGCTCCCTCGTCTCCTCCTCTCATGCTGACCTCCATGACTTCTCCAGAGCCTCTCTCATCCTCTGGAACTCTCTAACTTAATCTGTCCAGCTATCTCCTACTCTGGCTGCCTTAAGGCGATTCCTGAAAACTCATCTCTTCAGCAAAGCTTATGACGCCTCCAACTAAACTAACTTATCACTTCCATCAACTCATTCACCACAGTTACAACCTTCTGTACCACTTGCACCACCCCATTAGATTGTAAGCTCTTATGAGCAGGGCCCTCTTAACCCTCTTGTATTTTATTGTACTGTAACTGTACTGTCTCCCTTTTATATTGTAAAGTGCTGCGTAACCCGTTACCGCTATATAAATCCTGTATAATAATAATAATAATCCAAGTTATATACCATGTTGAGCCCTGATTAAGGGTCAATGGTGTTGCCCCGCAAAACATGCTGGATGTTTTTATATGGCTTATTGACCAACAGTGAAAATTATCTTGGACTCTAATCTGTTTTGGAGCGGAGCTCCTTTCTGTATTTCTATGGTTTGAACTTCTTTGGGGTGCCCATTGAAAGAAGCCTTGCTGTGTGGGAGCCGCCTCATAAAAGCTATTGACTCTGTTTGAAGCGCTCCCTCATCTGACTTCAACAAGTATGAAAGTTTCCAGCACCTCTATAAATATGTTGTTAAGTCCACAACAAGGCTTTTAGAATATTTTAGGTGGTGACCATGGATTGCAGCCCCATATTTACAAGTCTTGTCCCTCCCTTAATCTGTGATTGGAATGAGAAGCAGCAGACAGATGAGCTCATCTGTCATGCTGTCCAGATCGGTATATTTCTTGTTAGTACATGAGAAATGCAGCAACGCAAGAACAGTGCTTAAATTTAAAAAAGGATCTCATCTCTGAAAGCTGTGGTAACCGGTAATTTTTCTCTTTCATAAGTGGGCACTTATGAGGCAGCACTAGTGGGCACTTATGAGGCAGCGCTAGTGGGGCTGCACTGATCATCAGGACACTGATGATCAGTGCTCTGATCATCAGTGCAGATGTCTCTTTTTCACACTAGCCGGTTACCGGCTCTCTCCTCACGCTGTGTGTGACAGCCTGAGGAAAAGAATGCCAATAACTGCCAAGTGTGTTTACAACGTGATCAGCTATGCCTGAAGGACACAGCAATCACAGAGAACATGCTGTAACATGAAAAACTATCCTATTTTATTTGTATTGCTTCCTTTGTGTGAAATCCCTGGTGTTCCTGTTGGTCTCTCTATTTTCCTATTAAAAACTGGCCACACTAGGCATGAGAGTACAGCACGGTCAGTGTTCTGGCTGTGCTGGGAACTTACCCTGCTCACCTCCAATGATCAGACTTGTGCTGACACCCCAGAGCTGAATTTGGGTCTTTTATGGTTCCCAGTAGTTCAGATACAATAGGCAATACACATGACAAGCACTGTACAATCACCTTTAGGAACCTGCTATATCTGGTGACCTCAGACTCAGCCCTAGGACAGTAAGCGGTCAACAATAGAAATCACCATACAAGCAAAATAGCTCAGCACAACATTTGTACTCCCATTATACCTTAGTCAATGCTATAAAGGACAAGACGGCCATAGCTGTGAACATAATGGTAGGAATCAGCATCACCACCGCAGACCCCACATTTGTTCCAAAGAAGGAAATTGCTGCAATCCATCCGCTGAAAGAAGGAAAAAAAAAAAAACAGAACAAAAGACACATAAGAGGATGAAATCTACTACAGTATTTGATTTAACCCTTTCCTGACCCGAAGTCCTTGAAACCCAGATGCCCATATCAAATATAGCAGCAACAGTAAGTGTTGGTTAAGTTGATAATATTACTTTGAGGAATTTCCCTACCTAAATTATTTTTTATATTGCTTTCTAAGGACATATAAAAGAGCATTTGGTGCAATGATCATAAATCCCCTCTTTTTATTTCCCAATGTAAGCCACAAAAATTTACAAAATTTTTTAAAAATGTATTTCTTCTCTTCACTGCTCACGATTTATCAAATTATTATTTTTTTCCAACTTTTGCTTTAAAACCCCCGAAAATCACGCCTTGTCAATGCGCCTTACACTCTAGGAGCCCAGAGGGTGGGTTTAAATTTGTAAACAAATCACTATTATTGGCCATTCTAGTGATCATAAGACCAGGAACCAACAGGAGTGGTTGTCAATAGTTAGTCAGAGACCAGAGCTCTGAGCAAGTCTCTGGATTTAGCCTAGCCGCTGTGGGCTCCTAGTTCCAAAATGGAAGGTAGAATAATTTTCCTTTGGCATGGGGCATCCTGCTGAGGAATGGTAATCTACAGATTGTGGGCAGGAAGCAGTTGAAGGATAAGTCCACCCTAACACTAAAATCGCTACATCTACAGACACCTACGATCTAACACTAACCTATCTAGCCCTGTAAAAGAAGAAATCAGTATACATATCTTTATTGAAGCCGATCCGGTGTCCAGTGGCAGAAGCTCTGCAGAGGACACAGCCGACAACGGCTATGAAATAAATGGGAAGTGACATCACCCATAGATTTACTATTGGGCTTCTGTTGTCGGCTGTGTCCTCTGCACCCGCCTCCAAAGAGAAGCCGAAGCTAACAGCTCAGCGTGGGATCGGGTCAGCTTCAAAAAAAGTATGAATACTGATTTCTTCTTTACAAGACTAGATAGTTTAGTGTTAGATCGTGGATGTCTGTAGATGCAGGGGTTTTAGTGTTAGGGTGCACTTATCCTTTAAAACATTCTAAAAATGAAACCTTGTGAAAGAGGATACTAAGTTTACTTCAGCTCTTTCCAGTAAGTTCTGTGTGTACAGTAGAAAATCATAGTCTATCAAATAAATCTACAAATGCACTACTTCTATAATATCTTGTTAAACTGTAAAAAATAGGAAATGATATGCACTGCATAGATAAAGCCATGCATATAATGGAGAGCAATGAGAAAATTTACCAACCAGCAAATAGGTCGACTGTATTTTAGTAGAGAATAATCTTGCATAGCAGTTCAAATCCATGAGGGCCAGAGCTTGTCACGTGATTAACATCCACTTCATCCATACATGGGTGGCAAAACCCCTTAGCCTCAGTTCACACTATGAACCACATGTGAATGGAACTGGAACCGCAACGCATTCCTAATCGATTTACATGCGATTAAGTGCAGTGCGGTTTGAGCCCATTGAATTTCAATGGGCTCAAATCGCACCAAAGTTATTCATGCACCAATTTTGGAACTGCAATGCAACCAGATCGCGTAGTACTTTTGTACCATGCAATCCGGTGCGGGCAAATGCACTGCGTTTTGCAACCTACATTTGGAGTGTTGTTAAGATTGTATTAACACCAGCTGCAGATTGCAAGGGCAGTGTGATTTGAATGCTGTGTGGAAAATGTGGGGTTTTCCGCACTGCATTAGTGTGAACCTAGCTCAAATTTCCCCCCAAATTCAGGTGTGAAACTATTTTTTTGCATAGTTATATTGGACCAGCTTGTGGTGGCGAGTATACATATTGCATATTTGGGCAATCCCTGTTGTAGCCGCTGCTACTACAGTGATCTTGCCAGTTTTCTTGATTCTCTGTCGATGGCTGCTTTGCTGCAGAGTGACCTGGGAGTTGTGGTGGGGGCTTGGGAGGTCGCTCACTTGGCATGGATGCCATTCAGCGAATTGCATTTTTTCCTAATGAATGCAAAGCATTCTCCGATTAAACAAAGTCACAATCTCCCCCTTGATTAAACAAATAACTATCAATAAAAGAGAGTGTAGATCATGCAAACATAATACTGATAAAAAAAATATATAAAAACAGCAATATCATAATGTCCATATAAAAATGCACGTGAGGAAACGCAAAGGTTCCAAGGGAGGAAGTGACTGGAGTGAAATAACAGTTTGATATGAATTCAACCTTCTGCTTCCCGTGCATGCTGGTCCCTGTGGAGTCCAATCTACTTTAGTATCTCTGCGCATTTGACTGCTTGCTAGTAGCCCATTGGATCTGGTAAGAGTACCATCGATCATTGTGTCTGGTGGTGGCTGCACATCAATGTCAATTTCCACTCCTGGTGGTCCTTTTCACAAAAGCACATCTAACTTCTCCCCAGAAGCAGAAGTTTGAATTTATATCAAACGTTTTTTTCACTCCAGTCACTTAATTCCTACCTTGGAACCTTTGGGTTTCCTCACGTGCATTTTTATATGGACATTATGATATATTGAGGTTTATATTTTTATCAGTATTATGTTTGTATGATCTACACTCTTTATTGATGTTAGTTATTTGTTTAATTTTTTTGCACTCTTATTTTGTTTGGACATCTCAGCTCTGCACTTTATATCACACTCACTTATGCAAGCAGTTCTATTGCAGAGTCAGCAGCATAATATTCCTTGAGTGCTGGCGCAGTATAATCTTTTATTGTTATTGGCAATCTCCACCTTGTTAAATCACAGAAGGCTTTGTGGCCACAGACTTTAGTCAATACTGACTCTCTCCAAACACTGCCCAGTTACATGTCCATGAAAAGGAATGGAAATTCAAAGGAGAAACCTTCCCCAAGGTAAGTAGGCATAGGTAGTGGGACAGCTCCTCTAGGAGTGTACCTTCACCCGCTGGAGTTACATAATCAAAAGGTAACTAGCTGGCTTCTACAAAAGGTCCTCCCTTTAAAAAGGAGAAGAAGTTCACCTTTCTAAACACGTTACACCCATATTTAGGGTGTAACATGTTCAGCATCTGCCTGTTCAGCATCTGCCTGTTCCGCCCACATGGCTGTGTCATTCATTCATAGACATCTTTTAATTAACTAAAAGTACCATCAGCCTTTGCCTACTGCTAGAATTATTGCTCTCGCAATAACGATTGCCGCGATACATTTGTGGTTTGAACACCATTTACATATGTGCGCGTGACCTACGTATGCATTTTCTTCTGCATGTAAGAGACGGGGTGCATTAAAAATGTATTTATTTTATTTTTACACTTGCCCTTTAATTTTTTGATCACATTTATTCCTATAACAAGGAATGTAAACATTCCTTGTATTAGAAATAAGGCATGACAGGTCCTCTTTATGGAGAGATGTGGGGTCTTTAAGACTGGAAAGCATGATACAAAAAATAAATAAAAAAACTGGCAGTATTTACATCTGCCAGAGCTGGAAGTGACATTATGACGTCGCTACCGGACTCCAAGGGTCATAGAGATGGGCATGGACCATATGGTCCATGGCCAGCTCTATGGTAAACCGGCGCTGCCACAAGATTGGATCTCCGGCTCCCCGATCACACAGGAGAATCTGTAGAAGGTGGCGGGGGCATTCCCTCCCACTGCCTGTAAAAGCAATCTAGTGGCTAATCAGCCCCTAAGATGGCTTTTACAACACAGGTAATCGCCGGCTGAAAAAAGAAGATACTGGGTGATGTTTATAGCCGCAGGCATCATCCAGATATCTTCACTTAAAGTCCAGGAGGTCATATGATTTCCACCCAGGGAAAAATGGTTAAATGGATGGCATCAAAAAGAGAAGCCAATGCTTTAATGAAAACCCATACATATTGTATAAATCCATTTAGTTTATTATGCCCCATCTGCACCAGGTGTTAGGGAATTTTCAGCGAATGTCATGAAGGTCAGTAGAATGACCCTTTTGTACTTCTGTGTAGTGGTGCTTACATGGTGAGATCAGAACACAGTCAATGAAAAAGCCCCATCTATGAGTATTTCCACCTAGAGCATCTCTAATGACCAAATGCAAAAACTGGCAATGGTCGTCACCCAGAAAATGACCTAACATCACCATTGTCATGAAATGTACATAAACTCTCACCAGACTCCCCAGCCAGGAATACCAACGGCTTGTATTATGCTAATAACCAACTGAGCCAAGAAGGTAAAGAAGAACGCCATAAAGTTAAAGGAGCTGTCCGTCCTGTCAAAGGAGAAAACCATATATCAAATACAGAATCTGTAAATAACAATTCAAATGTAGAAAACAGAGACAGGTGGATTATATGGACGTATTCCTATCATGCAAACAATCCATGTTAGCACAATGTATAGGGGGGTACCAGTTACTGCACCAAAAGCATAGGCAGTCAAGAGGTATATATATTATACACACATATTTAACATGTTCAGTAATCACTGCCATACTGACGTTGTTATTACATTAAATAAAATGTCTTGGTGTGGCTTGCAGTGTTTAGTAAAACAAGAGGATAAGTAAAGACTTATACAAGTACACAGGAATGTTAAAAGATTGACAGGCTAGAGCTACATTGACATTTTTAGTCTCTCAAATCTTCATAAATCTTTTAAAAGACGATGCATAATGAGTTACAAATGTACGATTGGTAAAGGACCAGTTACATATGCTATTTTCAGTTTGTGCATCCGAGTCATTGATTATCAACGTCATCAGCTTTTAGTATTTGCTGCAGTGTAGCCTTAGCCTAAAAGAGAAAAGTGAAAGTATACAGACTTATGGGTAAAGTAGATAAAGTGTAAGAACACCTCCACCCTCCGTGCTACATTAAAGTCAAAGAGGCCAAAAACACCTAAAATGCTTCCCGTTCAAGGCCTGGTCATGTGACTAACCGTCTAGGCATTTGGTCACCGGTTCCATCAACCATCAGTTCTCACACCCAGCCACTGTAGGATCCTAGACATGTGCTTCCACAAAAACTGTCAAGTACTGTGCAAACGTCTTAGGCAGGTGTGAAAAAATGCTGTAAATTAAGAACGCTTTCAGAAATAGAAGTGTTAACATTTTGTTATTTGATGAAAATTAAATTAAGTACATGAACAGAAGATAAATCCAAATCAAACCAATATTTGGTGTGACAACCCTTTGCCTTTCATGCACTGTTGAGTGGCTTAGCCTTGTTTATACATCCTAAGCATGAAAACATAGGAACTGGGGTGCAAAAAAATAGCCAAAGGTGCTCTGGACTGATGAGTCAAAATATGAAATAATTGGCTATAACAGGACGCAGTATGTTCGCCGAAGGGCTCGAGAACGGTACAATAATGCAGCCCTCAAAAATTACACTCGCACACTCGCATTTTGCGAGTGATTTTTGAGGGCTGGCGAGGAGAAGAGAGGAGAGCCGCCTCTGGGAGATCACAGCAGGGAACATCACAGCTTTCGTTTCATCATAAGCTGTGTGTTCCCCCGCCGCGCGCCGTCACATAAGCCCCTCCCCTTTTCCGGGACTTTGATAGACAGATCACCCGTCCAATCCTAGGACGGGTGACATGTATCAAAGTTCCCCGGACAAGGGGAGGGGCTTATGTGACGGCGCGCGGCGGGGGAACACACAGCTTATGATGAAACGAAAGCTGTGATGTTCCCTGCTGTGATCTCCCAGAGGCGGCTCTCCTCTCTTCTCCACAGGTAGGCAGCACATGGGGGGGGGACACAGGCTGCACATGGGGGGGACACAGGCTGCACATGGGGGGGGGGGGGGACACAGGGGGGGGGGGGCTGCACATGGGGGGGGGGGACACAGGCTGCACATGGGGGGGGGACACAGGCTGCACATGGGGGGGGGGCACAGCCTGCACATAGGGGGGGACACAGGCTGCACATGGGGGGGGGGACACAGGCTGCACATGGGGGGGGGGGACACAGCCTGCACATAGGGGGGGGACACACAGCCTGCACATAGGGGGGGGGGACACAGCCTGCACATAGGGGGGGGGGGGCAGGGGGGGACACAGGCTGCACATGGGGGACACAGCCTGCACATGGGGGACACAGGCTGCACATGGGGGGGGGGGACACAGCCTGCACATGGGGGGGGGGACACAGCCTGCACATGGGGGGGGACACAGCCTGCACATGGGGGGGGACACAGCCTGCACATGGGGGGGGACACAGGCTGCACATGGGGGGGGACACAGGCTGCACATGGGGGACACAGCCTGCACATGGGGGACACAGGCTGCACATGGGGGACACAGCCTGCACATGGGGGGGGCACAGCCTGCACATGGGGGGACACAGGCTGCACATGGGGGGACACAGGCTGCACATGGGGGACACAGGCTGCACATGGGGGACACAGGCTGCACATGGGGGACACAGGCTGCACATGGGGGGGACACAGGCTGCACATGGGGGGGGGGGACACAGGCTGCACATGGGGGACACAGGCTGCACATGGGGGACACAGGCTGCACATGGGGGGGGGGGCACAGGCTGCACATGGGGGGGGGCACAGGCTGCACATGGGGGGGGACACAGGCTGCACATGGGGGGGGGACACAGGCTGCACATGGGGGGGACACAGGCTGCACATGGGGGGGACACAGGCTGCACATGGGGGGGACACAGGCTGCACATGGGGGGGACACAGGCTGCACATGGGGGACACAGGCTGCACATGGGGGGGGACACAGCCTGCACATGGGGGGGGCACAGCCTGCACATGGGGGGGGCACAGCCTGCACATGGGGGACACAGGCTGCACATGGGGGACACAGGCTGCACATGGGGGGGGGGGACACAGGCTGCACATGGAGGGGGCACAGGCTGCACATGGGAGGGGACACAGGCTGCACATGGGAGGGGACACAGGCTGCACATGGGAGGGGGGGACACACGCTGCACATGGGAGGGGGGGACACACGCTGCACATGGGGGGGGACACAGGCTGCACATGGGGGGGGGGACACAGGCTGCACATGGGGGGGGACACAGGCTGCACATGGGGGGGGGGACACAGGCTGCACATGGGGGGGGGGGAACACAGGCTGCACATGGGGGGGACACAGGCTGCACATGGGGGGGGGCACAGGCTGCACATGGGGGTGGGGACACAGGCTGCACATGGGGGGGGGACAGGCTGCACATGGGGGGGGGGGGACACAGGCTGCACATGATGGGGGACACAGGCTGCACATGGGGGGGAGGCTGCACATGGGAGGGGACACAGGCTGCACATGGGAGGGGGGGACACACGCTGCACATGGGGGGGGGACACAGGCTGCACATGGGGGGGGACACAGGCTGCATTAACATTAAAGTTGTTAATATTTTTATAACTTAATTGCATAAAACATTAAAGGTGTCATTTAATGAGATAATTTGAGGGCGGGTTTAGGGGCGGGGCAGGGTAGGGGTTGGGCGGGGCAACTGGTGGCGAGTAACCCTTGAGGCCTGGCTAGTAGCTCAGGACTTGAAATTTTGAGCCCTGATATTATTATTATTATTTAAGGTACTTGTATAGCGCCATCAATTAACGCAATGCTTTACATATACATTGTACATTCACATCAGTCCTTACAATCTTAGGTCCCTAACCAGGGGCGGACTGACCATTCGACCACTCGGGCACCACATAGGGGGCCCCATCAGGGTTACCAGCCCAAGTAAAACCAGGGACAGTATGTAAAAAAACTGTGTTTTTTTTACATCTGTTTCTGAAAGGTCCCTTACTGACATCCTTCGGTCTAAAAATCCCGAGATTATAGCTGCCCCACCTCTCCAGTACCTTCTCAGCCAATAGAAATATGTATGTGTATACTGTGTGATTGTATACTGTGTGCAGCCCTCAAAAATTACACTCGCACACTCGCATTTTGCGAGTGATTTTTGAGGGCTGGCGAGGAGAAGAGAGGAGAGCCGCCTCTGGGAGATCACAGCAGGGAACATCACAGCTTTCGTTTCATCATAAGCTGTGTGTTCCCCCGCCGCGCGCCGTCACATAAGCCCCTCCCCTTTTCCGGGACTTTGATAGACAGATCACCCGTCCAATCCTAGGACGGGTGACATGTATCAAAGTTCCCCGGACAAGGGGAGGGGCTTATGTGACGGCGCGCGGCGGGGGAACACACAGCTTATGATGAAACGAAAGCTGTGATGTTCCCTGCTGTGATCTCCCAGAGGCGGCTCTCCTCTCTTCTCCACAGGTAGGCAGCACATGGGGGGGACACAGGCTGCACATGGGGGGGACACAGGCTGCACATGGGGGGGGGGCACAGCCTGCACATAGGGGGGGGGGACACAGCCTGCACATAGGGGGGGGACACAGGCTGCACATGGGGGGGGGGGACACAGGCTGCACATGGGGGGGGGGACACAGGCTGCACACATGGGGGGGGGGACACAGGCTGCACATGGGGGGGGGGGGACACAGGCTGCACATGGGGGGGGGACACAGCCTGCACAGCTGCACATGGGGGGGGGACACAGGCTGCACATGGGGGGACACAGCCTGCACATGGGGGGGGGACACAGCCTGCACATGGGGGGGGGGACACAGCCTGCACATGGGGGGGACACAGCCTGCACATGGGGGGGGGACACAGGCTGCACATGGGGGGGGGGGGGGACACAGGCTGCACATGGGGGACACAGCCTGCACATGGGGGGGGGGACAGCAGCACTGGGACACATGGCTGGGGGGGGGGACACAGGCTGCACATGGGGGGGACACAGGCTGCACATGGGGGACACAGGCTGCACATGGGGGGGACACAGGCTGCACATGGGGGGGACACAGCCTGCACATGGGGGACACAGGCTGCACATGGGGGACACAGCCTGCACATGGGGGGGGGGGCACAGCCTGCACATGGGGGGGACACAGGCTGCACATGGGGGGACACAGGCTGCACATGGGGGACACACAGGCTGCACATGGGGGACACAGGCTGCACATGGGGGGGGGCACAGGCTGCACATGGGGGGGGGGGACAGGCTGCACATGGGGGGGACACAGGCTGCACATGGGGGGGGACACAGGCTGCACATGGGGGGGGTGACACAGGCTGCACATGGGGGACACAGCCTGCACATGGGGGACACAGGCTGCACATGGGGGGGGACACAGCCTGCACATGGGGGGGGGCACAGCCTGCACATGGGGGGGGCACAGCCTGCACATGGGGGGGGCACAGCCTGCACATGGGGGGGGCACAGCCTGCACATGGGGGACACAGGCTGCACATGGGGGGGGGACACAGGCTGCACATGGAGGGGGCACAGGCTGCACATGGGGGGGGCACAGGCTGCACATGGGAGGGGACACAGGCTGCACATGGGAGGGGACACAGGCTGCACATGGGAGGGGGGGACACACGCTGCACATGGGAGGGGGCACAGGCTGCACATGGGGGGGGGGGACACAGGCTGCACATGGGGGGGGGGACACAGGCTGCACATGGGGGGGGGACACAGGCTGCACATGGGGGGGGGACACAGGCTGCACATGGGGGGGGGGACACAGGCTGCACATGGGGGGGGGGACACAGGCTGCACATGGGGGGGGACACAGGCTGCACATGGGGGGGGGGGGCACAGGCTGCACATGGGGGGTGGGGACACAGGCTGCACATGGGGTGGGACACAGGCTGCACATGGGGGGGGGACAGGCTGCACATGGGGGGGGGGGGGGTGTGGACACAGGCTGCACATGATGGGGGACACAGGCTGCACATGGGGGGGAGGCTGCACATGGGAGGGGACACAGGCTGCACATGGGAGGGGGGGACACACGCTGCACATGGGGGGGGACACAGGCTGCACATGGGGGGGGGGGGGACACAGGCTGCATTAACATTAAAGTTGTTAATATTTTTATAACTTAATTGCATAAAACATTAAAGGTGTCATTTAATGAGATAATTTGAGGGCGGGTTTAGGGGCGGGGCAGGGTAGGGGTTGGGCGGGGCAACTGGTGGCGAGTAACCCTTGAGGCCTGGCTAGTAGCTCAGGACTTGAAATTTTGAGCCCTGCAATAATGAGTGTCTGCAGGCAACAGTGAAGCATTGTGGAGGTTCCTTGCAGGTTTTGGGCTGCAAATGGAGTTGGGAGATTTGGTCAGGATCAATGGTGTCCTTGGTGCTCATAAATACAGGCCAATACTTATCCATCATGCCATGCCCTCAGGGAGGCGTGCGATTGGCCACACATTTACATACAGCCAATGTCATTAAAGAGGAAGTAACCCCTGATGTTTTTTTTTTTTCCCTTCCTTTCCTCTGCAAAGACATTGCATACTAGCACATTTATGACACTTACCTGCCAACGAAGCCCACGCCGCCCCATCCATCTTCGCCCATCTTCCTTCCGGGGGGGGGGGGCGGGCACGGACTCCGGCTGTGTAAATATCCAGAGCTGAGTGATGTTACTCCCGCCCATTAGCACAGGAGCCGCCAGTCACGTCACACGCTCCTGAAGAAACAGCACGGGCGGCTGTTCCTTCGGAGCGCATGCGCCGATGACATCATTGGCGCAGTAAAAAAGTGAATATCTCTTAAACGGCGCACATTTAGGAGGCATTTACAGTACCTATAGGTAAGCCTAGAATAAGGCTTACCTATAGGTACTGTAAATACCTCCTAAATGGAGTAGAAGTACAAATGTCACAGGGAGGTTTACAACCTCTTTAACTGCTTTGCGACCGCCGGCTGTCAATTGACGGCCAGGCGGCGCAGCTCTCGTGGGGGGAGGGCGTCATATGACGTCATCCTCTTCCCGGCCCTCCAGGGAGCGCGCGTCCGCCATGTCACTGGGCACCCGATGCGCGTGCCCGGCGGCCGCGATGTCCGCCAGGCACCCACAATTGCCGGTAACACAGCAGGACCGTGGTCCTGTCAAAGGAGAGGAGACCAATGGTGTGTTCTCAGTAGAGAGAAACACAGATCCTTTTAACCCCTTCCCTGCCAGTCACATTTATACAGTAATCAAATGCATTTTTATAGCACGGATCGCTGTATAAATGTGAATGGTCCCAAAAAATTTGTCAAAAGTGTCCAATAATGTCCGCCACAATATCGCAGTCACGATAAAAAAAAAAAAAAAAAAAAAATCGCAGATCGCCGCCTTTACTTGTTAAAAAAAAAATAATAATAAAAATGCTATAAATATATCCTCTATTTTGTAGGCGCTATAACTTGTGAAAACCAATCAATAGACGCTTATTGAGAGGAAAAAGGGAAGTCTGGATGGCCGCACTTCAGCAAAAACTTCTTTATTAGGCAAAAGATAAAATCCAAAGTAGTGACATCTCATGCGATACAGCAAAACAGCAACAGTAGCTTACGCGTTTCACGCCTCAAAGGCGCTTAGTCATAGCTTATTGCTAATTTTTTTACCAAAAATATGTAGAAGAATACGTATCGGCCTAAACTGAGAAAAAAATATGTTTTTTTTATATATTTTTTGGGGGATATTTAGTATAGCAAAAAATCTTTTTTTTTTTTTTTTATTTTAAACTCGTCACTCTTCTTTTGTTTATAGCGCAAAAAATAAAAACTGCAGAGGGGATCAAATACCACCAAAAGAAAGCTCTATTTGTGGGGACAAAATGATAACAATTTAATCTGGGTACAGTGTTGTATGATCGCGCAATTGTCATTCAAATTGTGACAGCGCTGAAAGATGAAAAATGGCTTGGGCAGGAAGGAGGTAAAAATGCCCTGTAGTGAGGTGGTTATGAACTATCTTCAGCGTGCAGAAGAACAAAGGAGTCCTGGAATTGATGGTTTGGACCCCACAAAGCCCTGATCACATCATCAGATCTGTCTGGGATTACATGAAGAGACAGAAGGGTGTGAGGCAGCCAACATCCACAGAAGATCTGCGATTCGTTCTCCAAGATGTTTGAAGGAACTCGGCCGGTAGGTTGTTCCAAAAAGCTGTACCTAGGAGAATTGATGCTGTTTTGAAGGCAAAGGGTGGTCACACCAAATATTTATTTGAATTCCTCTTCATTTACTTTCCATTTTGTTAATTGATAAAAAAAAACTATTAAAATACTTTTATTTCTGAAAACATTCTTAATTTACAGCATTTTCCCCACACCTGCCTAAAATGTTTGCACAGTACTGTATATAAAAAATCCCTTCTGCAATTTAAATTGTTTTCAGTAATGGGGTAGGCAGGAGGTGTTATTACACTTTGGGTGATCTATGAAGGTAACAAGCACGTGTTGTGGACAAAATTGATTTAATGTAAAATTGGCAGTCACATACTTACTTGAACGCTTTGTAAATGGGTCTGAACCAGCACACATAGGAACAGGGAGTGAAAAGGATGAGCCATAGAAATGCCAGGCCGAAATTAGTGGCTCCGCCTCCGCCAATCAGCCACGCCAGGCAGCCAATCAGATTCACCGCCAGCGTGATGCTGTTCACTGCACGCACACACCGGGTCACGCAGAGGCACACACATGCAGCAAGAAGAAGAGAGCCAAAGATAAGAATGAGATTGGGGCAAAGTCAGAGCAAAGGAGTCAGGATCTATAACCCTCCCTGGAACTCCAAACTACACTCAGAGAATATCACACAGTGCATGAGGATCAGATCATATACTCCTAGAATAAACACAGGCGAGCTGTGCGTCACACAGAAGAGGTGCATCCTACTAGTGTATGCATTAGGGTGATCATGCAATATTACACGCATGTATAAAAGCACACACACAGCATGTCTGGAACACCAGTGCAGCAGTTAATTGGTAGCTTGTGTATAAAATGAAACCTTATATGAGAGCTGGAGCAGACAAGGTCAAATTCACCTTGACAAGCATTCTGCGACTGAGCGGTATTCTTTTCATTGCTGCAGGTTGGGGGAATAACAATCTCTTACATGACCATGTGAGCAATGATGAAAAAGCGCAGTCAGATCAAAAGCGCCACATACTGTTCATATGTCCAGTCGCACAACTATGAGGATAATGGACAAGTACACAGTTGGGAAGAAATAAAAAAGTAAAATATAAATAAACACAATATTCATGGAATGTATTCTTTGATCGCTATGCTGTATGTATACTGTCAGCACACACAATGAGAGCATTTGTACACAATCTGCATGCAGTGTTTTCAGGGGGAACACAGCAGGACTGCAATCTGCAGAATGAACTCAGGATTACAGTGTGACATTTCAGGCATCCAATTTCTTACATGGCAACATCTGACATTATATTTAATTCCAGTCTATTCTTACTGCATCAACGTATAAAGTATATACATATATAGACCTGTCTACAGCATGTAAAAAGCTTTTTAACCACACAAAATAGTCACACTGCGAGAGAGGAAATGGGTAAGGGTGAGGTCATGTTCTCCCTAAACGAATAGAACAGATATAGCATAGATTTAAGAAATGCATTTTGGGCTGCCATTGCTGACCTGTTTTTGAAAATTCAAGTTTCATGGATGCCATGCAATGAATAGCTTTGAGACTTTTGGAGCCACAGTCAATGTGACTGTGGCTCCAAATGTGTTAATCGGTTTAAAAAAAAAAAAAAAACAATGCAGTCTTATGCAGGAAATATATAATGCGATTTTTGCAAAATCGCTTGATTGCCCCATCAACACTGTCAGCATTGATGGAAGAATCCCTTCCACAGAGCTATTGTGCGGAGCCATCCCTGCCAGGAGAACACAATGATTACTGCTTGTGGCTATAGACGCTGGCAATAAATTGCATGCTAAACATCTGACATGCTGGCTGTACCCAAGTTCATTAAAGGATTGACTTGGGTACAATCAGCCTGTCCATAGATGGACTGAATCTCATCCGGTCCCGGCTGAAGTGGCCGAGATTCAAGCCATCTATGGCCGGCTTAAAAATTAAAAAAAAAAAAAAAGAAAAAAAGAAAGAAAACAACATTTTATCCTCAGAACCCTACAAAAGCAGTTGATCAAAAGGAAGGCAAAAAAAATTGACAGTTACTTACCGATAACTGTTTTTCTAGGATATCTTCCAGGACGGCAGGCCTACTTAGGTTATGCCGTCCTGGAAGATGACTAGAGAAAAAAACAACTTTATGATGCTCGTTCAAGTTGCTTCAACAGTGAAAAAAATTCCTTGCTGATCCCTATGGAAATGAAACATTCCTTGGTTCAACATTCTAGTGTTATTATCTATTCAAGGAAAAGTACAGCCAAAGCTAGTTTGCCTGTAGTTCTCATGTGGATCACGAGTGCAATTTGTTCTGCACTCCGGTGACCAGTTTTCAGCAGACAGTGGGCTGAAGCCCGCTGTCGGCTGTCGTCACAGAGCCAGTCCGCTGGGGCAAGATTGTGCCAATAAAATCTAGATCTGCCTAAAACCCTAGACCGGCACCTGACTCAGCCTCTCAGCAAGCCTCTGAGAACCTGAGCCAGCCGCTCCCGCCCAGCCCACAGCCCAGTGTGCCAATGAGCAAGGCAGGCAGAGCAGAAAGCCAGTGACTGGCAGAAACCAGTTCTCTGCTCACTGAGAACCGAGCAATTAGCGGTCTTTGATTGCTCGGTTCTCAGTCTTAAAGCCGGCGGGGGACCGATGCTGCATCCACCTAGGTAAATATGATTTTGAAAAACAAAACAAAAAGGAACTTCTCTTTTAATATTAGTGGCCATTTGTATTTTATGAAATAAAAAATAAAAATAAACACACACTCAGCTCTCTTTTCTAACATTAATCTAGATGGGGTTGGCTAGAACCCCATTACTATGGAAGACTGGATTTAATTACCTCGAAGTACATCTAGGTCAGAAAAAATAAATAAATGGAAAAGGTTTGCATCCTTTTTACCCAAATGTGACGGATCCGAGACACATCCATTTACATCTACCCATCTAAGACCTTAAGCCCTGGTTCACACCACTGAGGCTATGAAATTGCGCCATTTCTGTGAGATTTCAAAGCTGCAGATCAGTGAAATTTGCACTTCCGATTTCTTTGTGGCTTCCAACTCCATTTAACAGAAGTCTATGCAAGTTGCAATGAAATCCCCAAAAAGTAGTGCTGGAATCTTTTTCCAGAGTCGCAACGATTTGAACGGTTCTATTGCCATTAATGGGCTGCGACCTCTCAGTGATTTTGAACTGCCAAATTGCACCAGTGTTAACCAGGGCAAACATGGGTCCATTAAAAGAGAAGTATGTTTTTGTTTATGTTATTGGCCAATCATACTTACCTAGGATGATGCAGCATCGGTGCGATGGTGCATCTGTCCCCGCCGCCTCTTCACTGAGAACCGAGCCACCGAACACCGCTGATGGCTCGGTTCTCTCACCTCCCCGAGCGGAGAGCTGCTGCCTGTCAATCAGCAGCTCTCCTCCTCCATGCTCATTGGAGCGCTGAGCTGTGGAGAGGTGGGGTGTGGGCGTCTCAGAGGCTCGCTGAGAGGCTGAGACTGCCATCAGTCCAGGCAGCTGGCGGATCCAGACTTCGGAAGTCGGGATGACCCAGTGCCTGGACTGATCTTGGTGACCTCAGCAGAGAGATTTCAGACGCTCTTCACTGAAAAAGGGTCACAGGAGTGCAAAACGAATTGCACTCCTGTGACCCTTAGGAGAAGCCCAGCCAAATGAGCTCAGGCTGGACTTCTCCTTTAAGATCCTGTTTCAGTCTGGAGAAAAAAAACGTAACGGACATAGATGTCACAAAAGTGACAAGTTTTGTTCTGCGCGATTCAGTGGGGATCTGTTCACGGAGCCTGACCGGAATGACCGCTGCCTGTTTGAAAGGGCCCTTAAGCGAACAACTGCATGCCGATTTTTTTAAATGGAATATTTGTTTTTAAACATCACCTTTTTAATAAATTCAGCTAAAATGGCTCTAAAGCCTACATTTTTTTTAAATGTTTCCATTAGCCGCATCTCCCCTCAACCCCCCATAGTTACCCGAGTCCTCACTCGATCCAGCACTGTGCCCTTCTGTAGTGGCTCTGTCTTCTCTCTCTACTCCCACAGACTTTGCTGAGGCAGCTGCTGTCAGTCAAATCCTATGAGGAGGGAGCAGGGCTGGGGCCGAGCCATGCTGTCTGTCTATAGACGCAGGCAGCATGGCTCAGGATTGAGCCCGCAGGTGTGCCTCCACAGAAAGCAGCTTCTTATAGTGGCACACCAAGAAGAGGAGGATCGGGCCACTCTGTGCAATTGCATTGCACAGAGCAAGCAAGTATAAAATGTTTGTTGACTTTACAATGACCTCAGGTTAATATTTCCCCAGAGGGAGCTCCTCAATATTAATATAGTTGCCCTTCAAAGCACTCTTCACTTCTGAAACATCTTTTTTGTGAACCGATTCCCAAAACTAAACATTTTCAGGGCAAGATTAGGTCTCTTTAAGGTCTATTCCTCTTAATACAAAAAACTGCTCTAGAAACTGGAGATCACCAAGTGCTTGCTCCAAGATTGCAGCTTTGAATACAATTGCAAGGAGACAGAGCCAGGCATCCAAAGTCTACAGAATTTCAGCAATGGCAACCCCCCAAGACACATTGGTACACTAGAAAACAGGTGTGGGTCAGCTGCAATGAGTAGATGCTTTGGACCAAGTTTTCTCAAGTTGATTCTTCAGTCACCCACAGCAAATCATGTTTTCAGGCTTCCCTTCTACTTGCAGGGGTGAGTTGATTTGTGTCAGTAGATCAGTTATTGCCACAGATATTCCCAGAAGGGAAATCCTCAAAATTATGGCCTGCATTTGTTTAGGACTTTGTAACACAGTCCAAATGCCTTCTTTGATTCAGAGGTGTTTCTATTTATATGCTTCTTATCTGAAGGTTCTACAGGAAAGCTTAAAAGCTGAAACTCTACCGCTTAAGTCCCATCACATACCTGTAATGAAAGATGTCTCGTTGTCCTGGCAAGCTTGATCCTGGATAAATCTTCTGGGATACCCGTCCTCTTCCTGGCTCTGAATGTCCAGCACTGTGGGGGTTAACAGCTTTGGGCTCAGCTACACAAAGATGACCCAACAGGGACATGCCCCCTCCTACCCTCTCTTCCATTTAGAAAAGTTTTGATGACGTGTCCCGATCAGACCATCTTGTACTGCTGTCGTGCCTGAAGACCCAAAGCTGTTATCCACTGCAGTGCCAAAGTTCAGAGACAGGAAGAGGACGGCAGTGAAGATTTTTCCAGGACATTGGAACATATTTCATTATAGAGAAATGTTGTGACTAAGGCTGCTTTCACACCACAGCCGCGGCCATGTTGGCGGTAAAACACTGCTCGTTTTAGCAGTGCTTTTCAGCCGCTAGCGGGGCACTTTTAAACCCCGGCTAGCGGGTGAAGAGAGGGATGAAACCACTCATGTTTTAGCGTTAAAACATAGCGCCTGAAAACTTCCCCTCATGCCTCCCGAGTGTGAAAACCTGAGTGTTTTCCAACTGGGGCGGTGCGCTTGCGGGACGGGAAAAAAAAAAAGTCCTGCAAGCAGCATCGTCGGAAGTGCTGGCCATTCATTCCTACACCACCACCAAAGATGCTACTTGCAGGATTTTTTTTCCCGTCCCGCAAGCGCACCGAACCAGTGGGAAAAGCACTCGGGCTTTCCCACTGGGGAGGCATGAGAGGCAGTTTTCAGCCGCTATTTAGCGCTAAAACGCCTGAAAACTGCCTCAGTGTGAAAGTAGCCTAAAAGTGTAGAGAATTATTTTAAGCCACACTTCAGCTTTAACATAAAAAAGGCTGTATGTGGGCACTACTAACTATACTGCCACATAAGAAGCATGAAGACCACTGTGCAGTCCAGGTTTATACTTACACATCCACAGATAGTAAATCCGTTTAGCCATGGTCCGATGTTGGTCAGGAATATCAGTTTCAAAATCCTGGTAGAAACATGGCTTCAGAGGTATGAAACGAGGTAGAGGGGGGAAGTTGTTCTGTTTATCTGTGTGGAAAGAAAACATTATTATCAGAATAGTATACTGTTTCCAACATCTGCAGTGCGTCCTGCAACCCCTTAGGGCTCATGCACACTGCAGGTCAAAAAATAAATAAAAAGCTGCTTTTACAGGCATTTGAGCTGTAGAAGCTTTTACTTTATCGGGCTCTTTTTCACGTTTTTATTACGCTTCTTTGAGCGCCTTAGAGCTTTTCTGAGCATAAGCATTTTATTCACAAACCCTCCCCCCCATGTTTCCTATTTTTTTTTTTTTTTTGTGTGTTTTCAAGCTTGGTCTTTTTAATGCTTTTTCATGCTCTTTCGCATGTTTTTGGGCACTTTTTCTGCTCAAAAGCTCCTCTCAAAAATGCATGTTTGGCGGGGGTTTTTTCTGCCTATAAACTCCTGAAAAAGACATAGGGGTTGATTTACTAAAAGGCAAATCAACTCTGCACTACAAGTGCACTGCGGGTGCACTTGGAACTGCAGTCGCTGTAGATCTGAGGGGAAGATCTGAAATGAGTGGAAGCTCTGCTGATTTCATCATCCAATCATGGGCAAGCTAAAATGCTGTTTTTTTTTTTATTTTCTTTGTATGTCCCCTTCAGATCTACAGCGACTGCACTTGCAAATCCACTTTGCACTGCAAGTGCCCTTTCCTTTAGTAAATAAACCCCATAGTGTGCATGGACACATTGGCTAACACGGAGGGGAGTTTCCAGGCAAAAAAAAAAAAAAAAGGAGCTCAAAAGCCTGTAGGGGGCGCTTCTTTGAGCTGCAGTTAACCTTAGGTTAACAAAACACCAGAGCTGCAATTTCAAGCTTAGATTACAGACCACAGGGCATTAGGGAGCTTACAACAGCAATAACCAGAGGGTGACCAGTGTACTGGGTGCGATTATTATAGCACTTCGGTACTTAAAAAGGGACACTAAACAATATCCTTGTCCTTCAAAAAGGATCCATAAATATCCACTTAAAGTGTTACTAAGCCCAGGACCCGGCATTTACTATAAATATAAACAGCCAAATACCTTTTCTCATCAGCAGGATATAGAAGTCTTGTGACTTCTATGAGTGTCTGGTTAAAGATAGGAGGAGTTTTCATTCTCCCCCGATTGTCTTATGAGGCAGCATGACCCCTGACCCTCTGTCTGGACAGTGCTGATTGGCCCTGTGCTGATCACATGCTCCCTCCCAAGAAAAAAAAACTCTCTAACAATACACATCAAACTGAGCATGTGCAGAGTGACTCCAAAGGCTCTGTCTTATCAGGAGATGGATTGGGGACAGTAAAGGGGAAGATCAGAGAAGACAGGATCAAACAGCCTTTTTACACAATGCGCAGTATTAAAAGTGAGTAGAATAAGCATGCTTTACTGCATATACAGACTGATTTTACTGTTGTGGGTTTAGTAACAATTTAAAGTGACACATTTCAATAAAGTTAGTTAAAAAAAAAAAAAAAATAAATAAATACACCAGGCAATTGGCACTGCTGTCATTCTACCGCACAGCAGCAGCTGTTCTAACACGCCCACTGATATGAACCAGCCCTAAAGCGGAGTTCCGCCCAAAAGTAGAAGTTGTGCCGATTTGTCCCCCCCCCCCCCCCGTGCCACATTTGGCACCTTTCAGGGGGGGCGGATACCAGTCTGACAGGTATCCTTTTCCCACTTCCAGGAGTCCAGGCTGCAGCCCGTGACATCCCCGATCGGCTCCCTCCTCCTCCTCCCCCTGCCGCCAAGCAAGTAGTAGAGAGGAGCAGAGCCTCGCGCATGAGCAGTAGGGTTCCCGGCGTGAAGCCGAAAGGCTACACTGCTGGGTTCCATTACCGGCAATTGCGGCGGCATGCACCCGACAGCTGATGTAAACATCAGCTGCGGTGCCGACATCACTGGACTCCAGGACAGGCAAGTGTCCTATTAAAAGCCAGCAGCTGCAGTATGTGTAGCTGCTGGCTTGTAATTTTTGCAGAGGTGGGCAGAACAAGCTTTAACTCCAGGAATGCTCTTTATTGCATACTTACATCAGTCCATCTTTCAATGAACAGAGGCACTCAGTGAATGGCATCAGTGCCGAGCAAGTGACCCCTTGTGGTCAGTGTGCAGAGGGGAAGATTTTCAACACAGGACCCCGGAAGTTAAAGAGGTGTATCCCTTAAAATAAAAAAATGAAAAGTCAGCAGCTACAAATGCTGCAGCTGTTGACTTTTAATAATCGGACACTTACCTGTTCAAGGGTCCAGCGATGCGGTGGGGGGTCGAAGCTCCGAGATCCCCCCGATCCGCTCAGCGGCATTGCAACTGTGGGCACTCGGCTGTGGCCGCACAGTTATCTGGGACACGCGACAGGTCCCAGATGACGGGGAGCCCTTCCTGCGCCAAGGGGAAGTGATGTCACCAGCCTAGGCTATGCAGGGGGCAGACTATGAGGGACCCCATAGCAACAGGCATTTAGAGGTAGGTAATAAAAAAAAAATTAATTCCAATAATATTTTAGGATTTTTAAGCCTTTTTTATTTTTTAGGGGGAAACACCACTTTAACGGCTTTCACTGTAGTAGCATTGACTACTACAGCAATTTCAGCGTCCCCAGCAGCCCTTCAGGTATGCAATAGGCATGCTTATATCAGTTCAAGCTGGACCAATGTAAGAATGCAATAAAGATCATGCCACGAGTTTAGTTAAATGGTTAATTCACAGTTATAAAAAAAAAAAAAAAAAGGAAGGAAGAAGAACTGTGCATGCAGGGAACAACTATCGTGAAGCTAAGAAAAATAGAGCCTCAATTTACAGGACATATCTATAGGCCAAAACCCTGAAGCCTGACCAAAAAACTACCATCCTAACTGATCCATCCTGTCCTACGCATGCCAGGACAAGGGTACCTTGAAGGAAACCCATGCTGGTCTGCAAAGCAAGTAGCCCTGGCAACGGAGTTATTTCTAGAGGACAAGTAAAAAGAAAAGGATGATATGTGCTAAAACAAACACTTCAATATTCCCAGCTATACCCGAGAAATCACTAAATATAGCAATCAGCCACATGTGAAAAGCAATTCTATCAATGTTTGTACTGATTAAGCTGATAAATTCCTAAATAGCAATGTGGAATAAGCAAACGTCAACTGAACTTACACTATATATATGTAAACACGTGGCCATTCATTTAAAAAGATTCCGTCACATGTGACACTAAATCAAACACTACGTACAAAGAGCTTTCCACGGTACACTGACACTTAGGTTTTCACACTGGAAAATCAGCAGTTTTAATGCCTGAAATGCAAATATGGAAATTGCAGAAATCCGTAGTCCTCATCGCTGCTCAGATTAATAGGCAAAACGGAGACAAATACCAAATCGTGAATATGTAGTACTGAATACTCACCAGACATGATCAGTGCAGGTAGGTGGGTATGACCCTTCTTTAAATCTTAAACCCTGAAAGACAGAAAGATACCAGCTGTGAAGTAGAACATTCTCCGACATGTTAATATTTGTCTGTAAAAATTAAGTTTGGGGTCTTATGTACAAAATAAAAAATGCAGTGAGTATACTCAGAAATCGGGGACAATTTGGCACTTCAGAGTACATGCTATACCACCCAATATGCCACAGTCTAGTTCAGTGACGGCAAACCTTGGCACCCCAGATATTTTGGAACTGCATTTCCCATGATGCTCATGCACTCTGCAGTGTAGTGGAGCATCGTGGGAAATGTAGTTCCAAAACATCTGGGGTGCCAAGGTTCGCCATCACTGGTCTAGGTATCCTTTGATCCATAGTGCTGCTCAGTCACCCAACACACCCCAACCCAGACCTTCCATTCTAGTGTCCTATTGAAAACCCCCAAATAAGTCCTTTATTTCAGAGTTCTGCTCATCTATCCAATATGAAGCCTAAATCCTTTGCTCTAGAGCAGTGTTTCTCAACCTCTGCCTTTTTAGTCAAGGCACCCCATTCTAAAAATGTAAAAAAAAATAAAATAAAAGAATTAAAATATTCCTATAGTTTTACATAATGCAGCAACATCCACACACATAGGATCCCAACATTAGAGGCAATTTATTCTTCCAAAACAAATATACTTTTGTACACTGCTACCGAATAGTGTTCTTCTGCCTCACTCAGCTAATGTGACCCCAGTGCTGATGGAGAAGGGCATGAGAGGGACAACCGAGGATGGTTTTTGGTTCCATAGACTTCAATGGATCAAAAAAACGTGTATTGAAAAAAACAAAATGCACCTGCAATATGCAACCTGCATAGGTGTGAATCAGGTCTAAAAGGCCGGCTTGATCAATTTTTAGGCATTTTGCCAAGGCACCCCTGAAGAGACCCGATGGCACCCTGGTTGAAAAAGGCTGTTCTTAGTAGACATTAGGGTTGTCCCGATACCGATACTAGTATCGTTATCGGGACCGATACCGAGCATTTGTGCGAGTACTTGTACTCGCACAAATGCTCCCGATGCCTAATCCGATACCTGTAACCGGAAGTCGGCGGGCGGAGCAGAGATCGATCAGCAGTTCATCGGCAGCAGTGGAACAGCGGGGGTAAGCTGGCCGGGGCAGGGATGAAGGGTGCCGCCGCATATTGTGTTCAAAGCGGTGCCCGGAGCCGTCACATTCGGAACAGGAAGCTACGGCTCCGTGTCTCTGTCGGAGGATAAACATCACGGCGCCCATCTTGGTACACCTTTGTACTCGGCTGCAGTAAGCCAGCAGCGGACATCTTGTTACACCCAGCCCATATAGTTCGGGCTGGGTGTAACAAGATGTCTGCTGCTGGCTTACTGCAGCTAAGTGCAAGGTGTACCAAGATGGGCGTTGCAGCATACTAAATGTTAAATGACATGAATGATGAGAGGCAAGGAAGGATTTTGCAGAGCTATATGCCATATAGCATTGCAAAATCCTTCCTTGCCTCTCATCATTCATGTCATTTATTATGCAGTTGCAAATCAATGCTGCATTTTAGTGCCCATCAGTGCCTGGCCATAAGTGCTGCCTATCAGTGCCCATAAGTGCCAACTATCAGTGCCAGCCACCTATCAGTGCCCATAAATGCCTATCAGTGCCATCTATCAGTGCCAAAAAGTGCTGCCTATCAGTGCCCATTAGTCAGTACCATCTATCAGTGCCCTTCAGTCAGTGCCAGCCATCGGTGCTATCAGTGCCCATAAGTGCTGCCTATCCATGCCATCTATCAGTGCCCATAAGAGCTGCCTATCAGTGCCATCTATCAGTCACCAGTCAGCGCCCATCAGTCAAACTGTCACATGACATTAAAAAAAGTATCGGTAATCGGTATCGGCGAGTACTTGAAAAAAGACTTAGTTAGACTTACCGGTGACGGTATTTCTAAGAGCCTTTCAGGACAACCCTGGAGAGAGCGCAGCTCCGCCCACTTTTCAGGAAACACATGCTTGACCTTTAAAACCCCTCCTCTTCCACCATGGCTTCAGTTATTGGGGACCTCCGGCATACTGGAAAACAAAGCACAGAGAACCACACAAAAAACCATGACAGATACTTGTATCCTTTTTATGCATTCAGAAACACAAGGGAGGGAACTAGGGGTTGTCCTGAAAGGCTCTTAGAAATACCGTCACCGGTAAGTCTAACTAAGTCTTTCTCAAATCGCCTTTCAGGACAACCCTGGAGAGGATAACCGAGAAGCTTACCTAGGGTGGGACTACTGCCTGCAGTACCTTCCTGCCAAAGGCCTGATCTGCAGCTGACAGCAAGTCCAGCCTGTAGTGCCGAAGGAAGGTCGAGTAGCTTGACCACGTGGCCGCCTTACAGATCTGATCAGGCGTAGCACCGGCCCTTTCAGCCCAAGATACTGTTGTTGCCCTTGTGGAGTGGGCAGCAATCCCCACTGGGGGCACTTCCCCTTTGGCCTTGTAGGCCTCTGCAATAGCCCCCCTAAGCCACCTGCCCAAGGTGCTCTTCGAAGCTTTTTCCCCTTTGCGGGGTCCTGAGAAGATCACAAAGAGGGCATTAGACTTCCTGAACTCCTTAGTGACCAAAAGGAACTGCAGAAGACATCTCCTTACATCTAGCGTGTGGAACGCTTCCTCACCTGCGTTGGCAGGAGCTGTAGAGAAGGTAGGCAAAACAATTTGCTGGGAGCGATGAAACTTCGAGGAGACCTTGGGCAGGAAAGCTGGGTCTGTTTGAAGAACCACTCTGTCTGGGAAGATTCTAAGGAAAGGTTCCGTAACTGCTAGAGCTTGCAGCTCACTAATACGTCTTGCTGACGTAATAGCCACCAAAAAAATAGTTTTCAAGACTAAATCTTTTAAACAAGACCCCTGTAGGGGTTCAAAAGGTGCCTCCATAAGCCCCTGAAGGACAATGGATAAATCCCAACTAGGGAAAAAGGTAGGAGCCACTGGCCTATTTCGAGCCAGAGCTCTAAAAAATCTGGAAATTAAAGTCTCCCTGGACAGGGTTTTTTCAAAATAAACAGATAAAGCTGCTACCTGCGTTTTCAGGGTGCTAGCTGCTAATCCTTTTTCCATCCCCTCTTGGAGAAATTCCAGAACGGACACTACACTTTTGACCTGGAATCCCTTAGAGGTACAGTACGAATTAAATTTTTTCCAAACTTTAAAGTATATTGCCCTAGTCACCTCCTTTCTACTGGACAGGAGAGTCCTGACTACTCTATCGGACAGGCCTCTAGCTTTTAGGAGGTCTTTTTCAGAAACCAGGCCGTTAGCTGAAGTCTGCCTACTTCTGGGTGAACCACCGTTCCCTGCAACAGCAGGTCCTCCCTGACTGGCAGCCTCCACGGAGGCTCCACTGCTAAGCCTAGGAGAGCCGAAAACCAGGGCCTTTTGGGCCAGTAGGGTGTGATCAGGATCATACCGATCCCCTCTTCCCTGAACTTCCTCAGTACCAACGGAATTAAAGGGAAGGGGGGAAAGGCATAGCACAGGTGGTAGTGCCATGGGTGAAACCAGGGCATCCAGACCCACGGCTCCGTCCTCCCTGTGCAGGGAAAAGAAACTGCGGACCTTGCAGTTCTGCCGATTGGCAAAAAGGTCTATTTGAGGAGACCCCCACACTTTGGTGATCATAAGAAAGACGTCTTGATTCAGAGCCCATTCTGCCTCCAACAGCCTTTTCCTGCTGAGCATGTCCGCGAAAAGGTTTAAGGAACCCTTCAGGTGGACTGCCGAGAGGGAGGCTACCCATGGTTCCGCCCAACTGAAAAGTTGCTCGGCTAGGACCATAAGAGCACTGCTCCTGGTTCCTCCCTGTCGCTGTACATAAGCCACCGCGGTCGTATTGTCCGAGAGGATCTGGACATGATGACCCCTCACTTCCTCTCGAAAAACTCGAAGGGCTAAGAGAATGGCCCTGAGCTCCCGCCAGTTTGACGATCTTCGCGACTCTGTTTTGGTCCAGGTCCCTTGTGTCGTCAAACCGTCCAGATGAGCCCCCCAACCCCAAGCACTCGCGTCTGTTGTGAGGCGCTTGTCCAACGGGAAGACCCACGGGAGACCTCTGGAAAGGTTGGTCGGACACCTCCACCACCATAGAGCCCTTTTTACTTTTACCGTGAGCCTGATTTGTTTCTCTAGAGAAACCTGATGCGACCAGGACTTCAGGATATTTGCCTGAAGAGGCCTGGCGTGAAACCGAGCCCAAGGTACTGCCGGTATTGCGGCTGTGAGAAGCCCCAGAACCTTCATGGCAGAACGAACTGAGATTGCACAGTTCGTTTGGACCTGCTTCACTGCCGCCTGGACCTTTTCCAGCTTTGCCTGCGGGAGAAAAACTCTCTGGAGGACTGAGTTGATTACATAACCCAGGAAAGTTATTTCCTGACTTGGTACCAGGCTTGACTTCTCTAAGTTGAGGAGCCAACCCAGGCTTCTGAGGTGGATTTGAGCAACCTGCAAATTCACAGCTACCTGCTCCTTGGAGTCTGCAAAAAATAGAAGGTCGTCTAGATAGGGTACTACGGGGATACCCTTCAACCTCAGGGGCTCCAGAGCTTCCGCCAAAATCTTCGTGAAGATCCTGGGGGAGGATGAGAGTCCGAAGGGCAGAGCCCTGAATTGCAGGTGCCAAACTGACTCCCCCAGATTGACTGCCAGCCGCAAAAATTGCTGGGAGGTCTGGGCAATTGGAATGTGTAGGTAAGCATCCCTTAGATCTAGGGATGCCAGGAAACAATTCGGCACTAACAATTTCGTTATCGAGTGGATGGTGTCCATACGAAAATGTTTGTACCGGATCGATCGGTTTAGGATCTTTAGATTTAAGATCAACCGAAATTTTCCTGAGGGTTTTCTGACTAGGAAAATGTGGGAGTAAAACCCCTGCCCTTGTTGATGTTTTGGGACCTCGACAACCACCTCTTGCTGTATCAGATCCTGCAGCAAGTTCGTCATGGCAGAGGCCTTGTCTTGATCCCTTGGGAGGGTCGTGACATAGAACCTGTTCGGAGGAGGTTCTAGAAACTCTAGGTTGTAGCCCTGGGCGACAATACTCCTCACGAACGGGCTCGGAGTCATCCTGTTCCATTGCGGAAGGAAAGCTGACAGCCTTCCTCCTACTGGAACCAGACTGTCATTTGCTTTTGGGTGTATGGTCGGAGGGAGCTCTAAACAGGACTCCTCCCCTACCTCTACCCCTCTGGGGAGCCCAACGGCTTCTGTTATCTTCCCTACTTTTTTGGGGCTGCTGAACAGCACGAAAATTTTTCTTCGGTGCCTGTTTCTTCTTAGTAGGGAAGGCCTTCTTTTTATCAGCAGTTCTGTCCAAGATGGTTTCCAGATCTGGCCCAAAAAGTAGGTCCCCAGAAAAGGGAAGGCCACATAGCCTAATCTTTGAGGCCGTGTCACCCGACCATGTATTTAGCCAGACAGCACGACGGGCTGAATTAACTAAAGCAGAAGACCTAGCTGCCAACTTGATAGACTCGGCAGAGGCGTCGGCCATGTATTTTACTGCCTTCAGGATCAAAGGGAAAGATTCCAAGAGGTCCTTCCGAGATGTCCCTGCCTCAATATGACTCTTTAGTTTCTCCACCCAGCATTCTAGGTTCCTCGCTACTACCGTGGAAGCCATGGCTGGTTTGAGGCTAGCTGCCGCAGAATCCCATGCCTTTTTAAAGGAGGCCATCAGCCCTCTTATCCATCGTGTCTTTGAGGACCCCCATGTCCTCAAATGCCAAATCAGTGCGGCGTGAGACCTGGGAGAAAGCGGCATCCACCCGCGGCTTTTTATTCCAAACCTCCGACTCTTTGTCGTCGAATGGGAAGCGCCGTTTGAGGGTTTTGGAGAGAAAAGGACCTCTCTCAGGGTCCTTCCACTCCCTTTTGACTGTGTCCGATAGAACCCGATGGACCGGAAAAACCCTGGTTTTGGTGTCATCCAGGCCCTGATACATTCTGTCATGGACTGACAGTTGGACCTTTTCTTCCTGAATGTCTAAGGTAGTATATATACCTTTAAGTAGGTCATCTACTTCTTCTAGGGAAAGTTTGTACCTAGACCTACGGTCCTCATCCTCCTCTTCCCCCTCATCCTCTGAATCCCTGAGGGAAGGAAGAGTGCTTGTCCCCTCGTCCTCGGAATCCAGGATCTCCAGCTGTCTGGAGGTGGATTGTCTAGGACTTAGTGGTGGCTGCTGGCTAGTGCTCTGTCCTGCTGGGTTCTGAGCCAACATGTTTTTTACAGAACTCAGGGAACTAGCAATCTCCTTAACAGAGGAGAAGAGGTCCCTGTACTGCTGGGAGGACTCTTCCTCCACCAGCTCCCTAATGCAAGCTTTGCAAAGGGCTTTTTGCCAAGATTCCCGCAATGGTACTTTGCACGAGGGGCATTTCTTCTGGCCTGGAGGGTTAGATCGTTTAGTTTTCCCCAAGACAGTCTCCTAAAAGAAACCAAAAAAGGAATGTCTTACTGCTACTGCAGAGGGCCCACTAAAACAAACACAGTGCTCACACCGACCACCAACAGGGAGAAGGACAACACCCCACTGTGACAAACAAAGGGGAAAGACACAGCCACCATAAACCCACAGGTCTGAGTGACAGTAACCTCAGAAACCTGAAGGGGCAGGCTCCCTTGAGGGAGGGAAATACAGTTCACAAGGAAAAAAACATAAGCCCATAAGGGTAAGAATCAAGAGCACCGTTGTGCCCCTCTTACCTGGGCCTGACCGGTGCTCGTGGTGCCTGCCTCCACCGACGCTGACGATCTCTCTTCCATCATGCAGAGAGCGCAGCGGGGACTGAATCTGACACAGCTGATTTTAAAACTCCCGGGCGTTGCGTCATTACGCTGGCCGGAAGCTTGCACACGGTCTATGGACCCGCCCCCTAGCCCCTGCGTTGTCAGGCGACCGGAACCACTCGTCGCCCCGCCCAAACAGGAAGCCGCGTCACTGGCCGCCGCGTCATCCGCCCTCCAGAGGGGACCCGGAAGCCAACTCAGCGCCAGCGCGCGAGATTCAAACTCGGGCTCCCGGGTCCAAGACGCCTCGACCTCCTGCTCGGCCATTGCTCCCCTAAGCTGGACAAGGCTGGGGACTCCGGAACACCCTCCGAACGTACCAGGAAGGTGCTGGGATGGTCGTTTTGCCTCGAATCGCACCTCACCGAGGTAAGGCCTTTCAGCTCCCCCTGGAGAGATCGCAGCCCTGCTGGTTCCCACAAGTGCTTCCATATGGCGGAGGAAACACAAATAACTGAAGCCATGGTGGAAGAGGAGGGGTTTTAAAGGTCAAGCATGTGTTTCCTGAAAAGTGGGCGGAGCTGCGCTCTCTCCAGGGTTGTCCTGAAAGGCGATTTGAGAAAAAGTATCGGTACTTGTACTCGGTCTTAAAAAAGTGGTATCGGGACAACCCTAGTAGACATGTTTTTTTTTTTTAATAAAAAATAAAAGTATAATTCAGGGATGTTTTTCTAATTATACCAATATCTTTTTTTTGTACAATGATTGCTGATTATCCTATTTTCATTTGCTTAAGTGTTTACATATGCGAATGTCTGATTCAATTGGTATTAATTTTATCCCATGTTTACATTTTTCTCTTTCTTTTTCTTGATAATATATGTCTTTTCTTACGTAAACTTAAATAAAAATATTGAACAAGAAAAAGGCTTTTCTAGAATACTATTAAAGTGATTGTAACGCTTTGTTGTTTTTTTTTTTTTTTTTTTAAATAAACATGTCAATACTCACCTCCAATGTGCAACTCGCTTTGCACAGAGTGGCCCCAATCCTCGATTTCTGGGGTCCCCAAGCGGTTCTCGCAACTCCTTCCCACATCAGATAACCCCCTAGGACAGTGATGGTGAACTTTGGCACCCCCAGATATTTTGGAACTACATTTCCCATGATGCTCCACTACACTGCAGAGTGCATTAGCATCATGGGAAATGTAGTTCCAAAACTGCTGGAGTGCCAAGGTTCGCCATCACTGCCCTAGGAGAAGCGCTCTCCCGGGGGGTTACCTTGCCAGCGTGCTCAGAGTCCAGAATTTGTGTCCAAAGACGCGAATGCTGGACTTGGCCCCCCCGCCGCGTCATTGGATTTGATCGACAGCAGCAGGAGCCAATGGCTGCGCTGCTATCAATCTATCCAATTAAGTGCCGGGACCCCATGCAGAGAGGGACATCGCGTCACCGCTGAGTGAATTACAGGGCTCAGGTAAAGTAAAACGGGGGCTGGGGGGCCGGTGACTGCCAGAAGTTTTTTCACCTTAATGCATAGGATGCATTAAGGTGAAAAAACACGAAGGTTTGCAACCCCTTTAAAACACTCAACACACTGCAATCCAAATACTGCACAATGACCAGACACCCCAACACACTTATAAAAAATGATTCTTTACGTCAAGGTGATGTTTTTTTAATTTATTTTTTTACAGGAAATTCTAAAACAAAAAATTGAAAACAATAAAATAAAAAAAGAAGCATATCCTGAAAAATTTAACTATTAATGCAAAAAAAAACACTGCAATCAGTAGTCAACCATGTTGTTGCAAGTGCCTAAATATGGCTACAACCACCCTAAGGCCCCTTTCACATTGAGGTGCTTTGCAGGCGCTAAAGTTCTAAAAATAGCGCCTGCAAAGCGCCTTCAAACAGCCGTTGCTGTCTCTCCAGTTTGAAAGCCCGAGGCCTTTCACACTGGAGTGGTGCGCTTGCAGGACGCTGAAAAATGTCCTGCAAGCCGCATCTTTGGAGCGCTGTAGGAGCGGTGTATTTACTGCTCCTAAAGCGCCCTTTCCCATTGAAAACAATGGGGCAGCGCTCCAAACCCGCCTGCAAAGCGCCGCTGCAGCGGCACTTTGCGGGCGGCTTTAACTCTTTTTTGGACGCTCGCGGGGGTAAAACTACCTCGCTAGCGGGGAAAAAGCGCCGCTAAATATAGCACCGCTTTACCGCCAGCGCCTCAGTGAGCAAGTAGCCTAAAATGTATCTCTAGGCAAAAACTTTTTATTTCGTTTTGGATATAGTGGATTGCCGTCTGCTCCCAGCCGGGATATTTACCCCTCTATTTGTACTTGTAACCACTGAGAAAGAATGTAAGGGGCTTGAGACAGTGAAAGGGTTAAAATAATTTTTTCCTTAGAAATAGAACGTGTATTTACAAAAGGGATTATTACTGAAACAGGCAGTGGAAAGGAAGTGAGAACTTCCAATTACAAAACAAATAATTACACAGAACTAACTGGCAAACCACTAGGAGACCTCCGCCCAAACATTGCAGTTATTTCCCTGTAGCAGTCATTAAATGACAGGGTTTGTTAGAAATATTGGAAGGCATGTCTACTTGAAATTAAAGAGGAAGTAAACTCTCCTACTCTGATGCTTCTTTTCCATTTAGTCCATCATAATAAGTAATTATCAAACTATAGCCACTGTAATCCAGCCCAAATCGCATATTACTTACTTTTTAAAGAAACTTTAAAAAACTGGTTTCCAGGGGTTAGGCAGCGCCATCTTAAGTATTGTTTTCTGAGTCCACAGTGGAGTGTATTTCCGCCCTTACATTGAGCACTTCCTGTACAGTTAACCAAGCCTCCTTCTCAATCCAATGTTTCTATGGCAACCCTGCTTCCCTGTTCATAGCGGACATAGTTTTATTTCATAGTATTTACTTGTGCCGATTATCTGGTGTTTGCCTGTGTCAGTCTTATCAGCTTCAGCTGATAAGACTGCAGTAATGCTGTCCGATGTAAAATCAATAAGCAAATCACGGAATTGCCTAGATACAGTGCCGAGTGAATAATAAAATATTTTGGCATAGAAGTGGTGTGCCAGTGATTATAAAAAGGTAAAATCACAAATATACAAAAAACATCATAACATTGTTTAAAAAATCAATAGGTGAAATGGTGACTGTGATGAAAATTTCACATAAAAATAGAAAAAATAAAACTGGATGAATCCAGTCAAATGGGATAAAATATAATGTGGATGCGATTAAATAATTGCACTAAAAAAGTTGCAATAAAAGTCGCAGTGGAGAGACTATAATAGGTGATGATTACGCATCTATCCAGTGACTAGAGTGAATCGCATAAATATATAATAGAGCACAGGGTAAAATCGCAATAAATATATTCAATAGATGTCCATAAAAGAGAAAGGTGAGGTAAAGTTCATTCCATAAGTGCAGTGCAGGTGGTTCCGTTGATGTAATTTGGACTGTGCGATTTAGCTGTGGGTATCTTGTGTAATTTCTAGCGATTCCATGCGATCCTAGTGGGGGTAATGTGGATGGCCCCTTACCTTACAGCTGTAAGGTTACAGCATGAAAAATGTGGGTCTTTGTGGTTCTTGGTAACCTTCCTCCTTTGGATGTCAGGTGGATGTCCCAGGTCCTAATCGTGCTTTAGTAGTGTATCCAGTTATGGGGGGGGGGGGGCTCACATCAGTGTATGTAAAGGAAGGGAAGGAGCCCCATAGTGTAGTAAGTTTTATAACCAATAGTTTTATTCCGCTATCGAGCTCGCCGCTCGTTTGTACTGTGAACTTTGCTTTTTATCTAAATGTGAGTACCCCTTTCACTCATAAATGATTGTTTTTATATACTTGGAATAAAACAATCATTTATGAGTGAAAGGGGTACTCACATTTAGATAAAAAGCAAAGTTCACAGTACAAACGAGCGGCGAGCTCGATAGCGGAATAAAACTATTGGTTATAAAACTTACTACACTATGGGGCTCCTTCCCTTCCTTTACATACACTGTTGTGAGCCCCCCCCCCCCCCCCATAACTGGATACACTACTAAAGCACGATTAGGACCTGGGACATCCACCTGACATCCAAAGGAGGAAGGTTACCAAGAACCACAAAGACCCACATTTTTCATGCTGTAACCTTACAGCTGTAAGGTAAGGGGCCATCCACATTACCCCCACTAGGATCGCATGGAATCGCTAGAAATTACACAAGATACCCACAGCTAAATAATCGCACAGTCCAAATTACATCAACGGAACCACCTGCACTGCACTTATGGAATGAACTTTACCTCACCTTTCTCTTTTATGGACATCTATTGAATATATTTATTGCGATTTTACCCTGTGCTCTATTATATATTTATGCGATTCACTCTAGTCACTGGATAGATGCGTAATCATCACCTATTATAGTCTCTCCACTGAGACTGAGACTCCACCGACTTTTATTGCAACTTTTTTAGTGCAATTATTTAATCGCATCCACATTATATTTTATCCCATTTGACTGGATTCATCCAGTTTTATTTTTTATTTTTTTATGTGAAATTTTCATCACAGTCACCATTTCACCTTTTATGTCACATTGATTTTTTAAACAATGTTATGATGTTTTTTGTATATTTGTGATTTTACCTTTTATAATCACTGGCACACCACTTCTATGCCAAAATATTTTATTATTCACTATGCACTGTATCTAGGCAATTCCGTGATTTGCTTATTGATTTTATTTGGATTTATCTCCCTGATCTTTTATCTGCCTTTAGTCTAGTTTAACTGTTTGCGCGCCACTAACTTTCTACTTTTATTCTATTTGAGTTCAGACATTTCCCCCAGTGTGCGCTGGATCACATTAGTTTCTCCTTGTGCAAACGCAGGATTACCTTCTTTTATCTATAATGCTGTCCGATGCCCTGGTTTACACTCCATGTGATGTCACATGGGGTGTAGGAGGAAGCTCTGAGTGATTATGCAGGCTCCTGGGATTTCAGTGGTGTGCCGTAGGAAGTCCTGATAATAGATAGACAAGTACACAGAGTGTGCCGTAAATCAGGGGAGATCTGGGCATGCTCAGTGAGGTCATTCTAAAAGAACAAAAAGGATTACAACAATACTAAGCAAGTAAGGCGATATCTAAAAGCAATGTTCATTAGGGTTTTCTATGCTGATTTACATGGGACAAAGTTGTGGGGGAGAGTTTACAACCACTTTAAGCCTTGTACACACGATTAGACTTTGCATAGACAAAGCGTCAGACTTTTGTCGAACGAGCATTGGCCAGGAACTGACAATTGCGCGGTCATATGCGACGCTGTACCCAAATAAAATTGTTGTCTTTTTTCACACAAATAGAGCTTTCTTTCGGTGGTATTTGATCACCTCTGCGTTTTTCTTTTTGTTATAGCGCAAAAAATGCCTGTAAAGTCGCGTATACACGAGCGGATTTTCCGTCGGAAAAATCTTGAATGGTTTTTCTGATGGAATTCTGCTCAAGCTTGGCTTGCATACACACGGTCACACAAAAGTTCACTGAACTTTCGACCGTCAAGAACGCGGTGACGTACAACACTACGATGAGCCGAGAAAATTAAGTTCAATGCTTCCGAGCATGCAAATTGTTTCCGAGAATGCGTAGGAATTTTGAGCGTCGGAATTTCCGATCTAAACTTTTTCCGACCGAAAAAAAATCTCAATCTTTTGCTGGTGGGAATTCGGCCAGCAACAGTCCGATAGAACATACACACGGTCACATTTTCCGACCAAAAACTCTCATCGGTCTTTTGCTGGCCGAATTTGCGATTGTGTGTACGCGGCATAGGAGCATATGCCTCGAAACTCCTGAAAAAGCCCTAGTGCGCATGGACACATTAGCTAACATGGAGGGGAGTTTCCAGGCAGAAAGAAATGAGCTCAAAAGCCTTTGCGGCTTGATTCACACGTGTATTTTTAGTGTTTTTTGCACTACAGAACGTGTTCCATAGGAAACCATGTTAAATGGACTGTAATGCAAAAAGCACTAAAAATGCGTAGGTGTGAATCAGGCCTAAGAGTTGCTTCATATAGAGCATTTTTTGTACAAAGTCTAGAGTTTTAATTTTTTTCTGCAATTGAGCTCCAATCAGAAATACAAACCAGAAGGGCAGAACACTAAACTCATGTAGAAGCAACGTTTTTTTTAAGCCAGTGTGCATGGAGCCCAAGTGACACTTTTTGGGGAGCAGTGACACTAATACAGTGATCAGTGCTAAGAAAAAAAGAAAAAAAAAGCACTGTCACTGTATAAATGACAGTGGCAGGGAAGGGGTTAACACCAGGTGCGATCAAAGGGTTAAGTGTGCTCCTAGGGAGTGATTCCTAACTGTGTGGGGGATGGACTGACTAAAAGACGACACACCTGTGTGCCTGCTTAGCAAAAACACAAGGTCTCTCTCTTCCTCTCTAAAAGAACGTCAGTCTGCCTTGTTAACACAGGCAGAGCGCCGTTCTGCCTCTCCAGCAAACAAGCAGGTCCCGAGGGCTGCCGATTGGCTCCTGCTGTGTCCAATCACAGCACAAGCAGGTCGCCGTGCGCGCGCACCCCAGACTCAGAAGAGGAAACAACATACAAGTACGTTGATTCGTGCAGCTGGGCCGCCCTGCCACAGTAAATGTGCGGTGGGCGCTCAGGAAGCAGTTAAAAGGGTAACTCCACTTTCATGGGGAAAAAAAAAAAATAGCAAATAGAAAAAAAATATAGAGCATACAATTGCGACACAAATCTTATTGTAATTGAATGTTATTAAAAAATAAATTTCCAATCTGCAGCTCTGTCATTTTCTGTAAAATGCAATATGGCAACCTGGAAGCGTTCTGTACATAGAATGTATACAGAACTACCCCAGAAACCTAATTTCCTGCTTTTGGTTCACCGATTATCAGAAGCCTGCACTAAGATACAAGTCAGATTTTTGGCATCCCCTGCAACAAAAATTTCATTTTTGGTAAGATACTCCCAATAGGAAATCACATCTAAAAGGAACGCAGACCCTGCATTTTTCCTCATTAGAGCCCTGCAGCAGCTGGTTGATAATTATAAAACCACTCCCTTTAGACTCAAGTGGGGCAGGGGCACAGAGGAACAAACAGGGATTTCTTCGGAATAACAAAATGTAGAAATCTACAACAAAGTTTGTTAAAATCCCTGCAATGTACATACATAGATCACCCAGAGGGGAATTTTTTTTTTCCCGAAACAAAAGTGGAGTTATGCTTTAAGTGTTTTTCACCCCCTATAAATGTCCCTTTAAGTACTACCCTATCCTGGCACAGATTTTATTGAAACCAGGGCACAGGTTTTAATAACACATACTGCTTAATCGTTAACTATGACTGTTATAGGAGCTGCAAAAACAGGTATTTCAAGAGCTGATGATTGCAAACACAACAAACATCATATCATGGCACGTTATCATTTCTATGTAATACCATCTTCAAACCCAAATCAGCAACTGCACCTCCCATATTTCTGTCTAAGGCAGGACTGGCACAGACCTAAAAGAGTTACAGGTATCTCATGTGGAAACTTGGCCGATTGGCACGTTTGCAGCTCACATATTGCTATGTGGACAGGTTCCCCTTAAGATCACTGAGTTTCAGTGGAAGCTATGCTTGGTCTATACATGTCCACAAAGGCATCCCTTTAGATCAGCTAGATTTGCATATAAAATTAAAGTTTCCCATTTAGAATAATTCCCCATCGCCGCTGGTGTCCCGCGATCGGGTCCCCGTGCTTCCTACACTGCCTGTCACTGATCGGCTGTTCCCTGTCATCGGGAAAGCCGATCAATGACGTCAGACGTCAGCCCCGCCCCTAATGTAAACAAAAACACACACGTCACACACCATAACCCCTCCCCGCCCCCTAGTGGTTAACTCTTTCACTGCCAGTGTCATTTATACAGGAATCAATGCATTTAAATAGCATTGATTGCTGTATAAATGACAATGGTCCACAAAATGTGTCAAAAATGTCCGATGTGTCCGCCATAATGTCGCAGTCACAATAAAAAAAATAAATAAATAAATAAAAAAATCACTGATATTTTTTAATATAAAAAATGCTATAAAAAACTATACCCTATTTTGTAAACGCTATAATTTTTGCTCAAACCAATCAATAAATCGCGATTTTTTTTTTTAACAAAAATATGTAGAAGAATACGTATCGGCCTAAACTGAGGAAAAAAAAATGTTTTTTTATATATTTTTTGGGGATATTATAGCAAAAAGTTAAAAATATTGCATTTTTTTCAAAATTGTCACTCTATTTTTGTTCTCGCTCTAAAATAAAAACCGCATGGGCGATCAAATACCACCAAAAGAAAGCTCTATTTGTGGGGAAAAAAAAGGACGCCAATTTTGTTTGGGAGCCACATCGCACGACCGCGCAATTGTCAGTTAAAGCGACGCAGTGCCGAATCGCAAAAAGGGGCCTGGTCCTTTGGCTGCAAATTGGTCCGGGGCCTCACAATTAGAGTCTGGTATAGATGCATTTCTCTTCCAACAATCATACAGTTTGTAGTGTACATAGATTTGCAAAACAATGGGATAAAGGAATATTCCTGAACTTTTGTTTTATCTCATGGTTACTGTGAAATTGAGTGAATGCATCAATGCAGTGCATGTTCTCAGCTTGCATTCATTGAATGAGTTTACCAAAAATATAAATACATGCTACATAACTAGGCTTCAGATCATGCTGAATAAACTAAATGATTAATGTATCTTAAATAGTAAATGATCTTTAAATTTTTAATTCAAAAAGCAGCTTACTAAAATAAATTGATAAAAATCTAAAAATAAAATCTAAATAAAATAAATCTGATTTAAAATAAAAAAAAATTAAAAAATAAAGATTTTTTTTTAGTTTAAAAAATAAATTAATTTACTTTTATCCACCCTGATTAAGTAACACCAAAAGAAAGTTCTATTTGTGAGAAGAAAATTATAAAAATGTAATTTGGGTACAGTGTTGCATGGCCACACAATTGTCATTCAAAGTGCGTGAGCACCGAAAGCTAAAAATTGGTCTGGGCAGGATGGGGGTGAAAGTGCTCAGAATTGAAGCAGAAGAAGACTCATTTCATTTTTTATTTTTTAATAGTGTTATGTTCCCCAGGGGAAAAAAGTTACACTTAGTCCCATCTTCCTGCATGCTGTAGAAGTCTAGCTACTTAGTTGGAGAGGACGTCCCCCCATTGCCATCTGATAACGCATCTAGCAAGGAGATGGTTGCATTCACAGGGGGTACTTGTCTCAGGTTCTAAGTACCTTCCTGAGACCAGCAACAGCAAGAGAGAGGAGGCCGACAAGCCCCCCCCCCCCCCCCCCCCCCAAGCCCCCACATTCCTCTTACCGACATGCGTCTTAGGAAATGGCTAGGAGCCCAAGACAAGCATCCGCCATCATTGCAGCCAACTCCAAGTGCTTTATTTACATTATTCCCAGGGGGCAGAACACTGTAATAATTTTTTTTTTTTTTAATTTTTTTTTTTTAAATGTAAAAAAAAAAAAGAAACGTTTCCCTTAAAAAAAAAAAAAAAAAAGAAGAAGGTTTTACTATTTCATTCTTTTTATTTTGTTTTGACTGGATATGACATGGAAACCACATAAACAAGTCTTTTTTTGAAGATTATATTAGATGCTATACATGGCATGGTTATAGCACATTGTTAAAGTATAACTTTCCATTGAAATATCAATTAAAAAAAGCACTCGGTCATGCGGAACACACAGAAACACAACGAAATGACATTCAACAGCATTTCTGAGGAATTTTCTGGTTTATAACCGTTACAAAAAACACAAAAATGTGAAAGCTCCATTTAATTCTTCTATAGATGCATAAAACTAGCATCACATATGTGAATATTTGTGGGTATTTAACCATTTTAATTGTAGGAAAAATTCCACCACAGCTCTTAGGGCTGAGAATATCGCTGTGTACGTTCTCGCAGCTGCCAACATATAATGTACAAAGATTAAAAAGATATTACGTTAAAAAAAATAAAAAATAAATAAAAGTAAACTTATACTGCTGGGCTGGAGGATAAAATGTGTAAAAAGGAAAAAGCCTAGGAGTTGGGATTTCACAGAGTTGACCAAAATTTGAAAGAGAAACTTTTGCTGGGGATGAGAAAATTAAAAAAAAGTCGTCACCAACAAGTACTGAAAAGAAGATTCTTAAAGTGGTTCTGCACACACTTTATTTAGTAAATCTCTTTGCCTTCCAAATCAGGCAAAGAGTACTAAATGGCCGTTTTTTTTTTATACTTACCTTGTAATTGCTGCCGGTCTTTCCTCTGTCTCGTCGGGGGTGGGCGGGGTCTCTGCGGGCATCCTCGTCATGCCGCACTGTCTCCTGGGATGTGATGTCATTCATCCCAGGAGTCAGTGCAGACCTCCGGCCGAAATCTCGCTCGATTTACGGGCCTCATTCCAGGGCGTGTCTGTTAAAGTCCTGTATAAAGTTGCGATGATTCAGTGCGTCGCCCGTTCCCCAGAAGACGTCAATTAGACGAAACGGACGTAGGGAGGCTGACGCACTGACGTCATCACGTTCCACACTGTGAGCGGGTGTTCTGCTAGCCGGCCGGCGGCGTTTTTTGTGTACTCTGCGAGCATTATTTTGAGTTGATGTAAGTAGAACTTTTATCTGATATAATAAAATTTTAATATGGTTTCACACTATGGGAGCATCCCTCATTCTTATCTATTCACATGCTGAGAGTGTATGGTTCCCTGGCTTGATACCTTTGGAGGAGTTGTATTCCATAGATACCCCACAAGGGAAGGTCCGCCTGATCCAGGATTTCGGTCGCTATCACCAGCTGAGCATGGGTTTTGGAGGCGATGTCTAGTGGTTCGGTTATACCTTGATGATTATCGAGTTACAGGCTTATCTAAGCTTGCCCTCTGGTAAGCGCATCACTAGAGCGGTGGTGGATTAAGGTCACTTGGTGGAATTCCTTTCACATTCACTTTTTTGGAGATCATATGTCACAAAATATTTTTTTGTCACCATCACTTTTAGTCATAAATGGACTTTAATTTATGAACATTTATTTTCTTTTTACACAGATTATTGATCAATATTTTTTTTGTGTTTTTTGTGGTTTCATTCAAAATTATCACTTTAGCGCGGCTTTTTCACTGTATATTTCACACCACGCCACCCATAGCGTTGGCGGTAAAACGCTGCTATTTTTAGAGGCGTTTTACCTTCGGATTTGGGGCGCATAGAAATGCAAGGTGTGACAGAGGGCAGCGGAACAAACGCAGACACGTTACAGAGATTTCCACACTGCAGCTTGCGTTCCATCGTGAACGGGCATATGGAAAACAAATGTGTTCGGTGTGCCCTTGTGAAGACTGGCATTTTTCTAGCACAAACAATCACTGATCACTGCGCATGTGTGAATGGGCCCTAAGCCCGGGTTCACACCAATGCGGTGCGGGACACCGCATGTAATTGGCACAGGAATCGCAGAACATTGCGGCGTCTCCGGGGTGCAATTTGAGCTATGGATTTCTATGGCTCAAATCGCACCGCATTCACACCAAACTTGTGCAGGACCTTTTTTTTGTGCGCACCAGAATCATAATCGCATGGGTGTTCACACCCTTGTGGTCTGATTCTGCAAATCGCACTGCGTTTGGCAAAGAGATTTTGGGGGTATCGTTACCTTAACCACTTCAATACTGGGCACTTTCACCCCCCTTCCTTCCCAGACCAATTTTCAGCTTTCCACGCTCTCGCACTTTGAATGACAATTCCGTGGTCATGCAACGCTGTACACAAAATGACATTTTTATCATTTTGTTCACATAAAAATAGAGCTTTCTTTTGGTGGTATAAAATTTTGAAAAAAAAAAAAAAAAATTATTATATATTATTTTCTATTTTGATTTAAAAGATATCCAATAAAATCTAATTTTGTCATAAATTTAGGCCAAAGTAAATGTATTCTGCTACATGTCTTTGGTAAAAAAGAAATCCTGATAAGTGTATAATCGGTTTGTGTGATCGCAGATGATTTTACTGGGACATACGTGGGACAGGTGTTTTTACTGTATGGGGACGCGGTTATGGGGAGACTAGCCCAGTGATCAGTATGGAAAAAAACAACAGCCCGTACACACTGATCACCGGTGTTTCATCAGATTTGGCGACCCGTCAGAATGTGTAACAGAAGTGACGTTCTGTCGCCACCATTTTGCTACACCCCCACACTCCTCCACAGTAAGGATACACTGAGAAGGGGAAAGCGGACATCTTGTTACACCCACCGGAAGGGGCTGTTTTTTTCCATACTGATCACTGGGCTAGTGTCCCCATAACCGTGTCCCCATACGGTAAAAACACCTGTCCCACGTATGTGTAGCAAGATGGCGGCAACGGAACGTCACTTCCGTTACACATTCTGACGGGTCGCCTAATCTGACGAAACACCAGCTGGCTGCAGAGATCCGCTCTACTCATCACCGACAGGCCCCTGTGTGAGGAGGAGGGCCGATTGCCTAGCAACCAGCTCTCTATTTACATCACATCACTGTGATTGGACACAGACTAGAGGTCGACCGATATGGGTTTTTCTCTGGCCGATGCCGATGCCGATATTTAGAAATCACAGCGGCCGATGGCCGATATATGATGCCGATTTTATTTATTTATTTATTTATTTTTGGGGGGGCGATTTTTTTTTTTCCCCTCCATCTCAAAAAATCTAAAATTTCACACTGAAGCGTTTTTCAGGTGCTTTTGGGCTAAAAATAGCGCCTGTAAAGTGCCTGCAAAATGGCTCCCCTGCAGTCTCAGTGTGAAAGCCCGAGTGCTTTCACACTGAGGAGATGCGCTGGCAGGATGTTAAAAAAAAAAAGTCCTATGGAGCGGTGTATACCACTACTCCTGCCCATTGAAATTAATGAGCACTGCTGTTAAAGCGCCTGCAAAGCGATTCGGCAGCGTCGCCAGATGGGTGCATTTAACCACTTCCTCGGACGCTAGCTGGGTTATAATCGCCCCGCTAGCAGCCGAATAGCACCGCTAAAATGACAGTAAAGCACCGCTAAAACTAGCAGCGTTTTACCGTCAATGCCTGCCCGCTCCAGTGTGAAAGCAGCCTTAATTAATAAGTGATTCAGAAAATCTATTCTTACATTTTATTAAACAAAACCTCCAATCAGTTCACTTATATGTATAATTTAGATAACTAAAAAATATATATATATATATTAAATACACAAAAACAGGTAATCAAAATTAACTTTGACGAAAAAAAATGGGCTAACTTTGCTGTTTTTTAGTTTTTTTTTTTAATCATTAGTGTATTTTTTTCCCAAAAAATTGCGTTTGAATGACCGCTGCGCAAATACCGTGTGACATAAAATATTGCAACAACCGCTATTTTATTCCCTAGGGTCTCTGCTAAAAAAATATATATAATTTTTGGGGGTTCTAAGTGATTTTCTAGCAGAAAATACAAGATTTTTACTTGTAAGCAACAAGTGTCAGAAAAGATTTAGGCTTTAAATGGTTAAACTGGGAACTTCTCCACAGAGTTCATTGATAAGAAACATTGTATCATTTTCTCACACTTGGCAGTCTGCCCAGACAAGTCACAAGAGCTTCAGGGAAAACTTCAGGCAACTTGCATTGACTTCTATCAGAAGTCATTTGCAAGTCCCGCTGAAGTTTTTTAAACCGGCATTTTTTAGCAGCAGAATCGGCCGATGCCGATTAATTAAAAAACACCAAATATCGGCCGATATATCGGTCGACCTCTAACACAGACATGTGGATCAGGAAGCTTCCTGCTGATCTGAGATGCGCCGTGTCCGGGTGACACGAGCGCATCGGGATCGCGCAGCTGGCGGGCATGCAGCCGCGCGATCCCGCTCCTTCTGAGGGACGTACAGGAACGTCCACCCAGAAGGAGGGAGCGCCGTTTATGTGCAGTGGCTGGGTGGGAAGTAGTTAACATACACGCTGCAATCGGTTTGCTTGCACGGGTTGAAATTATGTGGTGCGGAATCCGCAGCGAATTTGCACTGCATCTAGTGTGAATCAAGGCTGTTTAGTTTGCTCAGCCTGACTGCAAGCGGATCCTCTATGCACCATTTCTCTCTGCTCCACAGGGAAGAGAATCTACAGAATTACAAAAAAATACAACCATGGAAATATGGAACAGCAAGCATGCAATACGGAGGTGACATTAGCTCTATGTAGCGGGGAACATGGCGTTTACGTTCCTATAAATATCCAGTTTGCATTCCTCACACATCACTTTTCAAAGGCATAAACAATTACCAGTAAAATCTGAATCTGGTGGGTAGGCAAGTTAGGGCTGGTTGTTTTCTCTATTTACTTCCCTTAACCACTTCAGCCCCGGACCAATTGGCAGCCAAAGGACCAGGCCCCTTATTGCGATTCGGCACTGCGTCGCTTTAACTGACAATTGCGCGGTCGTGCTACGTGGCTCCCAAACAAAATTGGCGTCCTTTTTTTCCCCACAAATAGAGCTTTCTTTTGGTGGTATTTGATCGCCCCTGCGGTTTTTATTTTTTGCGCTATAAACAAAAATAGAGCGACAATTTGGAAAAAAATGCAATATTTTTTACTTTTTGCTATAATAAATATCCCCAAAAAATACATAAAAAAACTTTTTTTTTCCTCAGTTTAGGCCGATACGTATTCTTCTACATATTTTTGGTAAAAAAAAAAAAATCGCAATAAGCGATTATTGATTAGTTTGCGCAAAAGTTATAGCGTTTACAAAATAGGGGATAGTTTTATAACATTTTTATTAATATTTTTTTTTTTACTAGTAATGGCGGCGATCAGCGATTTTTATTGTGACTGCGACATTATGGCGGACACATCGGACATTTTTGATACATTTTTGGGACATTTGTCATTTATACAGCAATCACTATTTAAATAGCACTGATTCCTATGTAAATGACAGTTGTAGTGAAGGGGTTAACCACTAGGGAGCGGGGAGGAGTCAGTGTGACGTGTTGTGTTTTTTTTACAGTAGGGGGGCGTGGCTGTACGTCTGACGTCATTGATCGGCGTTCCCGATGACAGGGAACCGCCGATCACTGACAGTCAGTGTAGGAAGCGCGGGGAGAGGTTTGTTTACATAGACCTCTCCCCGTTCTTCAGCTCCGTAACCCGATCGCGGGATACCAGCGGCGATCGGGTCCGCTGGTCCCGCGGCCGTGGTCACGGAGCTCCCGACCGGGTCGCGAGCACGCCGCTGGCGGCGCGCTCCCGACCCACGGGCAGGCAAATGCACGATCACGTACAGGTACGTGATTTTGCCTGCCCGTGCCATTCTGCTGACGTATATATGCAGTGGCCGGTCAGGAAGTGGTTAAAGAAGAATTCAAGATATGGATATTTGTTACAGAGTTACACTGATCCAGCTGGTCTATGTATATACCATATGTGCTCGACGCCTTGGCTGTGGGTGCCAATACATTAACAGCAACGCCAAACGCAAAACGTAAGTGCAGAGGCACCAAATCACACGGTACAACACCACCATATCATTTGCCGTGGCGTGTTTTTTAGCGATCTAGTGCGATTTCAGCGCATTCAAATTAACTGCTTGCCGACCGCCGGCTGTCAATTGACGGCCAGGCGGCGTGGCTCTCATGGCGGGAGGGCGTCATATGACGTCCTCCCCTAACCGGCCCTCCAGGGAGAGTACGTGCTCCTGCCGTGTCACTGGGGACTCGATGCGCGTGCCCGGCGTCCGCGATGTCCGCGGGGCACCCGCGATTGCCCGGTAACACAGCAGGACCGTGGATCTGTGTATGTAAACACACAGATCCACGGTCCTGTCAGAGGAGAGGAGACCGATGGTGTGTTCTCAGTACAGAGAAACACCGATCAGTCTCCTCCCCTTGTGAGTCCCCTCCCCCCACAGTTAGAATCCCTCCCAGGGAACATATTAACCTCTTCAGCGCCCCCTAGTGTGAACCCCTTCCCTGCCAGTCACATTTACACAGTAATCAATGCATTTTTATAGCACTGATCGCTGTATAAATGTGAATGGTCCCAAAAATGTGTCAAACGTGTCCGATAAGTCCGCCGCAATATCGCAGTATCGATAAAAAAAAAAAATTCTATAAATCTTTCCCATATTTTGTCGGTGCAAACCAATCAATATACGCTTATTGCGATTTTTTTTACCAAAAATATGTAGAAGAATACATATCGGCCTAAACTGAGGAAAAATTTTTTTTTTTTTTTTTTAATTTTTTAAAAAAAATTGGATATTGTTTTTTTTTTTCAAACTTGTCCTCTTCTTTTGTTTATAGCGCAAAAAAATAAAAACCGCAGGAGGTGATCAAATACCACCAAAAGAAAGCTCTATTTGTGGGGACAAAATGATAACAATTTCATCTGGGTACAGTGTTGTATGACCGCGCAATTGTCAAAGTGTGAAAGCTGAAAAATGGCTTGGGCAGGAAGGGGGTGAAAATGCCCTGTATTGAGGTGGTCAATGGTCAGAAAAATTGCACTACAGGGGAACACACAGAAAATCGCTCAGAAAGACAGACCGCGTTCCTGTCAAGGTGGTTTGGATTTAAATCACTAGTAAAAAGGCAATTTTAAAGAGCAACTGTCATCTTTGTCCCACAGATGCTCCTCCTCTGACCCGCAGCCTCACCGACAGTCCCATTCACTTTAATGGGACGGCTGGTGATGTGGCAGTGACACAAAAGGTGAGGAACGTGATGGCAGCAGGTGAGTGGATACCCGCTAACAGGCGCTGCCATGATGGATCTGAAATGACAGGTGCTCTTTAAATGTAAGGGAGCGGCGTCTGAGGTAAAGCGGCGATATTTTTAGTGGCGATTTACCATCGTTTTAGCGGCGGTATTCGTCTGCTAGCGGTGCGGTTTTAACCCCCGCTAGCGGGCCAAAACTGCCTACAAAGCGCCGCTTTGCCTGCGGTATAGCCGCGCTGCCCCATTGATTTCAATGGGTAGGAGTGGTTTAAGATCGGTGAATACACCGCTCCTTCACCGCTCCGAAGATGCTGCTAGTGCACTGCTCCAGTGTGAGAGCCCACAGGCTTTCACACTGGAGTGAATGGGGCAGTTTTTTTTTTTTCAGGCTCTCTTTTTAGCGCTGTAGCGCCTGAAAAACGCCTCAGTGTGAAAGGGGCCTTATTCTTGCTGGTAGTTAGAATCCTTAATATTTGCAAACAAACTGGTTTCCTATTTAGAATAATAAGCTGTCAGGTTAGTGAAATCAGAACCGATTCAATCATACAGTTTGTAGTGTACATAGATTTGCAAAACAACGGGATAAAGAAATATTCCTGAACTTTGTTTTATCTCATGGTTACAGTGATATTGTGAGAATGCAGTGCATGTTATTTCAGCTTACAGAGCTTGGATTCATTGAATGAGTTTAACAAAAATGTAAATATTGCAGAATATACAGCCCTTAATTCTACATACCTAAACTCCATTCACTCCAAAGACATGCCAGGAGGTTAATTGGTCTAAATTGGCTCTAGTATTATTGTGAATGTATGAGTTAGGGACCTCAGATTGTAAACTCTATGAGGGCGGGGACTATATGTAAAGCGCTGCGTAAATTGACGGCACTATACAAGTACCTTAAATAAATTTCATGCTGAATAAACTAAAATTATTAATGTATCTAAATAGAAAACTATCTTTATAGGAGGTTTTAACTTCAAAAGCATTTTATTAAAATAAATTTGATAAAAATCCCCCCAAAAAAAAATGTATAAAAAAAAATAAAGAAAATAAAAATCTTATTTTTTTGGATTTCTATCCACCTTGGGTTCCTGTGCAATTCTGGTGTGAACCGAGCCTGAAGAAGATTTTAGACTGGGTACACACAGGCTAAAAAAAAAAATGGTGGATTTGGCAGAAACCGGCCGACCTTCACCCCATATGTACACAGCTCCCTGAGCAGCTCCTGTCTAATGAGCATTTGGGAAAACCAGCATCTGATCAGAGCTCAGCAGGGAAGAATACCGCACTAACATCGCTTAGTTAGTACGGCGACCTCCCAGATTTTTTTTTTCATTCAGCCTGCTGGGTTGAATGTAAAAAAAATAAAAATAAAAAATAAAAACAAGAAAAAAGACAACTTTCTGTGTGTACCCAGCCAAACACATTATGGGGGATTGGTTGGAGAGCAGAGAAAATGCAGCTTAACTACAAGTGTAAAACGTGCCCTAAAAGACGAGGAGAAAATCCCATGGAGTCTGTGCCAGTCCCGTACATACATCACACTGATTATGGGGTCCTTGGTCTGGGGGCAGGATACAAACTACTGTGACTGGAGACACAACTCACCATGGCAGATTCTAACAGCACCCTATAAAAAAAAGGAAGAGTGCTTTAACCTTATAAAGCCCACCCAGTGTCAGGAATTGAACGCCCATGAAATGCCAGGCAAACCTCACATAGCATTGTACAGCCATTCATTCCAATGGTATTCTGTGCACAGTGCCCGTGCCTCGCCAATGCCGGCAGTTCACACTCCATGCACGCTGTGCCCTCTTGTAGCCGGGTACATGGTTGGCTGGTGTGAGCGCAGTCTACAAATATTTCACCTGTTTATAGATGACTTCTCTATCAATCAGGATTGGAGTCACAACTACATTAAAGTGCTGAGCAAACTGTTAGCTCAATATAAATAGCTGAGAATATTAATGGCCCCTGTGAGTGGTCAGTAGTATGAGCCCTGCGATTTCTGAAGGCTCAACATGATAGGGAGGCAGAGACCAGGCTGACACCAATGACCATCACTGACCTCCATATATACATGATGAGGGGGGTCTACAGATGACAAGGAAGAGGGGAGAAGGTGTACAGATGACAGGGGGGGAGGGGTGTACAGGTGACAGGGGGGGGGGGGGTGGGGGAGGGGGGGGGGGGGGGGGGGGGGGGGGGGGGGGGGGGGGGGGGGGGGGAGTGTGTACAGGTGACAGGGGGGGGGAGTGTGTACAGGTGACAGGGGGGGGGGGGTGTGTACAGGTGACAGGGGGGGGGGGTGTGTACAGGTGACAGGGGGGGGGGGGAGGTGTGTACAGGTGACAGGGGGGGGGTGTACATTTGACAGGGGGGGAGGTGTGTACAGATGACAGGGGGGGAGGTGTGTACAGATGACAGGGGGGGGAGGTGTGTACAGATGACAGGGGGGGGAGGTGTGTACAGATGACAGGGGGGGAGGTGTGTACAGATGACAGGGGGGAGGTGTGTACAGATGACAGGGGGGGAGGTGTACAGATGATGGGGGGGGGGGTGTGTACAGATGACAGGGGGGGGGAGGTGTACAGATGACAGGGGGGAGGTGTGTACAAATGACAGGAGGGGGGGAGGTGTACAGATGACAGGGGGGGGGGGGAGGTGTACAAATGACAGGAGGGGGGGAGGTGTACAAATGACAGGAGGGGGGGAGGTGTACAAATGACAGGAGGGGGGGGAGGTGTACAAATGACAGGAGGGGGGGGGGAGGTGTACAAATGACAGGAGGGGGGGTGTACAGATGACAGGAGGGGGGGGGGGTGTACAGATGACAGGAGGGGGGGGTGTACAGATGACAGGAGGGGGGGGGGGTGTACAGATGACAGGAGGGGGGGGGGGTGTACAGATGACAGGAGGGGGGGGTGTACAGATGACAGGAGGGGGGGGGGGGTGTACAGATGACAGGAGGGGGGGGGGGGGGGGGTGTACAGATGACAGGAGGGGGGGGGTGTACAGATGACAGGAGGGGGGGGGGTGTACAGATGACAGGGGGGGGGGGTGTACAGATGACAGGAGGGGGGGGTGTAGGTGTACAGATGACAGGGGGGGTGGAGGTGTACAGATGACAGGGGGGGTGGAGGTGTACAGATGACAGGAGGGGGGGGTGTAGGTGTACAGATGACAGGGGGGGTGGAGGTGTACAGATGACAGGGGGGGTGGAGGTGTACAGATGACAGGGGGGGTGGAGGTGTACAGATGACAGGGGGGGGGTGTACAGATGACAGGGGGGGAGGTGTACAGATGACAGGGGGGGGTGGAGGTGTACAGATGACAGGGGGGGAGGTGTACAGATGACAGGGGGGGGTGGTGGTGTACAGATGACAGGGGGGGGGGTGTACAGATGACAGGGGGGGTGTACAGATGACAGGGGGGGGGGGTGTACAGATGACAGGGGGGGAGGTGTACAGATGACAGGGGGGGTGTACAGATGACAGGGGGGGGGAGGTGTACAGATGACAGGGGGGGTGTACAGATGACAGGGGGGAGGGGGGGTGTACAGATGACAGGGGGGAGGTGTACAGATGACAGGGGGGAGGTGTACAGGTGACAGGGGGGAGGTGTACAGGTGACAGGGGGGAGGGTAGGGGGGGGGTAGGGGGGGGGGGAGGGGGGGGGGGGTGGTGGGGGGGGGGGGGGGGGGGGGGGGGGGGACGGGGGGGGGAGGGGGGGGGGGGGGGGGGGGGGGGGGGGGGGGGGGGGGGGGGGGAGGTGTACAGATGACAGGGGGGAGGTGTACAGGTGACAGGGGGGGGGTGTACAGGTGACAGGGGTGGAGGTGTACAGATGACAGGGGGGGGGGAGGTGTACAGATGACAGGGGGGGGGTGTACAGGTGACAGGGGGGAGGTGTACAGATGACAGGGGGGGGGGGGGTGTACAGATGACAGGGGGGGGGGTGTACAGGTGACAGGGGGGAGGTGTACAGATGACAGGGGGGGGGGGTGTACAGATGACAGGGGGGGGGGGTGTACAGATGACAGGGGGGAGGTGTACAGATGACAGGGGGGGGGGGTGTACAGGTGACAGGGGGGAGGGTGTACAGGTGACAGGGGGGAGGTGTACAGGTGACAGGGGGGAGGGTGTACAGGTGACAGGGGGGGAGGTGTACAGATGACAGGGGGGGGAGGTGTACAGATGACAGGGGGGGAGGTGTACAGATGACAGGGGGGGAGGTGTACAGATGACAGGGGGGAGGTGTACAGATGACAGGGGGGGAGGTGTACAGATGACAGGGGGGGAGGTGTACAGATGACAGGGGGGAGGTGTACAGATGACAGGGGGGGAGGTGTACAGATGACAGGGGGGAGGTGTACAGATGACAGGGGGGGGTGGAGGTGTACAGATGACAGGGGGGGTGGAGGTGTACAGATGACAGGGGGGGGGAGGTGTACAGATGACAGGGGGGTGTACAGATGACAGGGGGGGTGGAGGTGTACAGATGACAGGGGGGGGAGGTGTACAGATGACAGGGGGGGGGAGGTGTACAGATGACAGGGGGGGGGGGAGGTGTACAGATGACAGGGGGGGGGGGGAGGTGTACAGATGACAGGGGGGGGAGGTGTGTACAGATGACAGGGGGGGGGAGGTGTACAGATGACAGGGGGGGGGGGGTGTACAGATGACAGGGGGGGGGGGGTGTACAGATGACAGGGGGGGGGGGTGTACAGATGACAGGGGGGGGGGTGTACAGATGACAGGGGGGGTGGAGGTGTACAGATGACAGGGGGGGGGTGTACAGATGACAGGGGGGGTGGGGGTGAAAGGAGGGGGGGGGGGGTGTACAGATGACAGGGGGGGGGGGTGTACAGATGACAGGGGGGGTGGAGGTGTACAGATGACAGGGGGGGGGGAGGTGTACAGATGACAGGGGGGGGGGGTGTACAGATGACAGGGGGGGGGGGTGTACAGATGACAGGGGGGGTGGAGGTGTACAGATGACAGGGGGGGTGGAGGTGTACAGATGACAGGGGGGGGTGTACAGATGGGGTGATAACACACAGGAGATCCCCTCTGACAGCCAAGAGACCCTCAATGTCAACAAATGTCATTCGGCCCCTGACCCATCCTGATCGATCTCCTCCCACACTGACCGATGCAGCACGACACTCACACGGCTGATCACATCTCTATGGAGGATAAGCCGGGAGTACAGGTGATCGGAGGACAGTGACCAATGCCGGACTGATCGGATGACCCGGGGACACCCCATCCATCCTCCCCATACGGAGATCACCATCCCCCGCACACAGATCCCCTCCATACCACACACGTCCTCCTCCAGCCCCGGGCACACACCGCTCTCCAGCCGCTTTACCTCTCCCGGATCTGCTGCCCACGTCCCAGTCTCGCGAGATCTCCGGTGTGGTGTGTACAGTACACAGGCTCCCCCTGCGTCATTGGTCCTCCGCCTGTTACTGCGCATGTGCGTCCTTCCCACCACTTCTGATAACCATGATAACAAACCATATTAAAGTGACATTAAATTATATCTTTGTTTTCCAAAAATAAAACATACACATCCACTGTACCTATATTTCATGCTGTGTATTTCTCCTCTTAGAGCTCCTGCACCTCTTTTACCCCTCATTTCCATTTGTTTGGAACAAGCAGTGCAGGTTGGTTGCAGTCATCTTCATAGCAAACAAGAGGGTGACAACATTCCTACGTACAGCGACCATGGAGAGAGAACGTAGTCACCCACTAACAGGAAGCCACATCAAAGCAACAATAAAAGAGGATTTGGAAATTTAAGGGAATAGATAGAAGGGATCTTTTTGAGTTCTGAATTTATATCTGAATAGAATGTTGTTTTATCAGAGATTGGGCTCCATTCACATCTGGACATTCCAGGAGTAGAATGCGTAAAAAACAGGCATCACGCTTATGGTGCCATTATTTGTGAATGACACCCCAAACACAACAAAAACATGCGTGCAAAAAGAAGCAACATATGCAGCAAAAAAAAGGGGAAACCAGATTGCAGGAAAAAGTTCCACCAGCTACTTTGCCATGGTCCCACGCTTCCTTAAAAAGATCATACAAAGAAGCCTCTATACAATCCAGAATAAAACAACTAATCTCTAAAAACAACGCTAACCCTTTAAGAATTATTACAAAATATACTAATCAACAAGAAAAAATTTAAATAATTGTAGAGAGATACTGGCACATGCTAATCACTTGGTCAATCATTGGGACAATTTGTCCCTGCAACACTTCTCTTTACTTTTAAAAGAGCCACATCTGTTATGCCCTGTACACGCCCGGTTTTCTCATCAGAATAAACTCTGAAGGTTTTTCTGACGGAGTTCCGACAGAATTCCGCTGAAACTGTGTTGCATACACATGATCACACCAAAGTCCAACTGTCAGGAACGCGCTGACGCACAACACGTACGACAGGACTAGAAAAAGGAAGTTCAATAGCCAGTAGCCAATAGCTTCCGTCTCGTACTTGCTTCAGAGCATGCGCCGTTTTTGGTCCGTCGGAACAGCATACAGACGAGTGGTTTTCCCGATAGGAATTGATTCCGTCGGAAATATTTAGAACAAGTTCCATTTCTAGGTCCGTCAGGATTTTCGAAAAAAAAAAGTCCGATGGAGGCATACACACGATCGGAATATATGATGAAAAGCTTCCGTCTGACTTTTTCTGTCAGACATTCCGCTCGTGTGTACGGGGCATTAGAGATAAAGTTGTCAACAGCCAATTCAAAGGAGAAGCTAACAAAAATCATTGTAAATATAAAGGAACTTACTTGTGTGGGACTGGCAACTATTGTAAATATATGTTTATTCAAAAAAATCCCACCCTTCCAAATGGTCAAATCTTTCATCCAAAACATTTTGCAAACTGCAAAACCATTGGAGCAATATACATGTTGCAATGCGATTGCGGTTGCTTCTACATTGGAAAAACAAAACTTACATTTTGGAGGAGGGCATACAGGCATATAAAAAGTATGCAGGTATGCAATCCAGATCACCCTCTTGGTTGGCATGCCAAGATGGTACATGGTGGTAAATTTCCAAATATCAAATTCTTGATACTGGATGATCGTATACGTCCCAGCTCCAAGGGGAGGGTACTGGAATAAAGTCCTCCTCCAAATGGAGCTGCATTGGATCCACAACTTGAAGGCCACACAGCCACCAGGGTTAAACGAGGCTATTTGTTTTAAACCATTTCTCAAAGGGTTTTCATCTGGAGGAATGGAAAATGAATCTATACATTAGTGACCTGGACTTTATGCCCATACGAATAGTCACTAATCCGTGATTCCTGCGATATAATCTGCGTTTATATACAGCCTATAGCTTTTTCCCTTCTTTGTTTAATACCATGAAATATAACAAGATCTTTCTGCTGTAAAATTTCAAGTTTGCCTAAATAAATTTGTGCCTTTGCTTTCTGCCCATATCTCGTTAATATTGCCTATTGTAGCATAAATTGATAAATACTGTATATATTATAAGTACATAAATATTAAAGTATCTCACAAAAGTGAGTACACCCCCCACATTTTTGTAAATATTTTATTATATCTTTTCCTGTGGCAACACTGAAGAAATTACACTTTGCTACAATGTAAAGTAGTGAGTGTACAGCTTGTATAAGTGCCGATTCACACAGGGGCAACACGACTTCAGCGCGACTTTGCAAGGCGACTTCAACGCGGCTTCAACTTGACTTACAACACGACTTCAAGTCGCCCCCAGGACAGGCGGCTTTGGCTGTGGCCAGTCAGAGAATAATCAGCTCTCTGTGAGGGAGGGGTTTGCCTGGGTAAACTAATTTCTTTTGCTGTAAAGTCGCTTCAATATAGATGGAGATCCGACTTGGAGGCGACTTTCATTGAATTATATGGGTACAGGTCGCCTAGAAGTCAGATTGAAGTAGTACAGGAACCTTTTCTGAAGTCGGAGCAACTTCAGTAGTGTATATTAAGACACCTCTCATTGACTATGATGGAATTCATAATGTCAAGCAACTTGGGGCGACTTGAGGGCTGACAAGTCGCCCCCCAAGTCATTGTAGTGTGGACCAACCCCTACAGTGTAAATTTGCTGTCCCCTCAAAATAGACATTAATGGTTGTGTTGAGTTATTTTGAGGGGACAGCAAATTTACTCTGTTATACAAGCTGTACACTCACTACTTTACATTGTAGTAAAGTGTCATTTCTTCAGTGTTGTCACATAAAAAGATATAAGAAAATATTTACAAAAATGTGAGGGGTTGTACTCACTTTTGTGAGATACTGTAAATATATGTTATATTTTTCTTTAATGCTTAATATCTAATTTGTAGTTCCCTTTTGTAACTTTACTCCCTTTTTTCTGTCCCACAGAAAGGCCAGCGGACCGGCTGGAACACAAAGCCGCCTGGGTTAGGTAACCCGTGGTGTTTTTTTTTGAGGCTACAGCCAGGTTTATATTCTTTGTCTGTTCACCATCTTGCTACTCCAGTGGACATGCGCAATCTGCCGGTGAAGCTAGCTGTGTCGATGGGCGACGCATGTGTGGCGTCGTTCCGATGTGCCAGTGCATGCGCTTTGGGGCGGCGTGGCTCAAGAGACCAGCTCGGAGAGACCTGCTTCCTCCTCCTTTCTCTCCAGGGACATCAGCTGTCGCAATTAATGGCGCCAGCTGACTGGAGGGGGAGGAGTATTTAAGACACATCCCCAATCACGTCCTTTGCCCATCACATTTGGCTGCTGGATGCCAGGACGTGCTGTGTCTACTCTAATGCCCCGTACACACGGTTGGAAATTCCGATGGAAAAAGTCCGATCGGATTATGTTGTCGGAAAATCCGATCATGTGTGGGCTCTAGCGGACTTTTTCCGTCTGAATTTCAGAGGGAAAAAATTTGAGAGCAGGATCTTAAATTTTCCGACGCACAAAGTGCCACACATGCTCAGAAGAAGTTTGGAGACGAAAGCTATTGGCTACTGCCCTGTACGTAGTCCCGTCGTACCTTTTGTATGTCACCTCGTTCAGAATGATCGGATTTTCCGACAACTTTGTCCGACCGCGTGTGTGCAACACAAGTTTCGGACAAAATCCGTCGGAAAAAATCAGACGGATTTTGTGGTCGGAATGTCCGACCGTGTGTACGGGGCATAAGAGTCTGTTTAAGGTAAAAATGCCTATCCATATGTATTTAACTAATCTTACTGGGACAGCATAAACTGGGACTATTACCTCTCTGCAAACAAGTCCAAATTGCCTTAACTTTGATGTTACTACCTGCCAGCCTGTATACTATAATACAAACTTTAGTATATATTTAATCTAATCGACTCTGCTATCTAACCATAATGCGAACAATGTGATACATACTGTTTACAATACATTAATAATCATATAGCTTAGTAAAACTTTAAAACGCCATAATGTTTGTCTACGACATACTTTGTTTACTACCGGTATATATCCAATTTACCTTAAAAATTGCTTTATAGCCAAGTGATTATTCCCTATATATTATGTTTTTTCACTTGAGATCAGCTCTCCTTTAACCACTTCAGCCCCAGAAGATTTTACCCCTTCCTGACCAGATCACTTTTTACAATTTGGCACTGTGTCGCTTTAACTGACAATTGTGCGGTCGTTCGGCGCTGTACCTACACAAAATTTGTGGCTTTTTTTTGGTGGTATTTGCTATAATAAATATCCCCAAATATTAAAAAAATAAATAAAAATTTCTTCACCAGTGTAGGCAATATATATTCTTCTACATATTTTTGGTAAAAATTTGGTAAAAAAATAAATAAAATAAAAAAATCGCAATAAGCGTATATTGATTGGTTTGCGCATAAGTTATAGCGTCTGCAAACTATGGGAAAGATTTATGGCATTTTTATTATTTTATTTTACTAGTGATCTGGCAGGAAAGTGGTTAACACTAGGGGGCAATCAAGGGGTTAACTGTGTGTTCTTACTGTATGGGAATAGGATTGACTAGGAGAGGAGCCATATCGTTTGTCCTACTTAGTAGGAACAAACGATATGGCTCCTCTCCTCTGACAGCACAGTGATTTGTGTGTTTACACACAAGCGAGCGAGCGAGGTAGGACGTTGAGACAGAAGGGCGCCAACTCCAGTCTCAGAAGCATCAACCTCAAGCATAAAAGGTAACGTAGGATCAGGATGTGCCAACACAGGAGCAGAAACAAAGGCAGCCTTGAGACTCTCATAGGCCTTAATGGACTCCGGAGACCAACTCTGTGGGTTACTGTCCTTTCTGGTCATATCAGTCAGGGGCTTGACCAGAGATGAGAAGTTACGAATAAACTTCCCATAATAGTTGGCAAGGCCAAGAAAACGCAGTAGAGAACATAAGCCCACGGGTCGGGCCACTGTAGGACTGCTGAAAGTTTCTCTGGGTCCATTGAAAAACCAGCAGTGGCAATGACATAACCCAGGAATTTAACCTGTTCACGATGGAATTCGCACTTCTCCAATTTACAATAAAGATTGTTCTCTTAGTTTCTGAAGCACACAACAGACATCTGTGTGGTGGCTCTCCAGGGACTTGGAAAATATGAGGATATCGTCGAGATAAAGCATCCCACATAACTGCAACAAATCTCAGAGGACATCGTTAATAAATTCCTGGAAAACTGCCGCGGCGTTACAAAGGTCAAAAGGCATTACGAGGTACTCATAATGGCCTGTTCTGGTATAAACGCAGTTTTCCACTCGTTGTCCTCCTTAATCCTCACAATTGTATGCCCCTCTAAAATCAAGCGTTGCTCCCTTGAGGCTGTCAAATAACTCCGTAATCAATGTAGTCGGATAGGCATTCTTAATCGTGAAACGATTGAGACCCCTATAATCAAATCAAGTCTTAGTTCACCACTCTTCTTCACAAAGAAGAATCCAGTACCAGCAGTAGATGAGGATTTGCGGATGAAACCTGGAGAAAGTGCGTCTGCAACATATTCCTCCATGGCCTTATCCTCCAAGACCAACAAAGGGTAAACCCAGCCACGAGGGGCTATGGCACCAGGTTGAAGGTCAATTGCACAATCATAAGACCGGTGTGGAGGCAAACTACCGGCTTTACCTCTGTCAAAGACATCGCTAAAATTGCGGTACTCCTCTGGCAGTGAGGAGAGTGAAGAGGCACACAGGACCTTGGCCATCTTCTGGAAGCATGTCTTACTGCATTGTGGTGACCAGGAGAGAACCTCAGCACGGAGCCAATCAAAAGAGGGGTTGTGCCTCTGTAACCAAGGATAACCAATAACCAGCAGAAACTTAGGTGAGGAAATAACTTGGAATTGTCTCATGGTGAAAAGCCCCTACGGGCATGGACAACGGAACAATCTCATGAGTCACTTGGCAAGTCGAGTGTCACGCAGCTGCAGTGGAATTGAGTGCTTCAATACAAAGGCAGCATCAATGAACAGGCCTGCAGCCCCAGAGTCAATTAGAGCCTGTATCTCGACGGACGACTCAGCCCAAGAAAGGGTAACCAAAACCAGGGGATTATCCTTCTGGATAAGTGGGGACGAAACAATGTCACCCAAGGTCTGTCCGTGATAGGACCTCAAGATTCAGGCGTTCCCTGGACGGGTAGGACAAGACTTCAAAAAGTGACCTGCCTGGCCACAATCTCTCCCTCCTCCTAAAGGTTCTCTCATCCATAGAGAGACGCTTGAAACTCAAGTGCATGGGTTCACCTTCACTGACCGACTCGGTACCAGGAGGCGTGGGAGGTGAGGGAGGCAAGGGTGGGACTGCAAAGCTCGGAGACAAATGTACAGGAGGCTTCCGCAAGCGCTCTTTAAAAGAGAGTCTCTCTGAGTCTGGAGTCAATGAGGATGTCAAACGTGATCAACTTCTCCAGCTCAGTGGGTATACCTCGGGCTTCCATTTCATCCTTGATGGTATCCGAGAGACCATGAGAAAACAAGGGCCTCATTGTTCCAAGCAACCTCTGCTGCCAGAGTACGAAATTCAAAGGCATAATCTGCAACAGTTCTCGTACTCTGTTTGATGGACATGAGGTACTTGGCAGCAGAAGCGGAGCGTGCAAGAACGTCAAATACCCTTATAAAAGAAGCCACAAACTCAGGGTAACTCAAGACAACAGGTTTTTGCATCTCCCATAAAGGGTTTGCCCAGGCCAAGGCTCTCTCAGAAAGCAAAGAAATCACAAAACCTACTTTGCTTATGTCCGTGGGAAAAGCCTGGGGCAGCATCTCAAAGTATATCTCAACCTGGTTGAGAAACCCTCTGCATTGGACTGGATCGCCCCAAAATCGATGGGGAAGCGGAGCGGAACCCGACATACACCTCTTATTGAGGTAATACTTGAGGCGGGTGCTTGCACAGAGACTGGAGCAGCAGCAGGGTTGTACACAGGTTGTAACGGAGCAGCCACAGTGGGAGTTTTCAGGTGAGCCGTGCTACTCAGGAGAGTTTGTAACGCCAAGGAAAACTGATCCATGTGGTGATACTGTTCATCCAATCTGGAAAAAATATTACCAACAAGTGGATTGACTGCATCTTCTGAATTCGGCCTTCGCCTACTGTCAGAAACCATGAATCAGACTGAGACAGAAGTACAGTTAAATCTTACTTGTTTAATAATAATAAAAAGGGAAACAGAGTAAACGTAGTCAAAACATAGCCAGAGTTCAGGAAGCGGAGCGGATAGTCAGACAAGCCAAAACGTCAGGGAGCCAGAAGGAATGTCAGCCAAGCAAGTCTTTAACAGGAACACAGGAGAGCGTCTCTAGAGATGTGATCAAGGAGAAGGCAGAAATCATCTGGACTGGACGGCTTAAGTAGGCAGGACCGGCAAGCAGGATCATCAACAGGTGAGTCACTGTGGAGAAATAGGAGCTGGCAATTAGCTGACAGCTGAGCGGCCAGCTCAGAGAAGGAAGGGCTGGGCCCAGCCCTGACAGGGGGGACCCCAAAGCACCCTCCCCATGTTGAGGGCAAGAGGCTTGGTATTGTTCAGGGGGGGGGGGCGCTCGCTTGTCCACCCCTTTACTGGCCTGCCGTGGCTGCTTGCTCGGATAAGGGTCTGATATGGATTTTGGGGGGGACCCCATGCCATTTAGAAAAAAAAAAAATTGGTGTGGAGTTCCCCTTAAAATCCATACCAGACACGGAGGGCCTGGTATGGACTGGTGGGAGGGTACCCCAAGCGGATTTTTTCATAGATTTTTATCTATATTTCTGGGATCCGGCAATACATTATAGCCACAAGCAATTTTAAATGACATTTTTTCCCTTTAGAAATTTAATTTAGCTGCAGCACTATAAAACACATCAGACAGATGCGCCACTTTACAGGCAGACTAAGGGGACCACCTCAGGCACTCTATTTAAAGGAATAATAAATTTTTATTGTTTTACTTTAAGCATTATTAAAATCACTGCACGGCCGTTTTAAAAACTTTTTTTTGCATTGCTACATGTCCCCTAGGGCATTACCCGGGTCCCCAAATACATTTTAAGGAAATAACTTGCATATAAGTCTTTAAAATGAACACTTGATTTTTCACGTTTGTGGCCCATAGACTTTAACAGTGTTCGCACAAATTTTTTGTCTGTTCGCATGTTCTGGTGCGAACCGAACCAGGGGGTGTTCGGCTCATCCCTATTGACAAACTATTGCCAGTTTACCTAGAAAATGACCATTACTGATTTTTAGTATTCGGCTGTCATTGACTTCAATAGGATTCGGATTCCGCACCCAAACTTTCGATACGTTTGCAGACTTCCCATGAATCTAAACCCCAAGCATTTGGTTCATCATTACTCCTAACCACCCCGGGAGTCCTTTAACCAGGGGTATTTGCAAATACCAAGTTGCAACTCTGACAGATTTTCTTCCCACAACACACACCCATTGGTCAGAAAGGCACAGCATATATTATTGTGGGATGTGAGTAAAGTGTGTCAGATATAGGAATGGGCACAGGGTGTGCTGGGTGTGCCTAGGCACACACTAATAACCCTGTGCAGTGCAGATTCCCCCTATTTAGACCCCTGATATTTCACCAAAGCCCCCTAATGGAATTCCTAAAAAATAATAATAAAATAAATAGAATAAAAACTACTGACACTAGCCAATGTCTTACTGACACCAATATCTGCCCTACTGATACCGTCCATTGCTCTACTGACACTGTTAGTATATACTGTATACACATGCACACACACACGCATATGTGTTTGAGCTTTGGGGTGCACACCCTAATGCAATAGGCTTTGCACGCCTATGGTGTCAGAGCTATGGTTTATGAGTTTAAAGTGGACATTGCATGTTAGGGCTCATGCACATGTAGCACTGTCCCCGTAGGGGTTGCTGAGTATTGACTTCATAGGCCTCTCTCTGGTTACCAGCAGCTGGTTGCTAGTTGTTCCCACTTAGTTGCTGAGGGTTCCCACTTAGTTGCTAACGGTTTTCCCACTTAGTTGCTAAGGGTTTTCCCACTTGTCCCACCCTTACCCCTGTTTGCTCGGTACTCAACCAGTCCAGGGTATTTGTGTTTTTGTATTTTATTTTGGAACTTGGATGGGAGAAGGGATGAGTGGGATACTCCAACTGGAGCTATTCACAAAGGATAAGGACAACTCTCACTTGGGCTCACTGAATTGGTAGTAGAAGCAGTCACACTGCTTTGACCATACAGCCACATGTATGGAAGTGTTAAGGTGAAAAAAACGGAAGGTTTACAACCCCTTTAATGCATCCTATGCATTAAGGTGAAAAAACATCTGATGGTTACAGGCCCCCCAGCCCCCCGGTTTACTTACCTGAGCCCTCGAAAGTCCTGCGTTGAGAACGCGCTGGCTTCTCGGCTCTTCTCGGCCCGGTCTTCTCGGCTCTTCATTGGATAGATTGATAGCAGCGCAGCCATTGGCTCACGCTGCTGTCAATCAAATCCAAATGACGCGGCCGCCGGGGGCGGGACCGAAACATGCACTCTGTGTCTATGGACGCAGAGTGTATAAGACGGGAGCGCGCCCGCAAGATAACCCCCTCGGGGGAGAGCTTCCCGAGGGGGTTATCTATTGCGGGGAGGAGCCGAGAGAGCTGCCGTGGGACCCCAGAACAGGAGGATCGGGGCCACTCTGTGCAAAACGAACTGCACAGTGGAGGGAAGTATGACATGTTTGTTATTTTAAAAAAATTCAAAAATTAACCTTTACAACCCCTTTAAGTCTTCTTGCTCTCACTAGCAGCAGACATGATGCACTCATCTTCAGGACACTCTCTAGCATCCCCTTTACCGACACCCGTCCACTGACTCTTCTAGCTGAAGGGGCGCCCCTCCCTCGACAGGCCCTAAAGACACAGATCTGTACTCACAGTAGGCAGAATCAGATCCCTCCTGGTGTCTCCATTCTAGTCAGCTCTGCAGGACCTCTGGGTTCAGCTTCTCTCTCTCTAGGCCCCTGGGTCAAGCACCCAGGGCAGCACGGCCTCCTTCATGGAGGAGAGGGCAGCCGCCCCCTCCCTCCTGAAATCTGCTCTCCGGCTCATCTAACTGAGCAAATGTACTCAGTTTTTTTATACAGTATCCCAACATGCAATCCAGCACTTTCAGCCAATAATAGCCAGGGCTAGGGATGAGCCGAACACCCCCGGGTTCGGTTCGAACCAGAACCTTCGAACGGACCGAAAGTTCGCGCGAATTTTCGAACCCTATACGTTATAATGGACGCGAACGTTCGAAATCAAAAGTGCTAATTACAACGGCCAATATGCATGTTAATGTCATAAAACAGGTTTGGGGACCGGGTCCTGCCCCAGGGGACATATATCAATGCAAAAAAGAACTTTTAAAAACTAACGTTTTTTCGGGAGCAGTCATTTTAATGATGCATAAAGTGAAAAAAAAAAAGTGAAATTTTCCTTTAAATATGGTACCTGGGGGGTGTCTAAAGTATGCCTGTGAAGTGGCATGTGTTTCCCGTGTTTAGAACTGTCCTTGCACAAAATGACATTTGTAAAGGAAAAAAAGAAGCCATTTAAAACCACTTGCGGCTTTAGGTTTGATCTTAAGTAGAATCTGAACAGGTACATTATGAAGTGTAGCTCCATCCCAAAAAAATCTATTTTTAAGCTTTTTGGAGAACATAGGGAGGGGTTATCACCCCTGTAACATTTGCTGTCTTTGCACATCTGTTCAGAACATGTCACCTCACTTTCCGTCCCAATGACAAATGTTTTTGGAAAAGTGGGGTTTTAATTGAAACAAGGATTGGTGATAAAGTATCAGTAGAGAGGAGATACCTTTTTCCCAAATTAAATCTAACAGGATAGAATTTCCCTTCCTAGGGGTAGATTTCCTCTCACTTCCTGTTTTCTCTTTCCATTTGCAAGTAGGAGTCGTTTGTAAGTTGGATGTTTGAAAGTAGGGGCCTGGCGTATATACTCTGCAGAAATTTGCCCTATTAGATGTTGGTGTAGCCACAAGACTGGTGGGCACAGGAATGGGCCCTGCTGTGAGTTAATAGATCAAGATTTGTAATTGCATGCACCTGTTGAACAGGGCAGAAAAATTGGGGGTGGTGGTGGTGGTGGTGGACGGTTTTGCCACAAGACTGTAAGCTCTCACAGTTACTCTTGGTGGGCGCAGGAATGGGCCCTGCTGTGAGTTATTAGATCAAGATTTGTAATTGCAAGCACCTGATGAACAGGGCAGAAAAATTGGGCCTTTGGCGGTGGTGGTGGACGGTGTTGCCACAAGACTGTAGGCCCTCATAGTTACTCTTGGTGGGCGCAGGAATGGGCCCTGCTGTGAGTTATTAGATCAAGATTTGTAATTGCAAGCACCTGATGAACAGGGCAGAAAAATTGGGCCTTTGGCGGTGGTGGTGGACGGTGTTGCCACAAGACTGCAGGCCCTCATAGTTACTCTTGGTGGGCGCAGGAATGGGCCCTGCTGTGAACTATTAGATCAAGATTTGTAATTACCCGCCCCTGTTAAACAGGGGCTGAAAAATTGTGCCTTAGGCACTGGTGCTGGTGCCACAACACTGCAACCCCTCACAGAGACTGTACTTGGAGCACAGCAGTCACACGTGTTGCGAAGCATTTTTTTATAAAAATTGTATGTACACGCCCCTGTTAAACAGGGGCTGAAAAATTGTGCCTTAGGCACTGGTGCTGGTGCCACAACACTGCAACCCGGCCCTCACAGATACTGTACTTGGAGCACAGCAGTCACACGTGTTGCGAAGCATTTTTTTTAAAAATTGTAAGTACACGCCCCTGTTAAACAGGGGCTGAAAAATTGTGCCTTAGGCACTGGTGCTGGTGCCACAACACTGCAACCCGGCCCTCACAGATACTGTACTTGGAGCACAGCAGTCACACGTGTTGCGAAGCATTTTTTTTAAAAAATTGTAAGTACACGCCCCTGTTAAACAGGGGCTGAAAAAATGTGCCTTAGGCACTGGTGCTGGTGCCACAACACTGCAACCCGGCCCTCACAGATACTGTACTTGGAGCACAGCAGTCACACGTGTTGCGAAGCATTTTTTTTAAAAATTGTAAGTACACGCCCCTGTTAAACAGGGGCTGAAAAATTGTGCCTTAGGCACTGGTGCTGGTGCCACAACACTGCAACCCGGCCCTCACAGATACTGTACTTGGAGCACAGCAGTCACACGTGTTGCGAAGCATTTTTTTAAAAAATTGTAAGTACCCGCCCCTGTTAAACAGGGGCTGAAAAAATTGTGCCTTAGGCACTGGTGCTGGTGCCACAACACTGCAACACGGCCCTCACAGAGACTGTACTTGGAGCACAGCAGTCACACGTGTTGCGAAGCATTTTTTTAAAAAATTGTAAGTACACGCCCCTGTTAAACAGGGGCTGAAAAATTGTGCCTTAGGCACTGGTGTGGTGGCATGGATCATTGAGGAGGAGGAAGAGGATAGTCAGTGAACATAAGAGGACAGTCACTCAGCATCAGCATAGGCAGTCTTGAAGGGATGTGACATTAAAAATTATTCGGTTATATCCGCCTCAGGTGCCTGGTAGCTGGTGGTGATCCAAGACTGATTCATTTTGATGAATGTCAGTCGATCAACCGAGGCGGTGGACAGGCGCACCCTATGATCAGTCACAAATCCTCCAGCAGCACTGAATGTGCGTTCGGAAAGAACGCTGGAGGCAGGACAGGCCAGTAGCTCAATTGCATACTGTGCAAGCTCTGGCCAGTGATCCATCCTCAGGACCCAGTAAGCCAGAGGATTTTCGGTGGGAAAGGTGTCCAAGTCTGACCTTGCCCCAAGGTATTCCTGCACCATGTATATCAGACGCTGGCGATGGTTGCTGGAACCGATCATACCTTGGGGCTGCGGACTAAAAAATTGTCTGAACGCATCGGTCAGACGTCCACCTTCCCCACCGCTCCTTCTGCCACTGACCGAAGCCTCAGCAACTCGTCGCCCAGGACCAGGAGTTTGTAGCCTCCCAGTTTCTGGGAACGCGTTGCACAGACCTTTCTGCAAGGCCTCCCTGAGATGTCTCATCCTCTGCTCCCTCTGCGACGGCAAGATAAGGTCCGCAACCTTACCCTTGTACCGCGGATCAAGGAGAGTGGCCAGCCAGTAATGGTCCCTCTCCTTGATCCGAAGAACACGAGGATCCTTCCGCAGGCTTTGCAGGATCAGGGAGGCCATGCAGCGTAGGTTAGCTGAGGCATTCGGTCCGGAGTCTTCTGGGTCACTGAGGATGACATGATCGCCAGCCACCTCCTCCCAGCCACGTACAAGTCCACTGGCTTGTTGGGACTGTACATCATCCCTAAAAGACTGCTGCTGCTGATGCTGAGTGCCAGGCTCCACCTCCATGCTCACACAATCCTCCTCCTCCTCCTCCTCCTCCTCCTCCTCATCCTCTTCCTGTGTGATGGGTGGGACAGAAGGAACACTGTCCGGATAAAGGGGGCCTTGAGAGGCAAGGAAGTCCTCCTCTTCCTGCCTCTGTTCTGCCTCAAGTGCCCTGTCCATTATCCCACGCAGCGTATGCTCCAACAGGTGGACAAGAGGGACAGTGTCACTGATGCATGCACTGTCACTGCTCACCATCCTCGTGGCCTCCTCAAATGGTGAGAGGACAGTGCATGCATCCCTGATCATGCTCCACTGACGTGGGGAAAAAAAACCAAGCTCCCCTGACCCTGTCCTGGTGCCGTAGTCGCAAAGGTACTCATTGATGGCCCTCTGCTGCGTGTGCAGTCGCTGCAGCATGGCCAACGTTGAGTTCCACCTGGTGGGCATGTCAGATATTAGGCGGTTCTTGGGCAGGTTCAGCTCCTTTTGCAGCTCAGTCAGCCGAGCACTGGCATTATAAGATCGGCGGAAATGCACACAGACTTTCCTGGCCTGCCTCAGGACATCCTGTAAGCCTGGGAACCTGCCCAAGAACCGCTGCACCACCAGGTTGAGGACGTGAGCCATGCAGGGCACATGGGTGAGCTGCCCCTGTCGCAGGGCGGAGAGGAGGTTGGTGCCATTGTCAGAAACGACCATTCCTGGCTTAAGCTGACGTGGCGTCAACCACCTCTCGGCCTGCCCTGCAGAGCTGCCAGAACCTCTGGCCCAGTGTGGCTCCTGTCCCCCAAACACACCAGCGCAAGCACGGCATGGCATCTTTTTGCCTGCGTACTTGCGTAGCCCCTTGTACGCCTACGGAGCACCGCTGGTTCCAAGGACAGAGCACTGGAGGAAGAAGAAGAGGAGGGGGTGGAGGAGAGAGGTGTGTCACAACCAGTAGCAGTAGTCGCGTTTTGGAGGCGTGGTGGCGGAACAACCTCCAACACTACTGCACCTTGTCCTGCATCCCTCCCAGCTGCCAATAGAGTGACCCAATGGGCCGTGAAAGAAAGGTACCGTCCCTGTCCATGCCTGCTGGACCATGAGTCAGCGGTAATATGCACCTTACCGCTGACCGCCCTGTCCAGCGAGGCATGGACATTGCCCTCCACATGCCGGTAGAGAGACGGAATCGCCTTCCGCGAGAAAAAGTGGCGTTTGGGAACCTGCCACTGAGGAACCGCACATTGAACAAACTCACGGAAGGGGGCCGAGTCTACCAACTGAAAAGGCAGCAGTTGAAGTGCTAGCAATTTAGCAAGGCTAGCATTCAACCGCTGGGCATGTGGATGGCTGGGAGTGTACTTCTTTCTACGGTCCAGCAGCTGGGGCAGGGAAATTTGCCTGCTGCAATCGGACGTCGGTGTACTGCAAGTACTTAAAAAATGTGAAGAATACTGCGCTGTCCCAAAATTTACTATGAATACTATCCCATAACATTGATTATAGAAAAAATTGTGAAAAATAAAAACCAAATGAAAATTAAAAATTAAAAAGGCTGCTGCAGTTGTAAATGTGAGATACCCACACCAACAAGACTAATATAAAAATGAACAACTGCGCTGCAAACAATTGTGCACTGGTGACACAAATAATATAAACCAACATACATTAAAGTTGACACAGTAATTTTACACCTCCTTATATCTTAATAGTATCAAGTTCAATAAAGTCCGTGATAACATGAAACAATCGTGTAAAACCAAAAATAGAAAAAACAATCAATAGTGACCGACTGTCCTTATAGAGATCAATGTGATTTGTGGAAGACACAATAAACATATGAAAAGTTCCAGAAACTCCACAGTGCTCTCATTCAATAAACAGCAGCTCAAAGGGTGATCCAGATGGAAAACAAGAAAACACCTCCACCGTCCAGTCACACTGACCCTTACCGGATTGTGCGACCCCTGTCACAGAGGTCACACTGGCTTGTGGCTTTAATCCCGGCCAGGGAAATCCAGAGACTTTACCAGGTTGCTCAGAATGGATGGTGTGAGCTCAGAAAATGGTCAAACAGGGAACATGGAACGAAAGAGACAGTCCATAGTGTACCTCTGTATACAGTTTATTTAAAAGTTAAAAAATTATTGCACTTACAAGGTCGCAATAGATAAAAGCATTTGTAATAGCCGGCCGGCTCGATTTCGCTGCCCGTTTGCTTCCGGGATCTGCGTGGTTCGTATGGTGACGTCAGCACGCCGCTCCTCCCAAGCGGCGTGCTGACGTCACCATACGAACCACGCAGATCCCGGAAGCAAACGGGCAGCGAAATCGAGCCGGCCGGCTATTACAAATGCTTTTATCTATTGCGACCTTGTAAGTGCAATAATTTTTTAACTTTTAAATAAACTGTTTACAGAGGTACACTATGGACTGTCTCTTTCGTTCCATGTTCCCTGTTTGACCATTTTCTGAGCTCACACCATCCATTCTGAGCAACCTGGTAAAGTCTCTGGATTTCCCTGGCCGGGATTAAAGCCACAAGCCAGTGTGACCTCTGTGACAGGGGGTCGCACAATCCGGTAAGGGTCAGTGTGACTGGACGGTGGAGGTGTTTTCTTGTTTTCCATCTGGATCACCCTTTGAGCTGCTGTTTATTGAATGAGAGCACTGTGGAGTTTCTGGAACTTTTCATATGTTTATTGTGTCTTCCACAAATCACATTGATCTCTATAAGGACAGTCGGTCACTATTGATTGTTTTTTCTATTTTTGGTTTTACACGATTGTTTCATGTTATCACGGACTTTATTGAACTTGATACTATTAAGATATAAGGAGGTGTAAAATTACTGTGTCAACTTTAATGTATGTTGGTTTATATTATTTGTGTCACCAGTGCACAATTGTTTGCAGCGCAGTTGTTCATTTTTATATTACTGCAAGTACTTGGTTGTGACACACCGAATTCTACACCTTCAGTCCTCTCAGAGCAGCTTTCAGAGAGGACTGAAGGTGTAGTGGGGATGGAGATCCCAGCTGAGGAGGAGCAAGGAGAGGTCCGCTTAGTTCTTTGGTGTGGGTCTTTTATGTGTGCCTGCCAACGAGCTGCATGGCAGGTCGCCATATGTCTGGTCATGCTTGTCGTTCCCAAGCGGCTGATGTTTTGGCCACGCGAGATACGCTTGAGACAAATATTGCAAATAGCAGTGGTGCGATCTGCTGCACTCGTCTCAAAAAAGGCCCACACCAAAGAACTTTTCTGATAACGTGCAGAGGCAGCGCCCTGCACAGGCGGAGCTCTGCGGTGTTGTACAGTTGCTGTGCTGGCCTCTACCTGGCCTCCAGGGGGCATCCTGCCTCGTTGGACATGTGACGCCGCATCCTCCTCCTCCTCGTCCTCCTCCTCATCCTCTCTCCCTTGAGGCACCCACGTGGAGTCAGTGACCTCATCATCCCCTCCCTCTTCACCACTAGAGCAAACCTGGCAGTAAGCTGCAGCTGGTGGAACTGTACTGCCAGATTCCTCAAGCTGGGTATCGTCATCCGAGCCTTCGAATCGTTGGGCATCCTCCTGGAGCATGTACCCAACACTGTGCTCAAAGAGTTCGGGGGACTCCTCAGGAGGACATGGTGGGTCTAGGGAAGGGGTGGCTGATGATGCTCTGTCAGTACCCTGAGCCTGGGTGAGAGAGGATGAGGAGGATGAGGAGGGCTTGGTCATCCATTCTACCAAGCCTTCAGCATGATGCGGCTCCACATGTCCAGCTGCCGAAAACAAAGACGCGCGTGTCCCATGGCCACGTGCTGATGACGATGCACGACCACGTCCACGTCCACGGCCACGTCCACTAGAAACAGAGCCTGCCTGCCTGTGTTCTTGGCTCTGCACGCTCTGCCTCCCCTTGGCGGTCTTCCAGCCATTGTAGTCGGTAGTCCTGTGGGTGCTGCTGAGAAGAAAATATAGGAGCTCTGTGTGATGCCACTAACACACTAGAAGTCCTATGGGTGCTTCTGCAAAGAAAATAGAGGAGCTCTGTGTGATGCCACTAACACACTAGAAGTCCTGTGGGTGCTTATGCAAAGAAAATAGAGGAGCTCTGTGTGATGCCACTAACACACTAGAAGTCCTGTGGGTGCTGCTGAGAAGAATATATAGGAGCTCTGTGTGATGCCACTAACACACTAGAAGTCCTATGGGTGCTTCTGCAAAGAAAATAGAGGAGCTCTGTGTGATGCCACTAACACACTAGAAGTCCTGTGGGTGCTTCTGCAAAGAAAATAGAGGAGCTCTGTGTGATGCCACTAACACACTAGAAGTCCTGTGGGTGCTTATGCAAAGAAAATAGAGGAGCTCTGTGTGATGCCACTAACACACTAGAAGTCCTGTGGGTGCTTCTGCAAAGAAAATAGAGGAGCTCTGTGTGATGCCACTAACACACTAGAAGTCCTGTGGGTGCTTATGCAAAGAAAATAGAGGAGCTCTGTGTGATGCCACTAACACACTAGAAGTCCTGTGGGTGCTTATGCAAAGAAAATAGAGGAGCTCTGTGTGATGCCACTAACACACTAGAAGTCCTGTGGGTGCTTATGCAAAGAAAATAGAGGAGCTCTGTGTGATGCCACTAACACACTAGAAGTCCTGTGGGTGCTTATGCAAAGAAAATAGAGGAGCTCTGTGTGATGCCACTAACACACTAGAAGTCCTGTGGGTGCTTCTGCAAAGAAAATAGAGGAGCTCTGTGTGATGCCACTAACACACTAGAAGTCCTGTGGGTGCTTATGCAAAGAAAATAGAGGAGCTCTGTGTGATGCCACTAACACACTAGAAGTCCTGTGGGTGCTTATGCAAAGAAAATAGAGGAGCTCTGTGTGATGCCACTAACACACTAGAAGTCCTGTGGGTGCTTCTGCAAAGAAAATAGAGGAGCTCTGTGTGATGCCACTAACACACTAGAAGTCCTGTGGGTGCTTATGCAAAGAAAATAGAGGAGCTCTGTGTGATGCCACTAACACACTAGAAGTCCTGTGGGTGCTGCTGAGAAGAATATATAGGAGCTCTGTGTGATGCCACTAACACACTAGAAGTCCTATGGGTGCTTCTGCAAAGAAAATAGAGGAGCTCTGTGTGATGCCACTAACACACTAGAAGTCCTGTGGGTGCTTATGCAAAGAAAATAGAGGAGCTCTGTGTGATGCCACTAACACACTAGAAGTCCTGTGGGTGCTTCTGCAAAGAAAATAGAGGAGCTCTGTGTGATGCCACTAACACACTAGAAGTCCTGTGGGTGCTTATGCAAAGAAAATAGAGGAGCTCTGTGTGATGCCACTAACACACTAGAAGTCCTGTGGGTGCTGCTGAGAAGAATATATAGGAGCTCTGTGTGATGCCACTAACACACTAGAAGTCCTATGGGTGCTTCTGCAAAGAAAATAGAGGAGCTCTGTGTGATGGGACTAACACACTTCAAGTCCTATAGGTGCTTCTGGGAAGAAAATATAGCTCTGTGTGTGTGATGGGACTAACACACTTCAAGTCCTATAGGTGCTTCTGGGAACAAAATATAGCTCTGTGTGTGTAATGGGACTAACACACTTCAAGTCCTATAGGTGCTTCTGGGAAGAAAATATAGCTCTGTGTGTGTAATGGGACTAACACACTTCAAGTCCTATAGGTGCTTCTGGGAACAAAATATAGCTCTGTGTGTGTAATGGGACTAACACACTTCAAGTCCTATAGGTGCTTCTGGGAAGAAAATATAGCTCTGTGTGTGTAATGGGACTAACACACTTCAAGTCCTATAGGTGCTTCTGGGAAGAAAATATAGCTCTGTGTGTGTAATGGGACTAACACACTTCAAGTCCTATAGGTGCTTCTGGGAACAAAATATAGCTCTGTGTGTGTGATGGGACTAACACACTTCAAGTCCTATAGGTGCTTCTGGGAACAAAATATAGCTCTGTGTGTGTGATGGGACTAACACACTTCAAGTCCTATAGGTGCTTCTGGGAACAAAATATAGCTCTGTGTGTGTGATGGGACTAACACACTTCAAGTCCTATAGGTGCTTCTGGGAACAAAATATAGCTCTGTGTGTGTGATGGGACTAACACACTTCAAGTCCTATAGGTGCTTCTGGGAACAAAATATAGCTCTGTGTGTGTGATGGGACTAACACACTTCAAGTCCTATAGGTGCTTCTGGGAACAAAATATAGCTCTGTGTGTGTAATGGGACTAACACACTTCAAGTCCTATAGGTGCTTCTGGGAACAAAATATAGCTCTGTGTGTGTAATGGGACTAACACACTTCAAGTCCTATAGGTGCTTCTGGGAACAAAATATAGCTCTGTGTGTGTGATGGGACTAACACACTTCAAGTCCTATAGGTGCTTCTGGGAACAAAATATAGCTCTGTGTGTGTGATGGGACTAACACACTTCAAGTCCTATAGGTGCTTCTGGGAAGAAAATATAGCTCTGTGTGTGTGATGGGACTAACACACTTCAAGTCCTATAGGTGCTTCTGGGAACAAAATATAGCTCTGTGTGTGTGATGGGACTAACACACTTCAAGTCCTATAGGTGCTTCTGGGAAGAAAATATAGCTCTGTGTGTGTAATGGGACTAACACACTTCAAGTCCTATAGGTGCTTCTGGGAAGAAAATATAGCTCTGTGTGTGTAATGGGACTAACACACTTCAAGTCCTATAGGTGCTTCTGGGAACAAAATATAGCTCTGTGTGTGTGATGGGACTAACACACTTCAAGTCCTATAGGTGCTTCTGGGAAGAAAATATAGCTCTGTGTGTGTAATGGGACTAACACACTTCAAGTCCTATAGGTGCCTCTGGGAACAAAATATAGCTCTGTGTGTGTAATGGGACTAACACACTTCAAGTCCTATAGGTGCCTCTGGGAACAAAATATAGCTCTGTGTGTGTGATGGGACTAACACACTTCAAGTCCTATAGGTGCTTCTGGGAACAAAATATAGCTCTGTGTGTGTAATGGGACTAACACACTTCAAGTCCTATAGGTGCCTCTGGGAACAAAATATAGGAGCTCTGCCTGCCTGCCACGAACACACTACAAGTCCTATAGGTGCTTCTGGTAACAAAATATAGGAGCTCTGCCTGCCTGCCACGAACACACTACAAGTCCTATAGGTGCTTCTGGTAACAAAATATAGGAGCTCTGCCTGCCTGCCACGAACACACTACAAGTCCTATAGGTGCTTCTGGTAACAAAATATAGGAGCTCTGCCTGCCTGCCACGAACACACTTCAAGTCCTATAGGTGCCTCTGGGAACAAAATATAGGAGCTCTGCCTGCCTGCCACGAACACACTACAAGTCCTATAGGTGCTTCTGGTAACAAAATATAGGAGCTCTGCCTGCCTGCCACGAACACACTACAAGTCCTATAGGTGCTTCTGGTAACAAAATATAGGAGCTCTGCCTGCCTGCCACGAACACACTACAAGTCCTATAGGTGCTTCTGGTAACAAAATATAGGAGCTCTGCCTGCCTGCCACGAACACACTACAAGTCCTATAGGTGCTTCTGGTAACAAAATATAGGAGCTCTGCCTGCCTGCCACGAACACACTACAAGTCCTATAGGTGCTTCTGGTAACAAAATATAGTAGCTCTGCCTGCCTGCCACGAGCACACTACAAGCCCCTCTTTCTCAATCAATCTTTGTAACTGAATCTATCTAACTCAATCTCTGTAAGTGAATCTCTCTAACTATCTAAATGCAGCAGAGTGTCACAGAATCAGCCTGCTCAATCTGCGCCGGAACAGCATGTGACCGGCGCAGACGGCGTGGCGGCGTTTTATAGGGGGGGGCGTGTACTACAGCCCCTGAGCTGTAATTGGCTACAGGCGTCCTGCCTGTAGCCAATTATGGCTCTTCGAGTTTCCGGGGCTGTGATTGGCCAAGCATGCGGGGTCACAGTGCATGCTTGGCCAATCATCAGCCAGCAATGCACTGCGTCGGCCGCGCCGGCCGCAATGCATTGCGGGGCCGCGCGCATCACACGAACGTGATGCGAGCGGCCAAAATAGTTCTGGGCTCGCCGAGCGAGCGAACGCCCGGTGCTCGATGCGAACGTGGGTTCGCATCGAGCACCGGGCCCATCCCTAGCCAGGGCTATGACAAAGCCTGTGCACTCACTTGTCAGGTCCCCTCCCACTGTCCAATATGCTTCCCTATTGGACCAGTGGGGAACAGTCAAAACAAACTGAGCTGCACCTGAGTACAATGAGTAGACCTAACCAACAGATCCTGCTCCCTGGTAGGCAGAGAGTACTATAAGTTTTACCCGACCATCTTCCTGGTAATCAGAAAGACGAGAAACTATACTCTCTTCTAGCACCTACCTAAGAGGGTGCTACACACATGAAGGCATTTGGATGTAGACTGCAACAATTCTGCCTAGTTCTGCCCCAAGCAGTCACAGGTGTTGGCATATAATCAGCAGCCTGCACAAATTAATGACAGGCTGACAGACACCAAAGCTGTATGCCTGTAACTGCACATGCAAGTTGAGCAGCCCTGGATGTGAACAGTTCATGCTCATCCATCCCTGTATGCTTGTAACCACTTGGATGTGAAATACAGCGTTACAGCAATGGCATCTGTCAGCCTGTGATTGATTTGCATAGGCTACTGGCTGTGGCTATACACCAACACCTGTGACTCCAGGGCACAGAAATACACAGAATTCTTGCTGTGTATTCCCAAATTCACTGACTGTTTAAGCAAGAAATGTATCCTGAAGCCCTAAACACAGGTATTTGTTTAGTCATTTGTAAATGATAGTTTAAGAGTATAAACTTCAGCAACATTTGCAAAGCGTTTAACAACCTTAAAGTGGAGCCGTGGTGAGATCTCTTGGAAAAGGGGTCGGGTACCTGTCAAAAACAGGTACCCCCCCCCCCCCCCGAAAGGTGCCAAATGTGATTCCTCTTGTACCAAATTGTAATGTAATTGTAATGTCTGCCTTTATTTTGTTAAGCGCTGCGCAAACTGTTGGCGCTATATAAATCCTGTATAATAATAATAATAATAAAAAAAAATGTGGCATTGGAGGGGGGAGGGGAGCCAGATAGGCAAAGCTTCCACTTTTGGGTGAAATTCCGCTTTAAGGGTTTCACAGACATTTTACATGCCTAGTGTAATTTCCTGATACTTTACCATTCCTGGGGAGCTGCATGTGCCACATACAGCTTGCCTTACCACTGAATGGTTGTACAGGGCTGTGCTCTTGTAAATGCTGATGTTTACCTGCGCATGCGCATCCAGTGTGTTTTCCAGATGTGGAAGTTTCAAGTTCAGAAGCTATGTTGGACGAGGCACCTTAACTCTTTCGGTGTGGAAAATCACGGGAAAATTACAGTGGGCACTTATAATTCCTGTAAAAGCCCCCTGTGCATGAACCCTTAAAGTATAACTAAAAGGCAAAACTTATTTTTTCTCTTTTTGGATAGAGTGGAGATGGAGAACACCGGTTAGTTTGTATTGCTGTCTGTGTCCCTGTTAGAGAGATTCACCCTCTCTATTTGTCCTGTTTACCATTATCATTGAAAGTAAAAGAAAATCCCAAATTTTGAGTTGCTCCCAGAAAAGTAATAGAGGGGAAATCTTCCAATGGGGCACTAGTTCTGGTGACCTGGGAGTCCCAAGAGATTCCCTCAATTTGCAGGGATTTCCTCTCACTTCCTGTTTAGGGTATGGGACAGGAAGTGAAGATAAATCTCCAAAATGGGACAAAGATGGCAAAAGTAAAGCCTAGTACACACTACTATTTTTTTTCATTCAACGCAGCGGGTTGAAAAAAAAAAAAACTGACAGCTCAGGTCGGAGCCGCTGTACTAAAAATTAAATATTAGTACAGCGATCTCCCCTGCTGAGCTATTGTGTTCTCGTCCGGCTTTCATTGGACCTGCTGCTATACACACAGGTTGAATGTCGGACGTTTTTTTTTTTTTACCGGCCAATGTCATCCGACATTCGGCCCGTGTGTAGTAGTCTTAAACCTTTCAGGGGTTATTGTCCTACCTTACACTTTTCAAAATGAAAATGAACAGAAAATTTTTCATACTTATTAGACTGTAAGCTGAGCAGGGCCCTCCTGTATTTTATTGTATTATAACTGTATTGTCTCCCTTTTATATTGTAAAGCGCTACCTAAACTGTTGGCGCTATATAAATCCTGTAATAAATAAATAAAATACTTACCGTAATTTTCCTTTCCTGGTGAATATCCATGAGAGCATACTAGTGATAAGCTCTGCCTTTCGCTCCTCCCTCAGGACAGTGAATATTATAAAAGAAAAGGTTAAGGACCCCATCATTCTCCATAATATAGAATACTGAGGGAGGGTGCATATGCTGCCATAATTTTGCACCAGAAAAGGAAAATGACAGTAAGTATGAAACAATTTTCTGTTTTCCTGGTGCATCTATGGCAGTATACTAGTGATAAAAAAATATTTTATTTGGCTGAAACATAGGCCGATTCAATTGTTCTCCTGCCGAAATCCACAGAGGTCAGAGCTCCTGGGTCTACCCTATAGTGCCTCATGCATGTGTTCTGAGAGGACCGTGTTTCTGCCTTGCAAATTGTATCCACTGAGACATTTGCCCTTGCAGCCCATGATGACGCAACTGCCCTGGTCGAGTGCACCCTGACCGAGGAAGGCGGGTCCAAGCCCTTGGTCCTGTACGCCTTTTGGATTCATTTTACTATCCAAGACGCAATCGTTCTGGATGAGGCTTCTTTGCCCTTGTTCTTGCCTCCCGGAAAGGACAAATAGTCTTACAGACTTCCTAAAATGGGCTGTAATGTTGAGATAACATTTGAGAACATTGGAAATATCAAAGGGATCTGCCCCTTTGCCAATGGCAAAAGCTTTGAATTTGTCCCAGACTTTGGCGTACGTGTTATTAGTTAAAGGCTTTCTAGCTTTCAGAGATCGAGATCACATTGGATGAACATCCTAAAGACTGGAACCTTTGCCTTTCAATATCCAGACTTGCAGATTTAACCTGAGAGGGTTGGGATGCAAGAGATTCCCCTGGGAGAGTTAATGCGGCATGATCAGGATCTTGACAATATTTCCTCTTTGGACCACGACAGGAGACTCCTGCGCGTATGGCTTGTGAGATGGATTACCTGGGACATAGTTTGTTTCTTCTAATCTGACAGAAAGCCCAGTTGAAAGTGCTTCAGATGCCAATGTGCCCAAGGCAACATTGGAATGCAGGATGACATAGTTCCTATTAAACTTAGGCATTTGGATACTGATAGGTGAGGGTCTGATTTGAGCGATCTCATCCTCTGAGCAATTGACATCACTTTGTGAGGCGGTAAGGAGACTGTTCCTTCTGCAGTATTGAAAAGGGCTCCCAGATAGATCATTTTCTGGGCTGGAATGAGCTGGCTTTTCTCTTCATTCATTAACCAACCGAAATCTGAGAGAGATGTTATTAAAATCTTCCTGTGCGTCAACAGCTGGGTTGGGCTGCTTGCCAGTAGAAGGACATCATCTAGAAAGTGAAAGACTCTGAGTTCTCTTTCTCTCAGGGGAGCAAGTATCGAGATCAGAACCTTCGTAAACACTCTTGGAGAGGTACAAAGCCCGAAAAAGGCAGGCTCCAGAACTGCAGGTGAAGCTAGCCGACTGCGAATCTCAGATATCTCTGAAAGGCTGGGAGAATCTGGATATGCAAGTATGCGTCTCTGAGATCCACGGATATCATCCAGTCTCCCGGCTGTATGACCTGTATGATTGTCTGAAGAGACTCCATTTTGAAAGATTCCAAATGTAATGATTCAGTTTCTTCAGGTCTATTACCAATCTCCAGCCCCCATTCTTTTTGGGGACGAGAAAGAGAGCGGAGTAGAAACCGGAGGAACTGAGATCACCGCCTCTTGGGTTTGTATAGAAACTAGGAAGTTATGTAGCTCTACTGCTATTAGAATAGAACTCGGAATCCTTGTGAGCGTGAAGTAATCTTGAGGGGGCTGACCTGTAAAGGTCCAAAAGTGGCCGAAACGAACCATAGAGACCACCCAGGGGTCCTTGCATTGGTGCTGCCAGATTGTGGAGAAGAGTTGTAGCCTGGCACTGACTTGGATCCCCTGGGATGGCACAGAGTCAAAAGGACTTAAAGGCGTCCTGAGGGTTGGAAAGGACCCGCTTATTTGCCTTTAGAAAGGTTGCCTGTGTGCTCCTCCACATCTTTTTGGGGTCTCTGTCCTGTTTGAATTGCCTAAAACCCCTGTTTCTTAAAGGTTGGGCCTTGGATGGATCTTCTCATTCTTCTGTCTTGAGGCAGAAGCCCTGTCTTTCCACCCGTCACCCGAGAAATGTTTTTTTCAAGTTTTTCACCAAAGAGAGCTTTGCCTTCGAGGGGGGTCTTACACCAATTTTGCTTGGATGCAGCAGGCTTTAACCATAGGGCTCATTTAGCCAAGACGGTATAAAGCATAGCTCTGGCTGAGCATCTGATGATATCAATAGAGGATTCTCCAACAAAATCTGTGGAAAGCTTGAGTTCCTCCAGTGCCTTGAGTATGTCTTCCTTAGGGACTCCTTGCGGAATTGCTGACTCTATGTTTTTCTGTCCATACCCTAACGACATTGGACACTGATGTTAGTGCAATCGCCGGTCTACAGGCTCCTCCAGCTGTGTGATAGGCTTTCTTTAAATTGGTGTCAATACGCCTATCCAATGGGTCTTTGAAATAGGTCAAATCATCCATGGGTAAGGTTAAGTTTTTGGCTGTACCACTGCTGCATCAACTACTGGAGGGTGGTCGATCATGATTGCGTCCTCTACTGCCAATGGGTACAATTTATTAAGATGATTTAAAGGGAACCTTTTTCAGTTTCTTTCCACTGTTTTTCTTTAATTGATGAGGTTAAATGGCTCGTTAAAAAAGGACAAATGTTTCCTTAAAAAAAGGAAAATAAGTTAGCTTTTTTAGGTGGCTCCTCTGCCTCTTCCCAGCCAATAGCTTGTCTTACTGCTTGAACGTAGGGCTGTGCTAGAGTGAAACTAAACCCAGTTGGGTCCGATTCATCAGAAGATTCTTCCGAGAGAATATTCACTGTCCTGAGGGAGGAGCCAAAGGCAGAGCTTTTCACTTGTATGCTGCCATGGATGGAAAAACTTTTGCCTATAGTTCTGCTTTAAACAGCTTTCTTTGAATCCATAAAGGCTTCAATCTAAGCAACACTAAACAATATCCTTATTTTCCAAAAATCATCCATACACATGCACTACTATGGAGGTCCTGGGCAACCAGGATAGACAGGTGAGCCCTAAAATCTAAGACTAAAAGAGTAGACAAAGCTGCTATAGTGGTATGGAGTTTGTTTACATGCGGGTGTTGCCCCCAATGTAAGTTGGTGACAGCAAACAACAAGCCATGGGCAAAATTGTGAGGTAAGTATTCAGCTGGGTGGAGGGGAGGGGATTTGTATTTGTTAGCAAAGTGGGGGATAAGTGCACTTATCCTTATCCTTTAAGATGCTTACAGTGATCCACTGGACTAATCTCAGCAACCCCCAAGGAATTCCCATGAATTAGATTATCAGGCCAGTAAAATATATTAAAGAAAATCCTAAGCAAGAGTTTGAATTCTATCATACCCTCAATCAGTTATACTCTAAGTTCAACTACATTGAACTCTATGTTCAATGAGTACTTCGTCTAATTAGCTATTTACAAAAAGTTCTCTCATGTCATCTCATTATTTTTTATATATTGTGCTGATTAGTAACTGTCCTTGAAAAAGATAGGAAAACATTAATCAGTAAGGAGCAGGAAAGCATGAATCACTAACGTCAGAATATATTTTGTTTACAAGAAAAAAAAGGAAATGGTCCAAACACAGGAAGATAAAAATACTAAAACATGCATATTTCACGGGAAGAGATGAATATGATCCAAACGTACATTAGTAAGCAATAACACACTTCATACTGTGCTTTTACATGCAGTAATCAAAAAGTGTCATTTTAAAAGGAGAAGTACAGCCAAAGCTCATTTGGCTGTACTTCTCCTGTGGATCACAGTTCGATCTGCACTCCTATGACCCATTTTTAGCAGACATCACAGTGTCAGTCCAGGATTGGGCAAGATCGCGACAATGAAGTCGGGATCCACCCACACGCCTGGACCAACACCGGCTCAGCCTCTCAGCAAGCCGCTGAGAGCCTGATCCCCCCCCCCTCCACAGCCCAGCGCTCCAGTGAGCACGGTTGGGGGAGGGGTAGCAGAGAGCTGCTGACTGACAGATACCAGCTCTCTGCTCATGGAGCTGTGAGAACCGAGCGATCACTTAAGCCGCCCAGTCTAGAGAAGCTCGGCCTTCGCCTTGGTCACATCACAAGAAACTATGGCCTGCGTGCCTGTTTAAAGACTGTCTTTGCTGACATCCTTTCTGGCTCCAGATCCTGCTTGCTGTTCCACTACTTTGATCCCTGACTTCTGGCTTGGCTGACTATCCTTTCCAGTTACTGAACTTTGGCTATGTTTTGACTATGTTTGTTCTTTTTACTTTTATTATTAACCACTTCCCTACCCGCCCATGTACATATGACGCCCACAAGGTGGATCTCCCATCCTGGGTGGGCATCATATGACGTCCTCTCATTCCCGGCCGCCTGGGGGGCGCGCGCGTGCCCGCGGCGTCGCTCGGGACCCGGTGCGAGTGCCCGGCGGCCGCGATGTCCGCCGGGCACCCCCGATTGCCCGTTAAAACAATGGGACCGTGCGGGACCGTGGAGCCGTGTGTGTAAACACACAGCTCCACGTCCTGTCAGCGGAGAGGAGACCGATCATGTGATCCCAGTACGGAGGATCACTGATCGGTCTCCTCCCCTTGTGAGTCCCCTCCCCCCCCCACAGTTAGAATCACTCCTATAGGGAACACATTAACCCCTGCAGCGCCCCCTAGTGTTAACCCCTTCCCTGCCAGTCACATTTACACAGTAATCAATGCAATTTTTTTTTAATTGGAAAACCAACTTTATTAAAAAGTATACACATGGTACATAAATCGGTATAAGCCAACATGGCCAAAACAGTAGTACATACATACATACATACATTGAAGCATCTGTGTGACGTACAACAATATGCCCGTCTGGGGTGGAACCAGTACTTGATAATGAACAGGACAGAAAAATGGGGGGGGGGGATAACCATGTCAAGTACACGTTTCGCCATCTGCTAGCCATCTGTTCCAAACCTTCTCATACTTAAGTGGGCACCCTCTATGTACATAGATCAGCTTCTTGTATGGAAGAGTATCGTTAATGTCTTTTTTCCAACACTGGATTGTAGGGGGCAGGGCCTGCATCCAATTACGAGCCACTACTTTTCTCGCCATGAATAACGTCTCATGTAAAAAGGTGCGGAGGGGTTTGTCAGCGTCTAATTCCGGTAGCAGACCGAGCAGGCACATCTTTGGGTCTAGGGTAGCAGGAGAGCCCATTTGGTCGTGCAGGAAACGAACCACCTGTATCCAGTATGCTTGTATAGCTGGACAGGACCATATGAGGTGATAGAAAGAGCCTGGGGTGTGGTCGCATAAGCGGCACCCTGGGTTGTACGTGGGTTTGTAACGCGCTATCCTCTGAGGAGTCAGATACGTCCTATGTATAATATACAACTGCGTGAGGCGGTCTGACAGTTTGGGGGAGACTCTTTTCACGTCCTCCAAAATTTCGTCCCAGTCCTCATTCTCAATTGCTCCAACATCCATCTCCCATCTTGTCTTGGCAGTATAGGCCAATGCTGTGGTACTAGGGAGGCGAATGGCAGAGTATAGGGTGGAAATTAGTTTGGCTGGTTCAGAACCTGTGACTGTGTCTACAATAGAGGGGACTACCAGGGATGGGTTGGAGCCAGTAAATTGGGTTTGTATAGCGTGGCGGAGTTGTAAATACCTGAAGAGGAGGCAATTGGGGAGGGAAAATTCATCCTTTAGTGCTTGGAATGTTTTAAGCCCCGCAGCGGTCATGATCTGGTGTATGTATAGGATCCCATGGCGTATCCACACCGCTGGGTCTGGAATAGACAATAATTGGGGTAGGTGTGTATTGAGAGTGGACCTGTGGGGTCCCGAGTTTTTGTAGTGCCATCCGCCATACTCTGCGGTGGTGTGTCAGCATGTCCGTTTTGTGTTGGGAGGGGCGTCTTGTCAATGGGGCTCTGAGGACTGACTGAAGTGGGGTATGGGCTGGGTCGCCAGGGCGCTCACAGAGAAGTAGTTGGTATCTTGGTAGCTCGTTCTTGTCAAAATGGTAGAAATGGGACAGTTGGGAGGCAAGGTAATAGTCCTGAAAATCTGGAAGAGCGGCTCCTCCCATTGTCACTGGGTTCTTCAGGGTTCTCCAAGATAATTTGTGTCTGCTGTGGCCCCATATAAAGGAATTAAGAATGGATTCAATTATTTTGAAGAATTTTTGTGGTATATACAGAGGGGCATGCCACACCAAATAGAGTATCTTTGGGAGGAGTATCATCTTAACTAAACTAATGCGTCCCATGACACCCAGAGGTAGTCTGGCCCAAGTCTGTGTTTTGGTTTTGATTAGAGTATACAGAGGTTCAATGTTCAAGAGTGTATAGTCTGTGAGCGTTCTGGTGACCTGTACTCCAAGGTACTTGATCAGGGAGACCCTCGGGAGAGTCAGAGGAGGGGACGTGGATGGGGGGGGAAAGTGGTCAATCGGAAGGATCTGGGATTTCGACCAGTTAATACTCAGGCCTGAGTGGCTACCGACCTGTTCTATGGAGTGGAGGGCTGCAATGAGAGAGGGACCCGAGTCCGCTAGGTATAGAAGCGTGTCATCGGCATTCATTCCGATCTTTTCTTCCAGACTCCCAATCTTAAGGCCTCGGATGCTAGTATCTGCACGAATCATAATGGCCAACGGTTCCACAGCCAAAGCATATAGCATGGGGGAAAGGGGGCAGCCTTGTCGGGTCCCTCTCTCTAGTGGGAATTGGTCAGAAAGCCAGCCATTTACGAACACCTTGGCTCTTGGGGATTGATATAGAAGCTGGACCCAGCGAATAAAGTTGGGGCCGAATCCAAATCTCAAAAGGCACTCCCATAGGTAATTCCACTCCACTGAGTCGAAGGCCTTGGCGGCATCTAGAGCCACCACGACCCTCGAGCCAATGTCATCATGGGAACCCTGGATGTTCATGAATAGACGGCAAATATTCATAGCTGTATTTTTCCCTGGCATAAAACCTGTCTGGTCAGGGTGGATCAGTGACAGAATGACCTGGTTAAGGCGTGAGGCTAAAATCTTGGCTAATATTTTGATATCCACCTGTAGAAAGGAGATAGGTCTATACGATTCTGGGTACTTAGGGTCTTTACCAGGCTTGGGGATTACTACAATTTGGGCTTCTCTCATAGAGGGGGGCAGAATTCCTGAATCAAATATGGATTTGTACAGGTCGTAAAGTTTAGGGATTAGAATTTCAGAGTAGGTGGCATAGAATTCAAGTGGTAGGCCATCCAATCCAGGGGCCTTGGATGTGGCCAGACAGGAGATAGCCTCGGAAATGTCCTCCTTAGTGATGGGGGCCTCCAGGAGTTCTAGCTGGTCGTTAGTCAATCTAGGGAATTCAACTCCTGCTAAGTAGTCCCTGGTGTCTTGGGGAGTGTGGGTGACTTGGGAAGTGTAGAGTGTACGGTAGAATTTCCGAAATTCCTCCGCTACTTGTTGCGGGTCAGTGATGTCGTTCCCTTGCGGGTCGACCAGGGACACCACCACCGGGGGGCGCGAGTCTAGATGAGCGAGATACGCAAGTAGTTTGCCCGATCTTTCTCCATACTCAAATACCCTTTGTCTACAGAAGAAGATGCGTTGTTTAGCTTTTTCAGTGTGCAGCTGCGAGACCTGTCGTGTCTGAATCTTAAGATTGTTGGCGGTGCTGGGAGAGGGGTTCCTATGGAACGCCTCCTCCAGCGCCTGTAGGTGTTCTGTAGCCTGTTGGACAATGAGGTTCGATGAACGTTTTAGTCTATTAATACGCGTGGAGAGCAAGAGACGGGCATGAAGCTTAAACATCTCCCATACCACGTCATACGTGGCAGAGTCCCTGTTAGCTGTAAAGTAGTATTGTAGTTCTGTGGGGATGTCCTCCTGGTCCTGCAGAGCAGTCAACCAAAACGGGTTTAGCCGCCAAGAAGGAGAAGGGGAGGTCTTCAGGAGCTGGATCGTGACCCAGTAGGGGGCGTGGTCTGAGAGTACTCGCGGAGCAAAGCCCACATCTCCCAGTTTAGGTGTCAGGGACTTTGAAATTAAGATAAAGTCGATTCGTGACATTGTATTATGACTGGCTGAAAAGCACGAGTAGACCCTAGTGTGTGGATGCTTGTGGCGCCAAGTGTCAACAAGGGCAAAATCGATTAGTGCAGTCTGGTGTGGGCCGGTGGGTTAAGGGGGGGATCCAGTGTGCCCATTCGGTCCAAAGCGGGGATGAGGGTCATATTAAAGTCCCCCATCCACACTGCCGGTACAGAGGGGTATTGTGTCATGAAGGCAAGGCCCTCCTTAATTACAGCTGAGTTGTATGGGGGGGGGGGATATAGCAAGCTAGTATCAGGATGGGGGATCCGTTAATGGTGGCATGGATAAACACATATCTGCCCTGTTGGTCCGTCTGGAGCAGCACTAGGTCAAACGGTACCCTTTTAGCGACCAGGACCGATACTCCTCTGGAATAAGAGCTGTGGGTGGCGTGATAGGCCCAACCTATCCAGGGCTTTTTGAGAGAGGCTTGTAAGTGGCCCGTGACATGGGTCTCGACTAGCGTGATGATGTCAGCATGTTGGGACTTCAGATATGTCAGGACTGCTGTGCGTTTGATCTTATTGCGCAAGCCTCTGACATTCCATGTGAGAAACTTTAAGGAACTCATGGCGGGTATAGGGCATATATGGTAGACCCCGACTGAGCCAAGACCAGCAGAGCAGATATAGACATGTCAGAAAGCATAAAACACATTGGCCTCCAATATCTGTAATGTATGTTTGACAATAACATAGTACCTTTAGCATTAATAAGCAGTTGTAAACATGGTGGTATAAAATAAACAATAACCACAACATTTCCCCTCCCACCCAGCCCACTGCCACCCCAACTCGGAATGGACATAGTACCCCATAACCAGGTATCAACAGGGGACATCCAACGTGTAGGACCCATTGGAGGCAGGGAACTTAATTGCAAGGGGGCATAGATACCCGTGATAAACAGTAGAAAAACGGGGAAGAAAGAACAGTTAGGCAAATGGGGGGTAAAAAGGTTAACAAAGATCCTAGGGGGCGACTTCTTCTCTGAGAAGTGCATGGGGTGCAGGTGCCGTAAAAGTGTAGCACCATTACAGCTGTGCAGGGGGAGGCCCCGCCTGCCATCAGGGTGGTGGGTAAATTGAGGTATATAGTCACAGCAACGTTCGATATGCTGTCCTCCACAGGCAACTCTCAGGTGTGAGGGGAATGGGGATCATGGATCAGTAAGGTCGCTCAGGGGCGGCAGACGTGCTGTGAGATGCAGTGTATTATAGGAAATGATTTCCAGGTCTGCCCCCCTGCTCCGGTCAAGGACATGCACATGTAGTGTACCTGCTGAAGGACCAAGCATTAGGATGAAAACGGCCAGCTTCGCGGGCACATGGGGGAAGCAGGGGAGAGAGAAGAAAAGTGCTCATATCTTGTAAACAGTGTGGTGTACTCAGTCTCGACGATCCCTCTGATCGATCCAAGTGGACGCCAGCTCAGGGTCTTCAAAGAAGTGGGTTCGACCATCGCACTCCACGCGAAGTTTCGCAGGGTATAGCATAGCGTATTTAAGGTGTAGGACACGGAGACGTCGCTTGACATCCTGGAACCTGGATCTCTGCCGCTGTACCTCGTTGGAGAAGTCCGGGAAGACGGACACATGTGTATTGGTGTGGGGGATGTTTCCCTTCTCCCTGGTCAGGCGGAGGATTTTGTTGCGGTCTCTAAAATTAAGGAATAATCAATGCAATTTTATAGCAACGATCGCTGTGTAAATGTGAATGGTTCCAAAAATGTGTCAAAAGTGTCCGAAGTGTCCGCCGCAATGTCGCAGTCACGAAAAAAAAAATCGCAGATCGCCGCCATTACTAGTAAAAAAAAAAAAAAAAATGCAATAAATCTATCCCCTATTTTTGTAAACGCTATAACTTTTGCGCAAACCGATCAATATACGCTTATTGCGATTTTTTTTACCAAAAAATATGTAGAAGAATACGTATCGGCCTAAACTGAGTAAAAAAATAGTTTTTTTTTAAAAAAAATGGGATATTTATTATAGCAAAAAGTAAAAAATATTGTGTTTTTTTTCAAAATTGTCGCTCTTCTTTTGTTTATAGCGCAAAAAATAAAAACCGCAGGGGCGATCAAATACCACCAAAAGAAAGCTCTATTTGTGGGAAAAAAAGGACGTCAATTTTGTTTGGGTGTAACGTTGCACGACTGCGCAATTGTTAGTTAAAGCGACGCAGTGCCGAATCGCAAAAAGTGCTCTGGTAAGGAAGGGTGTAAAATGGCCCGGTGCTGAAGTGGTTAAACAAGTGTGATTTAACTGTACTTCTGTCTCGGCCTGATTTCATGGTTTCTGACAGTTGTGAAGGGAGGGCTTCTGGTATAATAGGGAGAATTTCTGATGTGATAGGGGCATTTTCATGTGAAGGGAGGTTTAATGATATAATAGGGGGTTTCTGATGTGATTGGAGGGAGATTCACATATGAAGGGAGGACATCTGATATAATAGGGGGCTTCTGGTGGGAACAGAGGACTTCTGATGTGATGGGGGGCTTCTGATGTGAAGGGAGGACATCTGGCATTATGGGGAGCTTCTGATGTGAAGGGAGGACCTCTAATGTGAAGGGAGGACCTCTAATGTGATTGGGGGGGGGCTTCTGATGTGAAGGGAGGGGACTTCTGACATGATGGGGGCTTTTGACGTGAAGGGAGAACGTCTGATACAATCAGAGCCGATCGGCCCTATAGGCACACTATGCAAGCCGCTTAGGGCCCCGCCGCTGTGGGGGGGCCCCCAAGACCCAGCATCCCCCCTGCACCTCTGGCTGGCTATTTAGAGTGCAGTGAGGAGAGGTGGGAGGAGGTGGAAGGTGGCGATCGGCAGCTCTATGGTGCCTGAGTGGGCAGCGGGATCTCCCTGGGGTTTGTAGTACTCTCAGTGTATACAGTGGAGAGGAGAAGGGAGGGGCCTCTGACCCAGGCAGGTATCAGTTTCACTTTCACTCTGCTTGAACACTGTTGCTGATCCCCGGGTCAGAGGCCCCTCTCCTCTCCGCTGTCTGCATTCGGAGATAGAACTACTAGCCCCAGGGAGATCCCCCTGCCTGTGGACACCATATAGCTGCCGATCGCCGCCTCCCACCTCCACCAGCCAGGTACAGGGGAACCTCTGCAAGGGGGGGGGAGTCAGCTGTTTGGGGACCCAAATGTAAGATGGGGGGCTTTCTGGGGACACTAATGTAAGAAAGGGGGCCTCTGGGGACACTTATGTAAGAGGGGGGCTCTCTGGGGACACTAATGTAAGAGGGGGGCTCTCTGGGGACACTAATGTAAGAGGGGGGCTCTCTGGGGACACTGATGTAAGAGGGGGGCTCTCTCTCTGGGGACACTGATGTAAGAATGGGGCCCTCTGGGGACACTGATGTAAGGACGGGGCCCTCTGGGGACACTGATGTAAGGACGGGGTCCTCTGGGGACACTGATGTAAGGACGGGACCCTCTGGGGACACTGATGTAAGGACGGGGCCCTCTGGGGACACTGATGTAAGGACGGGGGCCCTCTGGGGACACTGATGTAAGGACGGGGCCCTCTGGGGACCCTGATGTAAGAGGGGGCCCTCTGAGGACACTGATGTAAGAGGGGGCCCCCTGGGGACACTGATGTAAGAGGGGGCCCCCTGGGGACACTGATGTCAGAGGGGGGGCTCTCTGAGGACCCTGATGTAAGGGAAGGCTCTCTGGGGACCCTGATGTGGGGGGATACCCTCTGGGGACCCTGATGTAAGTAGGGAGGCTCACTGGGGACCCTGATGTAAGGGGGGCTCTCTCTGAGGACCCTGATGTAAGGGAAGGGGCTTTCTGGGGACCCTGATGTGGGGGGATACCCTCTGGGGAGGCTCTCTGATGTAAGTAGGGAGGCTCTCTGGGGACCCTGATGTAAGGGGGGGGGGGGGGGGGCGGGGGGGGAGGGGCTGGGGCAGGGGGGGGCTCTGGGGGGGGCACTGATGTAAGGGGGGCTCTCTGAGGACCCTGATGTAAGGAGGGGCTTTCTGGGGACCCTGATGTAAGAGGAGGCTCTCTGGGGACTCTGATGTAAGGGGAGGCTCTCTGGGAAACCTAATGTAGGGGGAGGCTCTCTGGGGACCCTGATGTAGGGGGAGACTCTCTGAGGGCACTGATTTAAGGGGGGCACTCTGGGGACCCTGATGTAAGGGGAGGCTCTCTGGGGATCCAGATGTAAGGGGAGGCTCTCTGGGGATCCAGATGTAAGGGGAGGCTCTCTGGGGATCCAGATGTAAGGGGAGGCTCTCTGGGGACCCTAATGTAGGGGGAGGCTCTCTGGGGACCCTGATGTAAGGGGAGGCTCTCTGGGAAACCTAATGTAGGGGGAGGCTCTCTGGGGACCCTGATGTAGGGGGAGACCCTCTGAGGGCACTGATTTAAGGGGGGCACTCTGGGGACCCTGATGTAAGGGGAGGCTCTCTGGGTATCCTGATGTAAGGGGAGGCTCTCTGGGGATCCAGATGTAAGGGGAGGCTCTCTGGGGACCCTAATGTAGGGGGAGGCTCTCTGGGGACCCTAATGTAAGGGGAGGCTCTCTGGGGACCCTGATGTAAGGGGAAGCTCTCTGGGGACCCTGATGTAGGGGGAGGCTCTCTGGGGACCCTGATGTAGGGGGAGGCTCTCTAGGGACCCTGATGTAAGGGGGGGCTCTCTGGGGACCCTAATGTAGGGGGAGGCTCTCTAGGGACCCTGATGTAAGGGGAGGCTCTCTGGGGACCCTAATGTAGGGGGAGGCTCTCTGGGGACCCTGATGTAGGGGGAGACTCTCTGGGGACCCTGATTTAAGGGGGGCTGTCTGGGGACCCTTGTGTAAGGGGGGCTCTCTGGGGACCTTGGTGTAAGGAGGGACTCTCTGAGGACCCTGATGTAAGGGGGGCTCTCTGAGGACCCTGATGTAAGGGGGGCTCTCTGAGGACCCTGATGTAAGGGGGGCTCTCTGGGGACCTCATTCTGTTCTATATTGTTGTACTTATTCTTTGACTGTTTTGTTTAAAGGAGGGAGGATTGTTTTGGGAGCATTGAAGTGTCAGGTGTGACTGTGTGGCAATGGCAAATGGTTTACATATCTCACGGCATCACGGGTCAAGTAGAGGGCCCCTTAGCAGAATTTTGCTTAGGGCCCCAGGGAGGTCAGGATCGGCACTGGATACAATGGGGGATTCTGATGTGTAGGAAGGACATCTGATGCGATTGGGGGATTCTTATGTGATGAAGGGCTTCTAATGTGAAGGGAGCACTTCTGATATACTATAATAGGGGACTTCTGATGTGAAGGGAGGACTTCTGATATGATAGGGGGCTTCTGATTTGAAGGAAGGACTTTTAATTTGATGGGGGGGGGGGACTTCTGATGTGATGGTGGGATTTTGATGTGAAGGGGGGACTACTGATGTGGGGGGGTGCTTTTGATGTGAAGGGAGGACGGCTTTTGATATGAAGCGAGAACTTCTAATGTGATGGGGGAGTCTGACGTGAAGGGGGGACTTCTGATGTTAAGAGAGGACTTCTGATATAATTGGGGCTTCTGATGGGAACGGAGGACTTCTGATGTGAAGAGGGGACTTCTGATATGATGCGGAGCTTCTGTTGTGAATGGTGGACATCTGACATGATGGGGAGCTTCTGATGTGAAGGGAGGACCTTTAATGTGATGGGAGGACTTTTGATGTGATGGGCGGGGGGGGGTGGGCTTTTGATATGAAGGGGAAACTTGTAATGTGATGGGAGGAGTCTGATGTGAAGGGGGGACTTCTGATGTGGTGGGGGGAGTTCACGTGTGAAGGGAGGGCTTCTGGTATAATGGGGAGCTTCTGATGTTAGGGGAGGACTTCTGATTTAATGGGGGGGGGGGGGGGTTCATGTGAAGGAAGGACTTTTGATGTGATGGGGGGGGATTACTGATGTGAAGGGAGGACATCTGATGCGATAGGGAGATTCTCATGTGAAGGGAGGACTTCTGATATAATAGGGGGAGTCTGATGTGAAGAGGGGACTTCTGTTTTGATGGGGAGCTTCTGTTGTGAAGAAGGGACTTCTGTTATAATGAAGGGCTACTGATGTGAAGAGAGGATCTCTGACATGATGGGGATCTTCTAATGTGAAGGGAGGACCTCTACTGTGATGGGGGGCTTCTGATGTGAAGGAAGGACATCTGATGTGATGAGGAGATTTTCATGTGAAGGGAGGACTTCTGATATAATAGGGGGCTTCTGATGTGAAGGGGGGGGCTTTTGATGTGAAGGGAGGACTTCTGATGTGATGGGGGCTTTTGAAGTGAAGGGAGAACGTCTGATAAAACGGGGGGGCTTCTGATGTGAAGGGAGAACATCTGATATAATGGGGGATTCTGATGTGAAGAGAGGACATCTGATATAATGGGGGATTGTGATGTGAAGAGAGGACATCTGATATAATGGGGGATTCTGATGTGAAGGGAGGACATCTAATGCGATGGGGAGATTCTCATGTGAAGGGAGGACTTCTTATGTGATGAAGGGCTTCTGGTGTGAAGGGAGGACTTCTTATGTGATGAAGGGCTTCTGGTGTGAAGGGAGGACTTCTGATATGATGGGGGAGCTTCTGATGTGAAGAGGGGACTTCTGATATAATGAAGGTCTACTGATGTAATGGGAGGACCTCTAATGTGATGGGGGGGGCGCTTCTGATGTGAAGGGAGGACTGCTGATGTGATGGGGGGGGGGCTTTTAAAGTGAAGGGAGGGCTTCTGATGTGATAGGAGCATTCTGATGTGATGGGGGGGGGGGGGGGATTTTCATGTGAAGGGAGGACTTCTGATATAATAGGGGGCATCTGATGGGAACGGAGGACTTGTGATGTGATGGGGGGCTTCAGATGTGAAGGTAGGACATCTGATGCGATGGGGAGATTTCTCCCCAAATTTGGCCTTGTTGCACTTTTCTCTTCTACCATTAGGTGGTTGGGTACTTGGTGGTACTAGATATGAGAAGGGGAACGCAAGGTCAGGTTATGGGTATATGGGGTATCTCAGCCAATTGTTCCATCCCTTAGCCTGCTGGGAGAGCCTATATATTTAGGTGGAGTCAGGTGATCCATGTTCTGTGCCACCTGGACGGCTGTCTGAGTGGACGTGTGTTGTACTGCCCGGGCTGCTAGGCCAGAGATTGGGCCTATCCCCGGCACATCTGGCTGCTAGGCTGTCTGAGGGCCCATCCAGAAGCAGGAGAGCAGCGCAGGGTTGGGACTGCGGCTTACAGTCCAACCAGAAGTGACAGTTCTACCGCCCAGAGAACCTGTCGTGGTTGGAGGTAGAGGGGAAGCTGTCGCTAGTAAGGGACTATCCGCCTTATTACCAGGGACCCCAGTGAGTAACTGAAGCAAGTACCAGAGCAGCATTCTCAGCAACTGGGGATGGTGAAGAATTGGAAAATTTCAGTGGGTATCAAGCCAGGGACTCAGCCAGCGGAGGTGACGCTTGCAGAGCAGCCTTGTGTGTCAAGCTAGGGACCGATGAAGGGCAGCGGGGGTGAAACTTGAGAAGTATCTTGAGTGCCAAGCTAGGGACCCAGCAGAGAAGCGGGGTGACGCTTGAAGAAGATACTACCGTGAAGATTGGAGGAGCTCAAGGGATTCAGTGGCAGTGAATCAGTGGGTCTAGTGAGAGACCGGGAGCTCAGTGGGCTAAGGAACTACAAGGAGCAATTGTAGTGAAAGTGAAAGAACTGTTACGCTTTGTGTTAGGGACTGTTAAAGACTGTTGCCATAGGAAACAGCTCTCCTGCACATGCAGATGTGGCGTCTTGTTGGGTGCCTTTCCCTGCATGGCTCTCCTCCTATTGAAGTCTCGGAGTCTGCCAATTAATCTTGCAACTACCTAAGGGTGTCCGGGCCCTAACCCTCTCTCCCCCAAAAAGTTTGTTAAGAGAAATTCACTTTCTTTTGCATTCAAGAAGTGTCTGGCGCCCAATAACTTTAACTACTCTGCACCCACCATGCCTCACAACCCACAACATACAGAAGGATGTCAGCTATCTCTGGCCCTGGAGGTTCTCATTAGACTGAAGGAGGCCTGGGACCTTGCTACATGAAAGGAAAACGTCTGATATAATAGGGGGCTTCTGATGTTAAGGGAGAATGTCTGTCTGATATATTAGGGGGGATTCTGAAGGGAGGACATCTGATATATTGGGGGGGGGGGGGGGTTCTCATGTGAAGGGAGGACTTCTGATCTGACGAGTTAGTCCTGCACGCACAGAATCAGTGATCATCCCACATATGAGGTATCGCTGTGAATGTCAGATCATGGACAGTAATTCTAGCACCAGACCTCCTGTGTAATTCTAGAGTGGTAACCTGTAAAGGCTTTTAACCATTTCAGCCCCGGAAGATTTGGCTGCTCAATGACCAGGCCATTTTTGCGATACGGCACTGCGTCGCTTTAACTGAGAATTACGCGGTCGTGTGGCGCTGTACCCCAACAAAATTTATGTCCTTTTTTCCCACAAATAGAGCTTTCTTTTGGTGGTATTTGATCATTATTTTTTGCGCTATAAACAAGAGAAAAGCAACATTATTTTGTACTTTTTGCTATAATAAATATCCTCAATTCTTTTTAAAAAAAGCTATTTTTTTTCTCAGTTTAGGCCGATATGTATTCTTCTACATATTTTTGGTAATAAAAATCACAATAAGCGTATATTGATTGGTTATCGCATCTACAAACTAGGGGATAGATTTATGGCATTTAAATAATTTTTTTTACTAGTAATGGCAGCGATCTGAGATTTTTTTTATCAAGACTGCTACATTATGGCAGACACATTGGACACATTTTTGGGACGATTGGCAATTATACAGCGATCAGTGCTATAAAAATGCACTGATTACTGTATAAATGTCACTGGCAGGAAAGGGGTTAACACTAGGGGGGCGATCAAGGGGTTAAATGTGTTCCCTATGTGTGTGTTCTAACTGTGGGGGGAGGGGACTGACTATAGGAGATGACAGATCGTGGTTCCTAGCTATTAGTAACTGACGATCTGCCTCTCCTCACAGAACAGGGATGTGTGCGTTTACACACACATGTCCCTGTTCTGCCTCTTGTGCCTGCGATCGTGCGTGGCCATTGGCCATCGCGACTGGTCACGAGCATCGGCACCCCCGCAGCGCAGTGCGCGCGCCTGCTATCCCGCTTAAAAGAAGCCGTTGTACAGCAATACAATGACAGTGGCTAGTCGGCAAGTGGTTAAAGAGCTGTCTATGCATAGTAAAATTTACGCTGTTTGTCGCTGTTGCACGGGCGTGCACATTTTTAAAGCGTGACATGTTTGGTATCTATTTACTCAGCGTAACATCATTTTTTATATTTTATCATAAATACCACCACCCACCAATTTATTCTCCAGGGCCTCAGCTTAAAAAATGATTATATATATATATATATATATATATATATTTGGGGGTTCTAATAAATTTTCTAGCAAACAATACTGATTGTAACATGTTGTAAAACAAAAAGTGCCAAAAAAGTGGTTATCACAGCTCCCTGCACTGCCTTAACCATCCTGTAGATGTCACTCTATCCACACATCAGGAGGAGTAGAGCACAGTCTCACACTTGTATATAGAAGGGTGTGTATGGCTGGCCAGCAAATTACATTCATATAGAAAACACAGCCGCTTAGGAGGAGGAGAAGTAGTAATAATAATCATCCTTCTCAATAACTTCATCCTGAGCCTCTAGAAGTCATTACTCACTCTCAGTGTTGTCCCAGACTACTGCGACTGAACAAATCACGTGACAGCGTCAGCTGACTTGCTGGTGGCATAGACTACAATTCCCATGATGCTTTGTGCAGGCTGCTGGACCAGACTAATGTTTGGCTTTTACAATGATTACCCAGCAGTTGGCAGTGGCACTCCTTTCCTCTGCATGCTGTGCATTGGAGAACCTCATTTAGGCAACATTGTCAGCAGTTGAGGTTCACACACACACACAGGGAGGTATGAGTACATGTTTGTAGTTGTGTGTGATTCCTACAGAAGAGTGAGGGTAAGAAATATTCTGCTTGTGTGAAAGATAAAAATGAAAACTGTTTGGCCTCATTCACACGGTATGAATACACATACACAATACACATGTATGAATTTGTGTGAGGGCCGTGTTCACCTGCATGGGGATGTACAGGTGTTCTGTGCACCCCGCTGGTGCAGGTAGTCCAATAGCTGTCAGTTGGGATGCAACGGTAACAAAGACACAGCTGCTGCCCCCAATCTTACACCCATATAGGCACATGGCCCCAAATACACTCTGTATGTGTTTGGGGCCCTGCACCCACATGGATGTCACATTGGAAGCAGCAGCTGTGTCCGCGCAGCAACTGCATCCCAATTACCAGCTTTGGGACTGCCTGCTTGGGGATGCGCGGTATAACCAAACACTCACTGCGGTTATTTTAGTTTAATTCCATAAACTTAAAGTGGGAGTAAACTCCCATCTCTGACTTTTACCTATAGGTAGTGTAAATATCTCTTAAACGTACACAATTTAGAAGATATTTACAGTACATGCAGCCAGTGACATCACTGGTGCATGCTCTCTGAAGAAACAGCCACCCTGGTCGTTCCTTCAGAGCCCTGTGGCGTAAACCATCTCCTGCATGCGTGAGTGACGTCATTGCTGTAGCGGTGACAGCTCGGCGCTGGAAGGGCTTTGTTTTAACCACTTTACATCCGCGTTATAGCCGAATGACGGCCACATCGCGGATGTCAATTCCCGGCAGGCCGTCATATGACGGCCTCCCCTGTGCACGCTCCCTGCGCGCGCCCGGAGCACGCTGTGATCACAGAGTCTCTGAGAATCGGGTGATCAGCGATCCGAGTAAGGGGTGGGTCCCGGCCCCTTACCATGTGATCAGCTGTCAGCCAATGACAGCTGATCACATGATGAAACCAAAAGCTCGTGATCGTTTGTTTTTTTTTCTCCTCACGCTGACAGCGGAGGAGAAAAAAAAAAGCAGATCACCGGCTCATTTTAAAGGGACATCGGTCCCGAAAAGTCAGAGGCAATTATGCCTCATGTAATGCCCACAAGTGCCACCTGTCAATGCCCAAAAGTGCCACCTGTCAATGCCCACAAGTGCCACCTGTCAATGCCCACAAGTGCTGCCAATCAGTGCCACCTAAAAGTGCTGCCCATCACTGCCACCCATCAGTGCCCATCACTGCCACCTCATCAGCATACATCAATGATGGACAAGAAACTACCCATTTAAATTTTTTATAACAAAATTCTTTTTTAAAATTCGGTCTTTTAAATTTTTTTTAACAAAAAATAAAAATCGCAGAGGTGATAAAATACCACCAAAAGAAAGCTCTATTTGTGGGGAAAAAAATGATAAAAATTTTATTTGGGTACAGTGTTGTATGACCGCGCAATTGTCATTCAAAATGCATCAGTGCTGAAAGCTGAAAATTGGTCTGGATAGGAGGGGGGGGGGGGGGGGTAAGTGCCCAGTAAGCAAGTGGTTAAGGTAAGTTTAACATAATGTTCTAGTATGCTATGCTTACTAGCACATTATGGCTTTATCTTGCAGGGTAAAAAAAAAAAAAAACATCCAGCAGTTTACTAGTGCTTCAATGGGATTAAAATTACTGGTTACATCTCATTTAATAAAAATGGTTATAAGAGTTTGGCAAATATGTTCCCTTTTTTTTTTTTGAAGAGCATGACTCGACCACTTCGAAAGAGAAAAGGTGTCAGAAAACAGAAACAAAACAAGAAAACTACACATGTATGTAGAGAAACAGCACTGGCAATTGTAAGAACCTGCTAAATAAATAATTTTAAAAATGTGTGTGTGTATGTATATGTGTGTATGTATAATATATATATATATATATATATATATATATATATATATATATATAATATATATTTTACAAAAGTGGGTACACCCCTAAGTAAAAATTTCCAAGTTGGGCCCAAAGTGTCAATATTTTGTGTGGCCACCATTATTTTCCAGCACTCCCTCTTGGGTATGGAGTTCACCAGAGCTTCACAGGTCAGGTTGCCACTGAAGTCCTCTTCCTCTCCTCCATGACACAATCACAGAGGCTGGTGGATGTTATGGAGACCTTGCGCTACTTCACCTTTCTGTTTGAGAATGCCCCACAGATGCTCAATAGATTTTAGGTCTGGAGACATGCTTGGCCAGTCCATCACCTTTACCCTCAGCTTCTTTAGCAAAGCAGTGGTCGTCTTGGAGGTGTGTTTTGGGGTCGTTATCATGCTGGAATACTGCCTTGCGGCCCAGTCTCCGAAGGGAGGGGATCATGCTCGGCTTCGGTATGTCACAGTACATGTTGCCATTCATGGATCCCTCAATGAACTGTAGCTCCCCAGTGCCGGCAGAACTCATGCAGCCCCAGACCATGACACTCCCACCACCATGCTTGACTGTAGGCAAGACACACTTGTCTTTGTACTCCTCACCTGGTTGTTGCCGCCACACACGCTTGACACCATCTGAACCAAATAAACTTATCTTGGTCTCATCAGACCACAGGACATTAGTCCACTAATCCATGTCCTCAGTCTGCTTGTCATCAGCAAACTGCAGGCTTTCTTGTGCATCATCTTTAGAAGTGGCTTCCTTCTGGGACGACAGCCATGCAGACCAATTTGTTACAGTGTGCGGCGTATGGTCTGAGCACTGACAGGCTGACCCCCCACCCCTTCAACCTCTGCAGCAATGCTGGCAGCACTCATACATCTATTTCCCAAAGACAACCTCTGGATATGATGCTGAGCACCTGCACTCAACTTCTTTGGTCGACCATGGCGAGGGCTATTCTGAGTGGAACCTGTCCTGTTAAACTGCTGTATGGTCTTGGCCACCGTGCTGCAGCTCAGTTTCAGGGTCTTGACCATCTTCTTATAGCCTAAACCATCTTTATGTAGAGCAACAATTCTTTTTTTTCAGAGAGTTCTTTGCCATGAAGTGCCATATTGAGCTTCCAGTGACCAGTATGAGAGAGTGAGAGTGATAACACCAAATTTAACACACCTGCTCCCCATTCACAGCTGAGACCCTGTAACACTAACGAGTCACATGACACCGGGGAGGGAAAATGGCTAATTGGGCCCAATTTGGACATTTTTCACTTATATGTGTACTCACTTTTGTTGCTAGGGGTTTAGACACTACTGGCTGCATGTTGAGTAATTTTAAGGGAAAAGCAAATTGACACTGTTATACAAGCTGTACACTCACTACTTTACATTTTAGCAAAGTGTCATTTCTTCAGCGTTGTCACATGAAAAGATAAAATATTTACAAAAAATGTGAGGGGGTGTACTCACTTTTGTGATATATACACACACACACACACACTATATTGTCAAAAGTATTGGGGCACATGAGCTTTAATGGCATCCCAGTCTTAGTCCGTAGGGTTCAATATTGAGTTGGCCCACCCTTTACAAGTATAGCATCTTCAACTCTTCTGGGAAGGCTGTCCACAATGTTTAGGAGTGTGTCTATGGGAATGTTTGACCATTCTTCTAGAAGCACATTTGTGAGGTCAGGCACTGATGTTGGATGAGAAGGCCTGGCTCACAGTCTCCACTCTAATTTATCCCAAAGATGCTCTATCGGGTTGAGGTCAGGACAATGAAGGCCAGTCAAGTTCCTCCACCCCAAACTCATTCATTCATGTCTTCATGGACCTTGCTTTGTGCACTGGTCCAAATTATTTGGTGGAGGGGGGATTATGGTGTGGGGTGGTTTTTTAGGGGTTGGGCTTGGCCCATTAGTTCCAGTGAAGAGAACTCTTAAGGCATCAGCAAACCGAGATATTTTGGACAATTCCATGCTCCCAACATTGTAGGAACAGTTTGGGGGTGGCCCCTTCCTGTTCCAACATGACTGCACACCAGTGTACAAATAAGGTCCATGAAGACATGAATGAGTTTGGGGTGGAAGGACTTGACTGGCCTGCACAGAGTCCTGACCTCAACCCAATAGAACACCTTTGGAATGATTTAGAGTGTAGACTGTGAGCCAGGCCTTCTTGTCCACATCAGTGCCTGACCTCACAAATGCACTTCTGGAAGAATGGTCAAACATTCCCATAGACACACTCCTAGAAGAGAAGAAGCCTTTTATAGCTGCAAAGGGTGGGCTTAGACTGGGAAGCCATTAAAGTTCATGTGCGTATAAAGGCAGGTATTCCAATACTTTTGGTAATAAAGTGTGTGTGTGTATATATATATATGTATATGTGTGTGTGTATGTATGTGTATATATATATATAATGTGGCCCGTTATTGTCAACCTGCAGAATTAGGATGCTTTTCCTTTAACCACAGTGTGGGTGCAGCGCAGTGTAGCCACGGTTTTTGTGCAAGTTAACTGTATTTTTCCATAGACTTCTATTATGTCCCGTGGTTTTGATTTGCTTTCTGAAAGTGTACCAAAACTGCAGGACATAATAGACGTCTATAGAAAAGCGCACATAACCCTCCCAAAAACTGCTGTGACCAAAGTGCAGTGGATCAGTGTGAAGCTGCCCTTATGCTGACAGAAATATAAATTTGCTATATTTCAGGCAGTCCACTTTGATGATGTAGCCATCTACTTCTCGGAAGAAGAATGGAATTGGTTAGAAGCAGATCAGAAAGATCTCTACAAGTGTGTAATGCTGCAGAACTATAATGCACTCAGATCCCTTGGTGAGTAGCCAGCAGTTTTATATTTTGAGCATGGGACCTGTATGCTTTGGTTGCTGGGGCTCCTGAGGAGTGTAGAAGAGGAGGAGGAGGAGGAGGAGGTAAAGCCTAATTTGATGCGCATTTGCATTGTGATGACAAAAAAAGTAGTGCAGGAGTGTTATGGGGCACATTTCGAATTAATATACTAAGATAACACTGTATGATGAAGTGAATTGCTTCACTGCAATAGGATCAGTTCGCAAAGCTCACACTGGGATCAATATACTTTCCTATAAAGTGACGGTGAGTTATCCCAGATTTGAAAATTCGGCACAAGGCCAAATTAGAGAGCCTCATACAGTGCCTTGAAAAAGTATTCATACCCCTTAAAATTTTCCACAATTTGTCATGTTGCAACCAAAAACGTAAATGGATTTTATGTGATAGACCAACACAAAGTGGCACCTAATTGTGAAGTGGAAGGAAAATGATAAATGGTTTCACATTTTTTTTTTTTTAACCACTTGACCACTGGGCACTTAAACACCCTTAATAACCAGACCAATTTTCAGCTTTCGGTGCTCTCACATTTTGAATGACAATTACTCAGTCATACAACACTGTACCCATATGAAATTTTTGTCCTTTTTTTCACACAAATAGAGCTTTCTTTTGGTGGTATTTAATCACTGTTGGGTTTTTTATTTTTTGCGCTATAAAAGAAAAAAGACTGAAAATTCGGTAAAAAAATGAATTTTTCTTCGTTTCTGTTATAAAATTTAGCAAATTTGTAATTTTTCTTGATAAATTTTGGCCACAATTTATACTGCTACATATCCTTGGTAAAAATAAGTACAAATTGGGGTATATTATTTGGTCTTTGTGAAATTTATAGAGTCCACAAGCTATGGTGCCAATATCTGAAAATTGATCACACCTGAAGTACTGACGGCCTATCTCATTTCTTGAGACCCTAACATGCCAGAAAAGTACAAACACCCCCCAAATGACCCCTTTTTGGAAAGAAGACATTCCAAGGTATTTAGAAAGAGGTATGGTGAGTTTTTTGAAGTTGTAATTTTTTCCCACAATTCTTTGCAAAATCAAGATTTTTTTATCTTTTTTATTTTTTTCACAAAATTGTCATATTAGCAGGTTATTTCTCACACACAGCATATGCATAGCACAAATTACACCCCAAAACACATTCTGCTATTACTCCCGAGTACGGCGATACCACATGTGTGAGACTTTTACACAGCGTAGCCACATACAGAGGCCCAACATGCAGGGAGCACCTTCAGGTGTTCTGGAGCACCCGGGCCAATTCTGACATTTCTCTCCTACATGTAAAAATCATCATTTATTTGCTAGAAAATTACATAGAACCCCAAAACATTATATATGTTTTTTTTGCAAAGACCCTAGAGAATACAATGGCGGTCGTTGCAACTTTTTATCTAGCACGGTACTTGCGCAGCAATTTTTCGAATGTGTTTTTTTTTGGGAAAAAAAAGTTGTGCTTTACAAAAAACAAAACTGTAAATTTAGCCCAATGTTTTTGCATAATGTGAAAGATGAAGTTACGCCGAGTAAATAGATACCTAGCATGTCACCCTTCAAAATTGCAGACACTCGTGTAATGGCGCCAAACTTCGCTACTTAAAAATCCCCATAGGCGGCGCTTTAAAAAGTTTTACTGGTTACAGGTTTTGAGTTACAGAGGAGGTCTAGGGCCAAAATTATTGTTCTCGCTCCAACGTTCGCAGGGATACCTCACATGTGTGGTTTGAACACCGTTTTCATATGTGGGCGGGACTTACGTATGCGTTCGCTTCTGCATGCGAGCACACGGGGACAGGGGCGCTTTCTATTTTTTATTTTTTTTTATTGTTCATTTTACTTTATTTATTTTAGTTTGACACTTTTTTTCCCCCCAAAAATTTTTTGGATCACTTTTATTCCTATTACAAGGAATGTAAACATCCCTTGTAATAGGAATATGACATGACAGGTCCTCTTTACAGTGAGATGTGGGGTCAATAAGACCCCACATCTCACCTCTAGGCTGGAAAGCCTGAAATAAAATAAAAAAACGATCCTGGCTTCGATCGTAGCGAGTATTGCATGGTATCGCAGGGAGTCGCAGGGTATTGCAGGGTATAGCATGGTATGGCAGAGTATCGCATGGTATCGCAGAATATCGCAGGGTATTGCATGGTATGGCAGAGTATCGCAGGGTATCACAGGGTATCACAGGGTATGGCAGGGTATCGCAGGGTATGGCAGAGTATCGCAGGGTATGGCAGAGTATCGCAGGGTATTGCTGAGTATTGTAGAATATCGCAAGGGGATCGCAGGGTATCGCAGGGTATGGCAGAGTATCGCAGGGTATGGCAGAGTATCGCAGGGTATGGCAGAGTATCGCAGGGTATGGCAGAGTATCGCAGGGTATAGCAGGGTATGGCAGGGTATGGCAGAGTATCGCAGGGTATGGCAGAGTATCGCAGGGTATGGCAGAGTATCGCAGGGTATGGCAGAGTATCGCAGGTTATGGCAGAGTATCGCAGGGTATGGCAGGGTATCGCAGGGTATGGCAGGGTATGGCAGAGTATCGCAGGGTATGGCAGGGTATGGCAGAGTATCGCAGGGTATGGCAGAGTATCGCAGGGTATGGCAGAGTATCAATAAGACCCCACATCTCACCTCTAGGCTGGAAAGCCTGAAATAAAATAAAAAAACGATCCTGGCTTCGATCGTAGCGAGTATTGCATGGTATCGCAGGGAGTCGCAGGGTATTGCAGGGTATAGCATGGTATGGCAGAGTATCGCATGGTATCGCAGAATATCGCAGGGTATTGCATGGTATCACAGGGTATGGCAGGGTATCGCAGGATATGGCAGAGTATCGCAGGGTATGGCAGAGTATCGCAGGGTATTGCTGAGTATTGTAGAATATCGCAAGGGGATCGCAGGGTATCGCATGGTATGGCAGAGTATCGCAGGGTATGGCAGAGTATCGCAGGGTATGGCAGAGTATCGCAGGGTATGGCAGGGTATGGCAGGGTATGGCAGAGTATCGCAGGGTATGGCAGAGTATCGCAGGGTATGGCAGGGTATCGCAGGGTATGGCAGGGTATGGCATCGCAGGGTATGGCAGGGTATGGCAGAGTATCGCAGGGTATGGCAGGGCAGGGTATGGCAGAGTATCGCAGGGTATGGCAGAGTATCGCAGGGTATGGCAGAGTATCGCAGGGTATGGCAGAGTATCGCAGGGTATGGCAGAGTATGGCAGGGCATGGCAGAGTATGGCAGGGCATGGCAGAGTATGGCAGGGTACTGCTGGGTATACATCCATCCATGCTCAGCCATCCCTCCATACCCTGCAATACACTGCAGGCTATTGCTGTGTATTGCAGGGTATGGAGGGATGGTTGAGCATGGATGGATGGATCGGTGGTGGCAGAGCAGGCTGTGGGCACTACAGATCCCGCCCACAGCACTGCTGCCACCGATCCCTCCCCCTCTCCTCTCACACTGTACCGATCGGTACAGAGAGAGGAGGGGAGAGGAACCGGCGTCATCAAATGACGCCGGTTTGCTTACATGTGATCGCTCCGTCATTTGACGGAGCGATCACGTGGTAAACGGCCGCGATGAGCGGCCGTTTACCGTGATCCGCCGGGTCCTCTGGACCCGGCGATCACGGATGTTCTCGAGTGCGCGCCCCAGGGGGCGCGCAAGAGAGGAATTCTGTGAGGACGTCATATGACGCCCTCTCAGAGTTAAGCAACCGGCCCGTAGCCGTCTTTCGGCTATGGGCCGGTTGTAAAGTGGTTAAACAAATATCTGAAAAGTGTGGCGTGCATTTGTGTTCAGCCCCAAGAATACTTTGTAGAACCGACTTTCACTGCAATTACAGCTGCAAGACTTTTTGGTGATGTCTCTACCAGCTTTGCACATCCAAAGAGTGACATTTTTTTTCCCATTCCGCGATGCTGAGATTAAATTACAGACACGTGGACTCTATTTACTAATTAGGTGACTTCTGAAGGCAATTGGTTCCACTAGATTTTAGTTAGGGGTATCAGAATAAAGGCGGCTGAATACAAATGCACACCACTCTTTTTTCAGATATTGATTTGTAAAAAATCTTGAAAACCATTTATCATTTTTCTTACTGCTCACAATTATATGCCACTTTGTGTTGGTCTATCACATGAAATCCCAATAAAATACATTTTATGTTTTTGGTTGTAACATAACAAAATGTGGAAAATTTTAAGGGTTATGAATACTTTTTCAAGGCACTGTGCTTGTGTTCTGCTTTGTGAATTGAACCTAATGTAATTTCAACGGGCCCCAGAGATGTGGTACTGCTCTTCTATCCATACAACTAACAATCTCAGAGCAGAAAATAAAGTAGTATTGCCTAAAGTAGACAATAGATGATTCGATTTTCTTTCCTTCCATCATGGGTGGAAGGAAAGAAAATCGCTCAATTCCCCCATCAATACAGTGTCAGTGTTGGTGGAGAAATCCCTCCCGCAGCGTTATTGTGTCCTGCCGATGATGGGAAAGGGGGGGGGGCAGCATAACACAGTGATTACTGCCAGCGGCTATAGACACTAGTAGTGATTTGCCTGATGCAAAAATCCGACAGACAGGTTTTACCCAAGTCGATCAATGGGTCAACTTGGGTACAATCACCCTGCCCATAGATGGATCGAATCTTGGCTGGTCACTGCAGAACCAGCTGAATTTCGATCCATGTATCCCTGGCTTAAAGTGGTTGTTAACCCACTTTTATTAAATGCTTCCATTATAGTAATTGTCCCTGTGTTCTGTAAGAAAACTGCCCGATTGTACCTATAGGAGCTCCGCTCCTGCCGCTCAGCTGATTCCTCTCCTCTCTGCTGCTCACAGCTGCAGTGGGCGAGGCCGAGCCCTCCCGCTGCTGTCAGCCAGGGAGGAGGGGGAGAGAGGAGAGAGACAGCGCCGACAATCAGCTGAGCGCCAGAAGCCGCGCTCATATAGGTACAATCGGGCAGTTTTCTTACAGAACACAGGGACAATTATTATGGTACAGAGAGGATGGGAGCATTTAATAGCTTGAAAACATCTCCATTCCTCCATTCCACCTTCCCTCCTTCCCCTTTCCCCTTTCCTCCTTTCCTTATGTGCAGATCTAGGAAAGCTCCCTTGTTCAGATCAGTGTTCATTTTGGCAGACAATTTCAATTTAGTCTTGGGACTAAAAGGGCATTTTAGTCTTCTGAAATTGTTTTAGTCGAATAAATCTCCAGTACATTTTAGTTGACTAAAACTAATTTTAGTCATCTAAAATCGAATGGGTGTAGTTAAATTGTAATGCATTATTTCAGCATTTCTCTACCATTTCCAAACTCATTATATACTACTGGAGCGAAAAATTTAATATGTTATTATTTATGGTATTGAGGTATGAATATGCACTACAGACAAGTGTTAATTTTTACGTCAAATTTCAATTTAGTCTTTTGACTAAAATGGCATTTTAGTTTATTCGTATTTTAGTCATCTCAATTGTTTTTGTTTTATTTTAGTCGACTAAAATGTTTTAGTCTACGAAATTAACACTGGTTCAGATCTAAGTATAACCCTTTTGATCTCCACATAACAGCAGGAATCAAAACAGTTGATTTATTCAAACTCGAGAGGGCAAATCTGGTGCAGCTCTGCCTAGTAACCAATCGGCTTCTAGGTTTTTATGTCAAAGCTTAATTGAACAAGCTGAGGTTGGAAGCTGATTGGCTACCATGCACAGCTGCACCAGATTTTGCACTTCTCTTTGCTTTTTTAGTAAATCAACCCCATTGTGACAATGCATTTATGCAGGCTTCATTTGCACGACACTACTTTTGGAAGTCCTACTACACATAGCTGAACCCAACTATCACATTGAGAACTGATTTCAGTGATTCCATTGGGTACAGTGAGGGAAACGGCAGCTCTTCAGAAAGGTGAAAAATGTAACCAAAGCATAATATGCAAAGATAGACAGAAAAGCTGTTTATTGGTGCTACTCCTTCTATCTGTGAAAGTGCAGCCTGTTAATTATACAGACACCAGGCTGCTGACACACTCAAGGGGTGGGCAGGAGGGGCGGCTGCCCCTGGCACAATGGTATATTGCAGGGGTAGGGGGCACCCTGAGCCTAACCCTAAGGGAAAGGGGGGCGCAGTTTGGCATCTTTGCCCTTTGCCCTGGGCACTAGATGACCTTGTCCCGGCACTGACTGAGACAACTGCGGGTTTCACTGTGGCGGGGGGGGGGGGGGGGGATACGTAAAATATTAACTTAAAAACTCCTGGGAACTACAACATGGAAAGGAAGGGATGTACATTTGACATTCTTACTGCTTTAGGGGTTATGAGGGACTGTAAGGCCCCGTACACACGGTCGGATTTTCCAACGGAAAATGTCCTATCGGACCATATTGTCGGAAATTCCGCCCGTATGTGGGCTCCATCGGACTTTTTCCGTCGGAATTTCCGACAGAAAAAGTTTGAGATCCTGCTCTCAAATTTTCCGACAACAAAGTCCTATCGGACTTTTTCCGATCGCGTGTAGCGAATTCCGACGGACAAAGTGCCACGCATGCTCAGATCACATTGCAAGACCAAAGCTATTGGCTACTAGACCGTGTGTATGCAACACCAGTGTCGGACAAAATCCGTCGGAAAAAATCTGACGGATTTTGTGGTCGGAATTTCCGATCGTGTGTACGGGGCATTAGTCTGCTATATTTGCCTTCCCTGCAGCAATGCAACTTCCATGAGCTTCCTTGCTGCCATCTTCACCCTTCTTACCTGGATAGCCCAGGATGGCAGAACTCCAGTGAATGTATGGGGGAGTTAATTCATCCCGGCACCACAGAATGCTGAGATGGTACATTTAGAAGAAACCTTGCTGGCAGGCAGAATTACAGAATAGACACAAATTCATTGCACAAATATAGATGTGGCAAAACACTACTGCAAGCCCTTCCAAAATTAAGAATTATCCCTATGATTTTGTTTTGGTGGCCGCACAAATTTTTGTATTTTACCCACCCAAACAGAGGCACACTAAAACCTGACAGGGGTTCTAGCCCTTACTGTATCTATCTAAAACGTAAAAAAAATAAAGTCTGCTTGCCTAGGACTTGATAGGGCAAAATTACCCTGTAGAAAGGCAGTCAATACAGGGCCTATTTAGCTCTGGTAAGCACATTCTACTGTACCATTTGTGGTCTATGTTGTATACAAGTTGGCACGTACAGTGTGGCAGAGCCTGACATGTAGAGGGAGGCCTCCTGTATAGCCCTGGCTATGTGACCACTGATGATGTGACGGTGGGCATGAAAGCGTGGCAAGGTATGAGTGCCTGTAAGATGTTTCGTCAGCTGTGGCAGCAGGTAACAGGAGCGTCATCGGGGACAGGTCGAATCACTGTAACAGTAGATGGCAGTAGACCCAGGCCTCGGCAGGCGGTAGATGCTTGACGGGCAGATTGCTGGTGCGACAATTGGGATTGGTAACACTCAGCAGGTGAAGAACCAGCAGAGACCAGGTAGCATGCTGGGGTAGAGCTGGAGAATAACTGGATGCAAAATCAGACAATCCAGGTGCGAAATAAATAACAGGCAGAGAATGGCCAGGGTACAAGCAGGGGTCGACAACGTAGAATCGGGCAGACAAACAGGAGATAGATCAAATCCAAGGTCAGGACAGGAAGCATTCAAGCAAGGTCAAGATAAGCCAGGTCAATAACAGGATTCAATACAGGGACACGGGTAATAGCTGCAGATCAGATAGAACTGCTGCAGTTTAAATTGGCATTAGCAGTAGGTGCACGGTTATGCACAGGCAAACGGGCACCCACACATCTGCGCCTGCACACCTGTGGACGTAGAGGCTTCAGCTGTGCCAGTGCCTTCCTGACCCAAGTTCTCTTCTAAAGTATTAACATGAATGTTATTATTGGGATTATGGTGTTCAAAATGTTCATAATTCTCTGTGTAATGGGTAGAAGTTATTGTAAGCTACAATTTCTGTAAGGTACAATGGCTACAGCCAGATGTTTGGTAACATTGTGTGAATAATATAATATCCTAGATTTCTGTGAATTTACAGTGCATAAAATAAGCAATAAAGAAACATCACGATTACCATAGATGATTTTGCTATTTAATTTCTAGGATATGTTAATGTAGAACCAAGTTTAATCTCAAAACTTCAGCTTGGAGAAAAACCTTGCTTGGGAGCTCAAAGTCAATGGATGAATACTCTATATTGTGCTGCAGGTGAGTGAGACCCATATTGGTCTATAGATGTACAGTTCTGAATAGGTACCAAGCTGATGTATAAGGAAAAGGGGACATTGAATGAGATGTGTGTTTGCAAGAAATAAATATATTACATGATCAAAAAAGGTTTATTCATAAAAATGCATTGGACAAGGTACATAGCAGATATGACTAGCTGATATAGGCATATAATACATACAGAAAAAATATATTATTGCACAAGCTTAAAATCCAAAGAGAATTGTAATATACAAACATGATTGAGTAAAGACTGCATTAATAAGCTTGACGCGTTTTGTGGATACATTCCACTTCTTCAGAAGCAAATGCAGATTTCATGTTTATAAAAAAATATATCCAAGATTACTCTGATGAATTAAATAAGGATGTAGGGGAAGAAAAAAAACCAAACACCCCAAATGACTTACTTAAGAATGGTCATGTGATGCTAAAGCCAGCTGGTAAATGAAGGCTGGTACAAATCCTGATGTATAAGTTCCTTGGCAAAAATAACAATCAGTTGGTATGCTAAGCAAAATGCATCAACTTTCTGGCAATTTGACCAACTTTTTATCATAATAAAAAAATAAAACAGATCAAGACAACTTATCACCAATAGTTTGAGATGGGAGTTTGTGGTAGGTTGCCTTCATCTGTCTGGTAATTTTTCAGACTTAAAAAAAAATAAAATAAAAGTCTGAAATTGCCATATGGCCAACATGAGGATAAAGTCACAGAGCAAAATTAGTACCGTTGATTAGTACACTTGTCATTTTAAAATGATCACTGCTCACTGGAAAAGAGCATTTTTTTATTTTTTTTTATCAGAAGGAAGTTTTATTGGAACACATTCAAGCATACATGTTCCATAAACACTCAGAAAAGAGTGTGAGGTTGTAACATACAAAAATACTCAATACAAATAGACAAATAAGCAATTACAGCTTCCAACTGCATAGAGCTCACTATAGAGAACATACACCTAGAAAAAGAGCATGTTTATTTCTTCTTTTTTGAAATTGAAATAACTATTGTGATTAGGAAATCGACAACCTCTGCTCACAATTAATTTTTTAGTTTTTTATTTAGAACCACAAAGTTAAAAGTAAAGATTAGAATGTAGGGTGATTAACATGTGCAAGTAGAAGCCAGACATAGTTATAGGCTAATGCCGCGTACACACAAGTGGAATTTCCATCCGAAAATTCTTGTCTTGCATACACACGGTCACAGAAGTTCTCTGAACTTTTGACCGTCAAGAACGCGGTGACGTACTACACTACGACGTAAGTTTAATGCTTCCAAGCATACGTCGAATGGTTTCCGAGCATGCGTGATTTTTTGCGTGTCTGAATTTCATACAGACGATCACATTTTCGGATGGGAACTTTTCCCGACTGAAAAATTGAGAGCATGTTCTCTATCTTTTGCTGGCTGGAATTCGGCCAGCAAAAGACAGATGGAGCATACACACGGTCGCATTTTACAACAAAAAGCTCTCATCTGAGTTTTGCTGGCGGCATTTCCGATCGTGTGTACGCGGAATTAAGTTTTACCTTTTTATGAAAAAAATAATGAATGCATATATTTCTGCAGGAAAAAAATGTGCATTTTGTTATTTTCTTCACAGGAGCCTGCAGAGCGTTACACCCTAAATATGGGTGTAATGTGTAACATGCCCCCAAAGCTGAACCTTTTTTATTTTTTTAATTGTGCCTGGAATTGGTGTGTTTTCAAAAACTCATATTTTTAAAGTGATCTTAAGCCCTCAGTTTTGTAAGCAGTGGATTGCATCACTTACTGAATATGTAGCTTCTTTAACCTTTTAATCCTTGTCTATGTTCCTGTTTAGGCTGGTGCCATAACCACTGCCCTAGATTTTCTCAAGGTTGGCTCTAAACTGATGACCTGTAAGGATTTTTTATTTTTTTTGTTAAAGCTTCGCCTATCAAAAATATAGGGTCCTGAAGTTTGTTGTCACAAGGCTTGTCGGGAGATGATGTTGGCATGCTCAAGAGTCCATTCATCCTGAAACACGGGCACCACACCTAGAATGTACCCTGAGCTGCGAATGCACAGCCTAAGGACCATACACACAGGTCGAATATTAGGCTGCATCAGGCGGTTCAACGGAAGCTGGTTGACATTCGGCCCATTTGTGCGGCAGCCAGTCTAACAGAAACCAGACATTTAGACAGCTTTTTCAAAGCGGCATGACCAAAAAAGGTCTGCGAGTACTGACTGGTGGGAGCGCCACCCCGCTGTCCCCATCAGAACACAATAGCTCAGTGGGGGAGCTTGCTGTACTAACATCAGTTAGTACAGTGGCTCCTCCTGAGCTCTTCCGTTTTTTTTTTTTTTTTCTTTCGTTCAGCCCGCTGGGTTAAATGAAAAAAGTTGAATAGTGTGTACTAGGCTTTAGTGTACATTTCAAAGATAATTGTCAACATGCAAATAAGTGGTTTTATTTCAGAAGAGACATGGCATGTTTTTTAATGCAATAAATAGCCTTTCTCCTCAAATTTTTTTTTATTTACACCTTGGCTCCACTTTAAGGATCAGTAAGCTGCAATATATTACATTTTTGCTTTTGGGTTTAGATACTCTTTAAACTAAAGAACAAAACTTTAATATATTGCAGCTTGCCTGACCTTGGAAGTGGTAGCTGCATTTTTTCTTGTTGGGCTTTTTTTTCTGTTATTTACACTGGAGATACTGTCTGTATCATGGTTCCTGTTCTTGGATGAGAACACATTTTCACTGTAGGATATCTAAGGAGCAGCAACATTGTCCAATTTGGACAGGATGTATGTTAGGACTACAGAACACCTCCCTCTCCTCATCTTCATAACATGTTATGTGTATAGAAGTGAACTGAGAAGGATAATAAGGTTGCTTGGTACTCCAGTTCATTATAAAAGACCATAGCATTTAGGAGAGATCAGTGGGTATTTTGTAAAGCAGATAATCAATATTTTTCCACTTGCCGACCAGCTAACGCACATATACTGCATCAGGTTGGCAGTGCTGCGCGAATCACCGTACCTGTACGGCGGCTCACGAAGTTGCGGGCGGTATCGTGCCCGCAGGTTTGGCAGACTCTATGTCCACCAGCGACCCGCAAACGCCTAGTACAGAGGCAGAACGGGGATCTGCCAGAGTAAACAAGCAAGGGACAGAGCTGCTGTTCCCAGTGATTGGGAACAGTGATTTTTGTCATGTCCCAGTGAGCCCATCCACCATACAGTTAGAATACACCCAGGGAACACGCTTAACCCCTTGATCGCCCCTAGTGTTAACCCCTTTTCTGCCAGTGTCATCTTTACATTAATCACTGCATTATAGCATGGTCACTGGTCCCTAAAAGTGTCATTTGGGGTCAGATTTGTCTGCCGCAATGTCGCAGTCTCGCTAAAAGATCGCCACCATTACTAGTAAAAAAAAAATAAGTCCCTAAATCTATCCCATAGTTTGTAGACGCGTTCACATTTGCGCAAACCAATCAATATATGCCTATTGCGATATTTTTAGTAAAAAAACAAAAAAAAAACACACATTTATTCATCAGTTTATATATTCGATTACATATTCTTCTACATATTTTTGATAAAAATTTGTCAATTTTGTTTGGGTACAACGTCACACGACCGTGCAATTGTCAGTTAAAGTGATGCAGTGCTGTATAGCAAAAAATGGCCTGGTCATTAAGGGAGCAAATCCCTCCGGGGTTGAAGTGGTTAAGGACTGTTAGGCTGCAATACAGTTACATTTTTGCTCTTAAATGTAGATTTACTTAAACTGAATAAAAACTGAGCTTCTCTGAGTTGCATTAGGTTCGGCCTAAAAATAAAAGGGTATGGTCTACCTGTTCGCATTGACATAGGGTAGCGCAATTAGTTCCCTAGCGAGTAGACCTGTTTTTTTGGTTTTTCGGGTCATTCGCTATGATCGAAAGTCCAAAATCTGGAAATTCGAAAATAAGAAAGACAGACAATCAGAAAATTTGAAATAGTAACTAATAATAACTTAACTATTACTAACTATTTAACCTCTTCGCACCTGCGCTATAGCTGAAAGACGGCTGCAGCGCGGACGCTCCCTGTCGGGAGGACGTCTCTGGACGTCCTCTTGTTTACTTCCCTAATGCGCGCTCCTGAGAGCGCGCATCGGGGAATTTCTTTGCTGGCCGTGTCCGTCGGACACAGCCGGTCACAGATCGCTGTAAACGGCCAATCACAGCGGCCGTTTACAGCGAGATCGGCGTGTCCAATGAGAGATGATCTCATATGGAAACATATGAGATCATCTGTCAGCGCCGCTCTCTCTCCTCACACAGACAGCGTGTGGGGAGAGAGAGATCAACGGCTGCAGCAGCCGTAAGTAAAAAAATTAAATAAACGAAATGTGCGATCTGTCTCCCCATCTGTCCTCATCTGTGTCCCAATCCATCTGTGTCCCCATCCATCTCTGTCCTCATCCATCTGTCCCCATCTGTGTACCCATGCATCTGTGTCCCCAGTGCACCTGTCCCCAGTGCCATCTGCCAGTGCCACCTGTCCCCAGTGCCACGTATAAGTGCCATCTGTCATCAGTGCCATCTGTCATCAGTGCCATATCAGTGTCACATGTCATCAGTGCCACATATTAGTGCCATCTGTGCCACGTATCAGTGCCATCTGTCATCAGTGCCACCTGTCAGTGTCACGTGCCATCTGTTATCAGTGTCACGAGTCATCAATGCCACGTATTAGTGCCATCTGTCATCAGTGCCACGTGTCGGTGCCATCTCTCATCAGTGCCACATATTAGTGCCATCTGTCACCAGTGCCACGTATTAGTGCCATCTGTCACCAGTGCCACATATTAGTGCCATCTGTCAGTGTCACGTGTCATCAGTGCCCCGTATTAGTGCCGTTTGTCATCAGTGTCACGTGTCATCAGTGCCACATATCAGTGCCACCTGTCATCAGTGCCACGTCAGTGTCACGTGTCATTGTCCTGGTGCTCCAGGGCCTTCAAAAGTGTAATAGGTAGTCAACAAGTTAGATGTGTAATTTATGCTCCTAGAACACGTGATGGCGCTCCCTGCATGTTGGGCCTCTCTAAGTGGCCAGGCTGTGTAAAAGTCCCACACATGTGGTATCGTAATACTCAGGAGGAGTAGCAGAATTTATTTTGGGGTGTCATTTGTGGTATACGCATTCCATGTGAGAGAAATAACCTATTACAATGACAATTTTGTGGAAAAAAATAAAAAATAAAAAAATAATTAATTTTGCAAAGAATTGTGGGAAAAAAATGACAACATCAAAAAGCTCACCATGGGGGCGTGGCCTGGACATGGCGGGTTGAAGTCGCAAGGTGCCTGAGCTCCCTCTGCTAGACCCAGCAAACACAGCCATTAGGCCAGAAAAACAGCTTATTTTTGTCTTGCAATGAGCTACCGCAAGAAAGGGAAGAACAAGGGACTTGCCAAACCTATCCCAGCCGCTCAGATCGGTAGATTTCTTAAGGAAAGAGCCAAGACAACCCCGGAGGCCCGGACAGACCAGACACGTGGGGAGTCCCTCTCCGTGAACGCCATGGCGTCTCCACAAGCCTCGGGCTCACAGTTCTTATATGGATTACCAGCACTATTGAACCCGCAGCCGCTCAGCCAGACCCCCTCGCAACAACTGGGGGATGACACGGACATTCGGGCGCTGCTACGGGCCCTTCCCACGAAAGCCGACATGGAAGCTCTCCCCACTAAGGCGGACATGGAGGCACTGGTTCAGCGGGTGGAGGAGCAGCATAGACGGGACCTCCAAGAGATCCGCACCGAGGTGCAGGATATTGACGAAAGACTGACCAGGGAAGAAGCCACAGTGGGGTCACTAGAATCCCGGGTCGCGCTCCTGGAGAAGGAACAACAGAGGCACCAGGAGCAGTTAGCGGAGGTACAACTGCACGCTGAAGACCTCGAGAACCGCAGCCGCCGCCAAAATCTGAGGTTCCGGGGCCTGCCCGAAGCCACAGAAGCGGAGAACCTGGAAGAAACAGTGCGGGCGATCGCCCAAAAACTGCTGGCACAAGACTGTCCCGCGGTGCTGGAAATCGACAGAGTCCATAGGACGCTAGGCCCGAGACCCACGGAGGCAGACCGTCCAAGAGATGTTCTATGCCGCCTACACCGCTACAGCCACAAGGAGTTAATCCTCAGAGCGGCCAGACTCCAGGGACCAGTGGACTTCGACGGCGCGCAAATATCCATATACCCGGATGTATCCCGTGCCACGCTCATCAGAAGAGCCATGCTGAAGCCCCTACTAGAGCGCCTGTGTGGAGCGGAGCTGCCGTATCGCTGGGGATTCCCCCTCCAACTCACCATCCGGTGAGGCAACACATCCTTCACGCTCCGGCGGCATGCTGATCTGCCTGATTTGTTCCAGTTCTTGGGGATGGAGCCGTTCCCGATACGAGACTGGCTGAGCCCGCTTTCCTACAGAGAACCGCGTCCGGCATTCCAGGGGAACGCTAGAGGCCTTCCAAGGAGATCAGCGAGACGGCGACAGAGGGAACCCACTCCAATCGGGAGGGGGGAACCGGAGCCGTGAGGCAACATATGAAAGCACGTGAGTGATGGGCTCGGGACACAGCTTAATGGCGAGACTGGACAGGTTATTTTTTTCTTTTCCCTTTTCTCGTTTTTCTTTTTTTAAAAGCTTAGCTGACAAGTTTTTGCCCAGGCCATTTGGAGTTTTTACCCCTGTAGGCCTCCCTTGCTGCCACCCCCCTCGGCGGAGGGTAGTGCTTTCCCCGCACCCCCCGCTCCCCATCCTGCCCCTGGAACACAGCGAGCATGCTTCCAAGGCCGGACATTCAGCGGGTACCCCGCCATCAGAATTAACACTCCCACCCCCTGAAGTTTTTGGTTGATTCCTGCTCCGGTCGGAAGAGCTTCCCCAGTGGGGAGGTTTAGGGGGCTGGGGTGGCCATTTGGCTGCTGGAACTCCGGACATCCAACAAGGGGGGGAGTCGAGTGGACTCCGTGTTCTATAACAAACTGACTGGTGGGTACACAGGTTCATCTTAGGTGGTACAGCATGCCAACGGAAATGTGGTTATTATTTTACTATCCCGATCATGCCGGGGGGGTCTTCGGGGGGGGGGGAGGGGGTGGCGGGGATTGTGAAGTGTTTTAGGTTGTGGAGCCGGAGCCGGACGCCCCGGGACACTGGGGAAGGTAAATGGAGGCGAACATTATACAGGCCCCAGCCGCTTGTGCAAACCCATGATCAACGATTTGACTGGTTGGTGGCCGCCCAGGGGAGTATCCCGTGGTGTGTTGGGGGTGTCCGGATACGGCGGGAGCAACAGAGCCTGGGGAGGGGGGGGGCTCGTCTTTTGCTAGGGGAGAAGCTGGATAATATGCAAGTCAGCAAGGCTTTCTGTTGTGGGGTTTTTTTTTTTTTTTTTTTTTTTTTTTTAAAGTTAGTCAGTCTCAACAATATAATAACATATGTGCCCGGGACTGTCATTGATGTGCTATGTGTCTCTGATTCTCTGAAGGGTCTCCGCCCGCTGCTCGCCCCTCTACTACCCTCCAGTACCGATGGGGGAGGATTTGGGAATACCCCCCCAGGCTCAGTAACAAGATACCCAGTGGAGGGGGGGGAGCGGGTGAAGACCCTCAAATCTGATGCGGTTAAAAGTTCTAGAGCTTTAAAATGTTTATGTTTATGGCTGTTTTTGCTGAAGCTACGCTGTAAGTTGATCTCATTAGGTGTGCTGGGTCTGGTTGGGGAGTATTGGGCTCCCGTAGTGTCCAGTCACTCACCCACATAGGAACCCGCCCCGCTGGGGCCCTGTCTTTAGAGGGCCTTAAGGGTGGTTTGAGACTTGGTCTCAAAAGCGCAGAGTGCGCCTTAGTACTAGGGGCTCCCAAATTTGGGAACACCCCTGATTCCCCCATCCCTCCTTCCTTTCCCCAGACCTACCTCCCCCCCCACCCCCAACACCCTCCTCAAACTTCATCCCTTCCATACTAATACTCCCCCCTCGGTCCTTACCTATCTTGCCCCTTCTTCCCTTTTTCTCCCCCCTTTTTTTTTTTTTTTTGCTTTCCACCTCTCATTCTTCTCTTTTCTCCCCCTCTCTCTCGCGCTCTCTTCCTCCAGCCCGATGCGGACCATGGGGTCCACATATCCCCTTAGAATAATGTCATGGAACATAAAGGGCCTGAACACTCCTGAGAAGCGCTCACTAGTCTTATCCAGCGTGAGACGCTCCAAAGCTCATATCTGCTTTGTCCAAGAAACCCACTTCAGAGCCGACAAAATACCTAAATTCCACGATCGATATTTCCCAACTGTATTCCATGGCTGCTCCGATGAGTCCAAATCCAAGGGAGTCAGTATTTTAATCCGAGCCACAACACTGTGGAAGCTGCGTGACCAGTGGGAGGATGGGAAGGGAAGAGTCCTGTTAGTTAAGGGAACGTTGGGTGGTAGAGTAGTAACATTGGCCAATCTATACCTCCCCAACACGGGTCAGATAGGATTCCTCGAATCCGCATTGACAAGACTGCAGGAATTCGCTGAAGGGGAAATGATCCTAGGGGGAGACCTGAACTTAACGCTTGACCCCCAACTAGACTCTTCCAGACAGACTTCACAAATTTCCTTTTCCGCGCTTAAACGCCTGAAGAAAAACCTCCACTCATTCCACCTAGTAGACGTGTGGAGAGTATTGAATCCAACCCAGAGAGACTACTCTTTCTACTCCCACCCACACAATTCATACACGAGAATAGACCTCATAATGCTGCCTCAGTCCTTGTTGTCAAGGGTCCGGTCGGCCACCATAGGCTCCATTGCGCTCTCAGATCATGCACCGGTCTTTATTGACGTAGACATCCTAGAACCCGGACAGAGGCAGTGGCAATGGAGGCTGAACGAAACCCTGATCCAGACTCCAGAGGTAGTGGGAGAAATCTCTAGGGAGATGAGGAACTTCTTTAATTCTAACGCAAACTCTGGGTGCACTCCACTGACAATCTGGGAAGCCCACAAATGTACCATTAGGGGCGTCCTCATAAAAATAGGCACACGCATGAAGAAAGCCAGAGCCAAGGAGACAGAAGACCTCCTAGGTAAGATCCGGTCACTAGAGAGCCTACACAAACAGTCAATGGCAAGGCAGGTCCTACAAGAACTGACAAGCCTGAGGAACCAACTGAGAGAGCTAGCTATGTTCAGAGCAAAGGAGATTATTGCAAAATGTAAACGTACTTTCTATGAACATAGTAACAAATGTGGTAAGCTTCTGGCGAGGGCATTGAGGGCCCAAAGGGCCCAAGCCTTCATCCCGGAACTCAGGAAGGAGGGGGGGACTAGGGTACACACCACGGAAGAGATTGCCGACCAGTTTTGTAAATACTATTCTTCCCTATACAACTTACCTCGGCAGCAATCGGATAGGGGGAAATCCCTAGAGAGAGCGGCCATAAGGGCTTACATTCAAAAGTCGGGTCTCGCCAGGCTCCCAGAAGAAGCATTAAATAATTTAGAAAAACCACTATCGGGGGAGGAAATAGCTCTGGCCATTGCCGGAATGCAAAAGGGGAAGGTTCCGGGACCCGACGGCTACTCGCTGGGATACTATAAAACCTTTGGTGACATACTGATGCCCCACTTTCTGGCGGCGTACAACGAGGCGGGGATGGGAGAGGTTCCACCAGAGGACACACTAAGGGCTTTCATTTCAGTCATACCAAAAGAGGATAAGGACCCCCTGCTATGTCAAAACTACAGACCGATCTCTCTCCTTAATGTGGATCTGAAGATCTTCACTAAGGCCCTAGCAAACAGGTTGTCAGAGTGGATCCCCTGAACTGGTTCACTTGGATCAGGTTGGCTTTGTGGCCTCTAGAGAGGCCAGGGACAACACCACCAAGGCAATCAACCTCATCCATGCGGCCCAAATGAAGGGAATCCCGTTGGTGCTGCTTTCCACCGACGCTGAGAAGGCGTTTGACAGGGTCCATTGGCCTTTTATATTAGAGACCCTCAGTCATATAGGCCTGGGACAGAGGATGTTGCAGTGGGTCCAGGCCATCTACTCCCGGCCTTCCGCCCGGGTCAAGGTCAATGGACAGCTGTCATCCGCCTTCAGCATAACCAACGGAACAAGACAGGGCTGCCCGCTGTCTCCCCTGATCTTTATCCTTTCCCTGGAACCTTTCTTACTCACAGTTCGGAATAACCCCAACATCACTGGCATCAAGTTGGGAGACTCCCTCTCACCCAAAATAGCGGCCTTTGCAGATGACCTGCTCTTTTTTTTGTCCAATCCCCTAATCTCGGTGCCCAACTTAATGGCGGAACTAGAACAGTATGGAAAACTGTCCTTCTTTAAGGTCAACTTCCAGAAATCGGAAGCCCTGAACGTTTCTATGCCCAACTCCTCCTGCGCTCTGCTAAAAGCGGATTTCCCATTTAAGTGGGCGAGCTCCCATATAAAGTACCTAGGGATCCGCTTGCCCAACAAAATAGAAAACATATTCTCCCTTAACTTCCCCCCTCTCTTGCAGAACATTAAAAAAGACTTGCAGAAGTGGCACACCGGCATGTTTTCATGGTTCGGAAGGTGCAGTATAATAAAGATGAACGTCATGCCCCGCATTTTGTACTACCTACAAGCCCTCCCAATTAAGATCCCGAAAGCCTTCCTCAGAGCCATTAATCGGACACTCATCAGATTCACTTGGGCGGGCAAATCTCCGAGACTGGCCCAGTCCATCCTGCGACTACCTAAACTGGTAGGGGGAATGGCCTTTCCAGACGTTTCCCTATACCATGCAGCCTGCCATTTGACAAGGATAGTTGACTGGTACCGCCATGGACCACTTAAGCAATGGATCCTAATTGAACAACGCCTGACAGGGATGGACCTCCAGGGGTTGCCCTGGTGCCAGAAAGGCTACCCAGAGCAAGTGACAAAACACCCTACGGTAGGGGAGACCTGGAGGGTGGCCCAGAGGGTCACTCGGGAACGGCTGGAGGTGCCCCTCCCCTCCCCACTGACCCCAGTAGTGGGAAACCCTGACTTTGGACCGGGACTTATAGACTCTAGGTTCCAAGAACTACTAGTGACCGGGAAACGCCAAATACGCCATTTTATAAGAGACGGTAGGTGGATGTCTAGGGAGGAGATAATGGAGGACCCCCTCCTGAGCAATCTCCCCTTTTGGCAAAAGATACAGCTAGCGCATTTTATCAAGGCCCAGCCCTCCCCGAGGCTATTTCTGAGAAGTCTAACACCATTCGAGCAGTTGTGCTCGGAGCAAGAGCCCATAAGACACACAATATCCTTAACCTACCAGACCCTGAACTCAACCCCACGTGATTTCAGACTTCCATTTATAACGAACTGGGAAAGAGATCTGGGGATAGAGTTCTCCGAGACACAAGTGGAGAGGATACTTCTCTTTGCGCACAAAACGGCGCTGAGCGCAAACCAACAGGAGACCGGGTATAAAGTCCTCACGCGTTGGTACTACACCCCGGTGAGACTACAAAAATTTTTCCCCCAGAGCTCAGACCGGTGCTGGAGGTGCTGCGAGGAGGCGGGTAGCCTCCTACACATCTTTTGGTCCTGTAAACTCCTGACTCCCTTTTGGTCGGAGGTGCACCGCATCCTACAGAAATTTACAGAGAGGACATTGCCCATGTCCCCAGGGTTCTTCCTAATCCATCACCACGACATACCGGGCAAAACATACAGGAAATCCATTATCCCCTCACTGGTCACGGCGGCAAAGAGTTGCATTTCCCTACTATGGAAACAGACAGACCCCCCAGGAGTAGCTATGTGGCTGAAAAAAGTAGCCGACATTCATAGAATGTAGGACCTGGTGGCCACTGACAAGGGCACCAGGGAGCAATATCTCAAGAAATGGCATTACTGGCTGGAATTTTTTTTCTCAGAGGAATACGCAAGGTTAACAATGTGAGCTAGGGAGGTAAGGACCCCCTCCCTTCTAATCTAGCTTACCATCTGGGCTGGAGGAGGGGTGTTACCCCTCTCGTGGGTCTCCCCCCCTCTTTTCCCCTCCTCTTTTTCTCTCTCCTTTTCTTTCCCCTCTCTTAACCCACCCCCCCCCCCCCCCCCGTCCCCTCGCCCGACCCGCTCCTTTCGCTTTTCCCAACCAGGGGAAAGGGAAAGGGGGGACAGGGAAATAAAAAAATAAAAAAAATCAAACTTGAAACAATGGCTACCTAACCAAGGGTGGACATTAGAGCAGGCCGATCTTACCATTCCACAGGCTGGCATCGAGGGGGTCACAGGGAGCTCCTGGGCCCCCCTCGATAGCTGGATTGGCACTAGAGAACACTCGACCCAAGTCATAGATGGTTGTAAGTTTATATGTATGTGATCTAAGAGGAATGACGAGGGTATGGAAATTAACATTTGGAATATGCCCTTTGTACCACAGTTTATATATGTCTGTTATCTTGTTTATACTACAAATAAAGAATTTAAAAAAAAAAAAGCTCACCATGCCTCTTACTAAATACCTTGGAATGTCTACTTTCAAAAAAGGGGTCATTTGGGGGGTATTTGTACTTTCCTGGCTTGTTCGGGTCACAAGAAATGAGATAGGCCACCAGTACATCAGATGTGATCAATTTTGTATGATTCGCACAACTTTCACAAAGACCAAATAATATCCACTAATTTGGGTTATTTTTACCAAAGATATGTAGCAGTATAAATTGTGGCCAAAATTTATGAAGAAAAATTAATAATTTGCTAAATTTTATCACAGAAACAAAGAAAAATGAATTTTTTTCAAAATTTTTGGTCTTTTTTCATTTATAGCGCAAAAAATAAAAAACCCAGAGGTGATCAAATACCACCAAAAGAAAGCTCTATTTGTGGGAAAAAAAGGACAAAAAATTCATTTGGGTACAGTGTTGCATGACTGAGTAATTGTCATTCAAAGTGTGAGAGCACCGAAAGCTGAAAATTGGTCTGGGCAGGAAGGGTGTTTAAGTGCCCAGTAAGCAAGTGGTTAAATTCTAGGTATTGGAATTTCCTTTAAAATTTGTCTGTTGGTGAACGATTACGAATTTATCCGAAGTTATGAATTATCAGAAATAACAAATGCCACATCTAAACAAATTAATTAAATGGAAGGAATTAATAATATGAAAAAATAATAAAGATTTTATTATTATTTGTTCCGTTCCGTTCCATTCGTTTAGATGCGGCATTCCTTTTTTTTGGATAATTCGTAACTTCGAATAAATTCGTATTCGTTACATTCACTAACCACCAAATTTGAAAGGAAATTCCAATACCTATAATTTTAATAGTTAAGTTGTTAGTTATTTCAGATTTTCTGTTTTTTTTATTTTTCGTTCCTATTTTCGGATTTTTCAGATTTTCGTTAATTCAGATATTTCCAAATGAAACTAATTTGTTAAAACAACTAATTCGGAACAAAGCGAATTGCACATGTCTACTAGCGAGCTGATGCAGCTTTTAAAAAGGGCCTAGCAGGTTAAGTTCTGCCTTTAGAAAACTTCATCTGAAGATGTTATAATGCATATCTGTGGATAAGTATCACCTAGTGCATTTGTTTTTGCGTTGATTTATAGTTTAGGGGCATGTAAACATGAGTGTGAACCGGAAACTGCGTAGAGGGTTCTTTTATGTTAAGAGCGGTAAGAATGTGGAATTCTCTTCACCAAGCAGTGGTTTCAGCAGGGAGCATAGATCTATTCAAAAAATGTTAGATTGGCATTTAACCACTTCAGCCCCGGACCAATTGGCAGCCAAATGACCAGGCCCCTTTTTGCGATTCGGCACTGCGTCGCTTTAACTGACAATTGTGCGGTCGTGCGACGTGGCTCCCAAACAGAATTGGCGTCCTTTTTTTCCCACAAATAGAGCTTTCTTTTGGTGGTATTTGATCGCCCCTGCGGTTTTTATTTTTTGCGCTATAAACAAAAATAGAGTGACAATTTTGAAAACAATGCAATATTTTTTGCTATAATAAATATACCCAAAAAATATATTAAAAAAAACATTTTTTTCCTCAGTTTAGGCCGATACGTATTCTTCTACATATTTTTGGTAAAAAAAATTGCAATTAGCGATTATTGATTGGTTTGCGCAAAAGTTATAGCGTTTACAAAATAGGGGATAGTTTTATAACAATTTTATTAATATATTTTTTTTTTACTAGTAATGGCGGCGATCAGCGAATTATATTGTGACTGCGACATTATGGCGGACACATCGGACATTTTTGACACATTTTTGGGACCATTGTCATTTATACAGCAATCAATGCTATTTAAATGCATTGATTCCTGTATAAATGACAGTTGTAGTGAAAGAGTTAACCACTAGGGGGAGGGGTTATGGGCTGTAACGTGTGTGGTTTTTTACATTAGGGGGCGGGGCTGACATCTGACGTCATTGATCGGCTTTCCCGATGACTGGGAACAGCCGATCAATGACAGGCAGAGTAGGAAGCGTGGGGAGAGGTTTGTTTACACATACCTCTCCCTGTTCTTCAGCTCTGTGACCCGATCGCGGGACACCAGCGGCGATCAGGTCCGCTGGTCCCGCGGCCGGGGTCACGGAGCTCCCGACTGGGTCGCTGGCGGCGCGCGTGCGATCCACGGGCAAGCATTAAAAGGGCCACGTACAGGTACGTGTTTTTTCCTGCTCGTGCCATTCTGCTGACGTATATATGCAGTGGGCATTCGGGAAGCGGTTAAACGACCACAACATACAGGGATATACAATGTAATATTGATATAAAAGCGCACACACAGGTTGGACTTGATAAACTTGTCTTTTTTTTTTTTTTTCCAACCTTACCAACTATGTAACTAAGAGGGAGGTGTTCTGTAATTTTAAAGGTGACATAGACATGACTGATAATGTTAGTTAAGATGTAATGGTGTACAGCCTACTCCTACTATACATTTTGTTGCTTTATAATTTACTATTAGATTTTCGCGAAGACTTGTACTCTCCCTGGAATATAGGAAACCATGACATCAATAAGACTTCAGAAAAAAAGCAGAAAGATCGTGCACAGGGACCTTTGAAAGATCAGATTTTAGCACCTTCATTTCCTAAAACTTCAGTATACAATCTTCGTCAGCGTGGGAAGATACAGAATACACGTGAAGAGAAGGAGAGGACAGAGAATGGACAGTGTGGTCAGAATCAGAACATGTCCTCAGTCATCACCAGACCGAAGCAGAGGCCTCAGTCAGCAAAGGCCCCCTATACCTGCAATGAGTGTGGGAAAAGCTTTGCCTTTTCTTTATACTTAGACAGCCACATGAAGCTACACTCAGGAGAAGCACCGTTTGAATGTTCTGAGTGTGGGAAGTGCTTTAAATATAAACTTCAGCTACATAGACACCAGCCCATACATACAGGGGAAAGGCCATATGGCTGCAGTGAGTGTGGGAAATGTTTCTCATTCAGGTCTACGCTGTTGAAGCACCAGCGCGTTCACACTGGAGAAAAGCCCTATAAATGTTTGGAATGCGGCAGGCACTTTAGGTTCTCCTCTTCCATAATTGTACATCGGAGAACTCACACTGGGGAAAGACCTTTTACTTGTAAAGAGTGTGGTAAAACCTTCACTCAGGGTTCAACTCTAACCATCCATCTGAGGTCCCACACCGGTGAAACACCCTACAGATGTGCGGAGTGTGGCAAAGGCTTCAGTCACAAGTCACATCTTATCACACACCAGAGGCTTCACACTGGTGAGCGCCCATATGCCTGCAGTGACTGTGGCAAAACATTTAGTCATAGTTCCCAAGTGATAGTTCACCAAAGAACCCACACTGGGGAAAAGCCGTATACCTGTAATGACTGTGGAAGATCATTCGCACAAAGTTCTCAGCTTAATCAACATCGCAAATGCACTCATTCATGACAACATTGCTGAAGATTGGCAGGAGGTGTTTGTGAAAAAAAATTGCAACACAACTGCATTTTTTTACATTATGTTTAGTTTCTTACCCCTGTTTTTGTTTTATTGCTTTCTATGGTCGAGCTGGGAAGTGGCAGCCTCCCAATTTGTTCTGGTGACCATTGGCACCGGGACAGAAAAGTTATAGGAAATCCAAAATGTTACAGTTCTCATTCACCAATTTTAGTCTTGTATAGATTCATTTTCATTTGCTTTCTTGTATTCTAATCTGATGCTTTTTTTTTTTATTATTATCAATGTCCTTTTTCACTCAGCTGCATACAGTATGTATCTAGGCTACTTGAAAAAGTTATTGTAAAAGGTAATTTCATGAGTCATTTTAAGAAACCTGTCAGCCTCGTCCTTGAGAACCGATGACTCATTCAGCTGTCATCGGGTTCCCCCTGTTGACAGCTGAAGTGTAAACTTAAAGTGGACCTTCAGTAATTCTTCACTCTTCACTCTTCTTCTTCATCTTCACTCTTCTTCTTCATCTTCACTCTTCTTCTTCATCTTCACTCTTCTTCTTCATCTTCACTCTTCTTTTTCATCTTCACTCTTTTTCATCTTCACTCTTCTTCTTCTTCATGAAATCTTCTTCTTCTTCTTCATGAAATCGTCTGCTCTTGTTGTTTCAAACTTTGGAAAGTGCATTGTTTTTTTGTTTTTTTTTTGCTGCCAGTAAATACCTTATACAGCCCACTTCCTGTTTCTTGTCTGGTCATTAGCCTAGGCTTATGACATCATGTACAGCTCTCACTCTCTTGAGAGTTTGCCAGGAAGGAATGGGGAATGATTCATAAGAGGGCCAATGAGCTGCAGAGCTGGAGGTGTGCCTCTGTGTAAATCCAGGGAGTGAACAGGCAGCAGCTTCAGCTGCCCAAATTTAAAATGGTTGCAGCCAAACTCCGTGGAGGGAGATTTCTGCAGAATATTTGTTAATTACAGAATATAGACACACTACAGAATGGGAAAGAGGTTTTTATTACAAATTATGTAAGCAGACTGCAGTTCCTCTTGAAGTCCTGGCAATTGGAGCTGTCAAAAAGAGGGAAAAAAATGCAGCTGGGCAATGTTTATCAACAACATTGCTCAGCCAAAAGATAAAAAGAAAAATAGTTTATTTTTGTATCTTATTGTTTTTTCTTCATCTACAGATCAAAGGGATGAATTTTGATCTGCAGGTGAAGTTAGGTAAAGCAACCTGTCAAGTTTTTTTTTTTTTATATTAAACATTCCTCTGTTTAACCCCTTAATTTACTCCTTATGCTCCTCCATTAAATTATTATTTTTCCAGCTGATTTTCTTTTTTGTTCACTTCTACTTTATAAAAATAATAATTAAAACATTTTGTTTGCTTTGTTCCTTGATATTTTTACACCTTTACCTGCATACTTTCAAGTTTCAAAGTGCAAAATTAAAACCCAAAAAATTATTTCAGTGCTTTGTAACATTGCTGACAGCTGAAGTATAAACAAAACAGTTGCGGTAGGTATCGGGGAGTACTAAAAAAAGAAAAAATATCGGTGCATCGCTACTTTTTACCTATACTCAGGAATAGCGTCTGACAGTACAGCTTACTTTGTGGTAAGGTCTGGAGCCATTCTGGTACTTGCATTTTTTTTTTTATGTTTTTTTAGTGGGTCCTGAGGACAGGAGTTGAGAACCATTGGTCTAGGGAATGTCTTTGTAGTTTATTGCTTGAAGAACTTGAACAGGAGAGGGAGTTTGGGACATGTGATACCCCCAAAACGCTCAGAACTTAAAGATCAGAGTACAATCTTCTCCTAGAGTAATAGTGAGAGTTGAGTGGGCTAAGGCCTCACAGCTGAAGACCATGGGGCAAGTCTTTTTGGCATCTGGTTACCTTGCGCAGATGCACAACTGCCACTACCCAGAGCAGCTTCCAGAACGATACACGGTAACAGAGATCAGTTTAGGGTCTTTACTCACAGGTCTCCAGGGCAGCTGCCACCTTCCATCCTGCTCCGGAAAAGGCCCTGTGAGTGAGATGGCACCTCTCCAGACCAGATCCCCTGTGGTAAAGTTCTTTAATCATCTCCAAGCAAAACCCATCCTGGCCCTCGGCCCTTGCACTGCTGAGGCCTCAAGAGCAACTATACAGTCCATGGGCAGCAGGGGTGAAGGAACCCTGCTCTCCAGTGTGTCAAGCTATTTATCACCATTCCATCCCCCTTCTGGACACTCCTCTCCAGGGATTGGCTGGAACCTAATAAATATTCAGGCTGGTTGTGTTTGAATCTCCCAGCCTAAGCTTTGGAATCTTCTTCCAGAGGCAGGGGGAAGCAATTAAACTCATAGCCTGTGAAACTCTCGAGCAGACCAGGCCAAACAATTACTGCTCCCTTGATTATAGAAGAAGCCAGCCTTAATTTACCTAGCATCCTACATTAGGAGGGTGCTACAACAACAAAGGGTGAGCCACCAAGATACTGCTAAAATTAGATAAATGTGGCCAACGGCAATTTTACTCTTGAAGAATGTAGCTTTTTCTGCATGGATTGACCATTCCCCGGACTGTAGCGGATCTCATCTTGTCATACTGCAACAGAGGTCCAGGATCTGGCTGTGCAGTCAGGCAGCACAGAATTACAAACCCATTGGCATTTTAAACATTTCTTATGTATTTTAGTTGTGCATTCAGCTTCTTCTCTGCATTTAGCCCTATAGGCACATCCACACTGCAACACAAGGGGCTGTAATGCAGTGTACTACAATGCACCTTTTTTTATGCATTGAGCTGTCCTGTGTTAGGCAGCCTGTTCAAAATGATTGAGCTGTAATGCACAAAATAATGGTGTTTTTCTTTTTTCACAGAGCCCCACACAGGAAACCGTGTGTTGTGCAGCTGCGTGTTGCAGCGCAAGAGTATTGGAGTGACTTTCATGGTGCGTGGCACTGCAGGACATGCAATGTATGGGTAACTGCATCATAACTAGGGTGCTAGGTCCTAGGTGGATACTAAATTATGGGTTTTCTTTTGCCTTCTTGTTCTGCTTTTATCAAATGCAAGTAACAAGCTAGCAAGTTGTTACAATTCTGTCTACCGTTCCCTTGGGTTGATTGGTGCTTGTAAATCTGCATACAATTGGCTGATTCGCCTGAACCTGTTCATGCAGAACTGTCTGATGTAATGAAATTGCATAAATTAGGAACAGAGAAAAATTGTAAATAAACTGTATGATTCTTTTCAGATTCAAAATGTCTGTATGAATATAGTCAGGTGAATCAAAAACATTTATATAAGGCCCCTTACACAAAGAGCCGCCTAGCTGCACTACGTCCCTCACTGCATTTTAGTGCCCTGAGAAGGGACAGGTGCGGTGTCCAGTCCCATTGCCTGCAGCCCGTTGAAGTTTATGGCTGCTACTGGATGGTGCTGATCGCTGTACCATGTAGTACCCTTGTTTAGGGCCCTATGCGTCCTAAACGCAGTTCTTCTGTGCTCAACAACCCTATTCAGTGCAGAAACTAAAATGCCACATTTATTAGTTTTTCTTTTACGTGTCAGACCATCAGAAAAGGCTATTACTAACAACAACATGGAGGCAGTTACCAATTTTTTTCATTTATATGAAAGGACATTCTGCACAAGTTACCAATAGCGGCGAGCTGCTAGAAATATTGTAACCAGGTGAGAAATTTACTTTGAAGCAGTATTAAACTCAAACGCAAATATTTATGTAGCGGGCACACTTTAACAAGTGTGCGCTATATGTGGAAATTTAGTTTTTCCCTCAGAACAGTAATGGGGTTCTGAGGGTTAATTGTACAGGTTAACTTCGGCATCAGTTTGGCTGGGCTGTACTAGGGTTCTGCCTGGTCATGGGTGCAGCGAGATGCCCATGACAGGCTTAGAACCAGGCCTGGTTGGACGTCTTGGGTATCAGTCTTCCCCGGAGCCAATCAGTGGGTGCGTCTGGCCCCGCTGTGTAGTCTGGGGAAGGGTGCTAAAGTCACGTGTTCGGCCGCAGTCCTGCTTCCTGGTTCTGGACCAGGGTAGCCCCGCGAGGGGTCCCGGGCCTAGGAGCGTTTGCCTTCCCGCAAACATAGTTAGTTTGACTAGCCCCATAGACCCGCTTGGTCTGGGGCAGGGATCCGCCTGTTCCCGAGTCTCGGAGCCGGTTAGCCCGAGGCCCAGTAACTGAAGGAGGATTCAAGGCGTCCTGGTGTGCGCTCAGTATTGGAGGGGCACCACAGCTCATTTAAGCGACCGGGGGAGGACTCTTCGGAGGAGTGCCAACAAGCTGGCATCTCAGTAAGAGCCTGGAAGCTGAGTTGAATGGACACTACAGAATCCACATTTCCACAGTACTGCCAAGGAGACAGATAAAGTTCCAGGTACTGTGTGAAAGGTTCCTTTTCATCTTTAGTTGCAAGTTTCCCGATCACATTGTCAGCTGCTATACCTCTGGCTAGAGTTCTATCTGACTTTGAAGTACCCAGTTGCGAGTGACTACTCTCTGGGTTGATTAGAGACATTCTGTTGGATGTCAGCAGTTCAAGGTGCCTGAGTTTCTTCACCCTTGCCCTCTATTCCTATTTGTGTTATGTTGGATGTTACCACTGCAGAATAAAAACCTTCAAAAGGACTTTTTTTATGTGTCAGCATCCAAAGTTGTTGGGTACTAACCCTGGGAACCTCTGGACATTCATCGACAAGCCATGAGGAGGTAACTGGTAAGCCCAAAAGTCAAGGCCGCCCCTCTGTGGGTTATGGCCACTACATGTGTAAAAAAAAATGTTGTCTGGAATATTGACCCTGAGAGAAACTGCACCTGTCAGTCAAAATCACCCTGTAGCACACTGCATTTATTCAGGACAAAATGTTGCCACAAGGCTGTTGGAATCCATGATCACAGATATTATCTGTTTATGGTTAGAACAAGACTTTCAGAAAACAAATGTTTGTTTAAACTCCTGCGTCCTAAATGGACAAATTGCCTCACTGTGACTAACTTCATATTGTCTTGGCTTCCCAGCAATGATTAATTAAGTGGCCATGCGAAGCCCTTTTTAGCGCTCCTAGTCCAGGGATATGCAATTGGCGGACTTCTAGCTGTTGCAAAACTACAAGTCCCATCGTGCCTCTGCCTCTGGGTGTCATGCTTGTGGCTGTCAGAGTCTTTCTATGCCTCATGGGACTTGTAGTTCTGCAACAGCTGGAGGTCTGCTAATTGCATATCCCTGGACTAGTCCATGTACTCCTTTTATTCTCACCCGCTTTTCATAGGATTTTTTTAAGACCACCTCTTAAAAGCAGGAGGTACACGACAAAATGGCCTCATAGGTCCCTACAGGAAGCTAGTGTGCTGGTGCAGCTAGTACTAAATAATAATAATAGCTAGTAATAAAGATCTGCTGGCAGGATGTAAACAAACATTAGAGGCGATGGACAGGGGTGCGGGCTAAGTTCATCTGGCTTGGCTGAATTTTTAATTTAGAGAAACAAGAATTTCTCAGTAATCCAAAAGAGCGAAACTGTTATTAGTTTAATCTTATTAATACATTTTTGTACAGAAATCCAATAAATATTAATACATAAATATTATAAACATATGGTAACATAACAGTCAACAATTTTTTATTCCTTTAAAATTTGTAACTTGGAGCTTAAATACAATAAACTAAATATTCTGAGGATTCTGGTGTAAAATCATGCAGCTCGCCTGGGAATTTCTTCAGTTGATCAATGGAAATATAACCTATAAGAGATGGCAATGCAGGTAAATAAAGAAAGAAATGAAAAAGTGTTAAAAAAAAAATTATGTTTATTTACTCAATGCAATCCTATCTTTTATATTCCACCAAAAATAATTGGGTATAATATTGTTTTGTTGACACTAAAATAAATTTTAGTGTATTTTTTGCTTAAAATATGTGTTTGATAAATGGCTGTGCAAATAACAAAAAAGTGAAACTGCAAAATCTATCCAGGCTCATCGGCCTCTTGCTTCAGGGTATGTGGCCAGATAGGTCATTTTTTTTTTTAAATTCTTTATTTAAAGATGTGACAAAGATACAAACAAAAAGACAGCTTCGCATTGCATATAAACTGTGATGAGCGCATCAAGCGCAACAATTATACAAAAGGATTGCATGTAAGTGAAGGGAGCCACTCAGTCAGGCCCACTCCACTAACTGAAGTCTAATATAGGGTAAATATAAGCTTCTGTGCCCATCACTTTGTTTTTTTTAGTTGAAAAGGAGAGGTGCAAACGGGGAAGATGGCTGGATCACCCCCAGGGAGCCAAGATCAATAGCATTGAACCGGCGATGGAGATCCTAAACGGTGGATCCTAACATGTGTTGGTGGAACTCGTCAGAGAAGCGAAAGAGATCCCAATAGAACCATCTGGACTTACGTTCCTCTGACTTATCTCGCAAAGCAGAGGTCAGATCTTCCATTTGCTCAATGTCCTTCACTCTTGCGATCCATTGGGCTACCGTTGGCGCTGACTGAGAGATCCTGTCCCACCCAAGACTCTTAGGCCCCTTTCACACTGAGGCACTTTGCAGGCGCTAAAGTTCTAAAAATAGCGCCTGCAAAGCGCCTTCAAACAGCCGCTGCTGTCTCTCCAGTGTGAAAGCCCAGAGCATCTTTGGTGCGCTGTAGGAGCGGTGTATTTACCGCTCCTAAAGCGCCCCCCCCATTGAAAACAATGGGGCAGCGCTCCGAACCCCCCCGCGAGTGCCCTTTTTCGGGCACTCGCGGGGGGTAAAACTGCCCGCTAGCGGCCGAAATTCGCCGCTTACGCCGCCAGCGCACCCAGCGCCTCGGTGTGAAAATAGCCTTAGGGATCTCCAAATTACAGAGTCCCATCCGGCAATAGCAAAATCTGGAGAAAACTCAGAGCAGTTTTCATCATTTAGAATCTACTCTCTGTAGTTTTGCAGTCAGCAGACATACAAACTCAGTGTCCATTTTCAATCCCTTTCTATAGGGATAGAGCCTCGCTTTGCCACACCTGTTATACTCATTTTCAATAAAGAAATACTTTTAAAAAAAAAAAGTAATTTCTAGCAAAAAAAAAATGCAGATATTAATATAAGCAAAAGATTTTAAAAATGACTTTAACCTGGTAATCAACAGTCATTTTTGACGAAATGCAAGTTTACCTGTGTGCATATTATTTCCAGGAAAATTCGGAAAGGTATGGCATATCCCATCATCAGAGGATCCATTATCAGACATCAAGTCCTTATTCCTACACAGTAACAAAAAACGGCATTGTGATGCTCTACATAGGTCTATGAAGGAGAGATGCTGCCTGAGTCAATCAGAAGCAACGAATGGATCAGAGCGATTCTTTGTGACAGTACTGACCAATCGGAATCGCTTCTGCATCCCCGGAAGTAAGTACAGTGGTGACCGGGGGTGTGCGGAGGGTGTTTGTTCACCTTTACAGAAAAAATATAAAGCTGAACAGCGAACAGCTTAAGTAACACTTACAAGTCTTGTCCCTCCCCCAGCCTGTGACTGGACAGGTAAAGGAGAAACATCTGACTGATAAGAACATCTCTCTGTAAGGCCCCTTTCACGCGGACGGTCCGTTCAGGTCCGCCTGTCAGTTTTTTAGGCGGACCTGAACGGACACTCCATAGACCTCTATGGAGAGTTGGATGTCAGCAGTGACATGTCCACTGACATCCGACCCGCTCCGATCCGAAAAAGTGTGACGGAGGAAAACCCTATTTTTCCATCCGTCTGCGAATCAGATCAGGTGACGACGGACTCTACGGTCCGTCATCATCCGATCTCCCATAGGGGAGAGCGGCACTCTGACAGGTCCGTCCCTCCACAGAGTGCAGAGACAGACCTGTCATCTTCCTGCTCAGCGGGGGATCGACGGAGCGATCCCCCGCTGTGCAGAGCAGCTCCGGACACGTCCGTGTGAAAGAGCCCTTACTCTGCTCTTTCCGATCTGCATACTTGCTATAGGTATGTGATTTGAAAAGTACTGAAAACAGTGGGCCTGCAAAAGAGCCAGGCATGCAGCATTTTCAGAAGGAAGTCAGCAATTGCAATCTTCATATTTCTCTTATGACAGGTTTATTTCAACTGTTGCTCCTTACCTTAAATCACATTCCGGATTCCTGTGATCATTATCTTCAGCACCACACAAAGTTTTAACATCCTAAAGCCAACATATATATTTTAGTTGTAGTATAAATCACTGCAACCACAGAATAAATGCCTGGGGCTATACCAACATTGAAGCAGAGAAGAAAAAAATGTGATGTAATTTGTATGGCACATTGCATTACAGTTGGGCTGTTTAACCACTTCAGCCCCGGACCAATTGGCAGCCAAAGGACCAGGCCCCTTTTTGCAATTCGGCACTGCGTCGCTTTAACTAACAATTGCGCGGTCATGCGACGTGGCTCCAAAACAAAATTGGCGTCCTTTTTTCCCCACAAATAGAGCTTTCTTTTGGTGGTATTTGATCGCCCCTGCGGTTTTTATTTTTTGCGCTATAAACAAAAATAGAGCGACAATTTTGAAAAAAATGCAATATTTTTTACTTTTTGCTATAATAAATATCCCCAAAAAATATATAAAAAAACATTTTTTTTCCTCAGTTTAGGCCGATACGTATTCTTCTACATATTTTTGGTAAAAAAAATCGCAATTAGCGATTATTGATTAGTTTGCGCAAAAGTTATAGCGTTTACAAAATAGGGGATAGTTTTATAGCATTTTTATTAATATTTTTTTTTTTATTAGTAATGGCGGCGATCAGCGATTTTTATTGTGACTGCGACATTTTGGCGGACACATCGGACATTTTTGACACATTTTTGGGACATTTGTCATTTATACAGCAATCACTGCTATTTAAATAGCACTGATTCCTATGTAAATGACAGTTGTAGTTAGGGGGTTAACCACTAGGGGGCGGGGAGGAGTCAGTGTGACGTGTTGTGTTTTTTTTTTTTACAGTAGGGGGCGTGGCTGTATGTCTGACGTCATTGATCGGCGTTCCCGATGACAGGGAACCGCCGATCACTGACAGTCAGTGTAGGAAGCGCGGGGAGAGGTTTGTTTACATAGACCTCTCCCCGTTCTTCAGCTCCGTAACCCGATCGCGGGATACCAGCGGCGATCGGGTCGGCTGGTCCCGCGGCCGTGGTCACGGAGCTCCCGACCGGGTCGCGCGCCCCCCCCGGGCAGGCAAATTAAAGGGGACGTACCCGTACGTGCTTTTGCCTGCCCGTGCCATTCTGTTGACGTATATCTACATGAGGCGGTCGGGAAGCGGTTAAATTGTAAAGAGTTTTATGGTAGCTGCCATAGCTGACCTCCTGAAAATGCTAGATGTCTGGTTGTTATGCAGATTTTTCGGCTTCTGTACCTTTTGAGTCCTTGACCTGGAAAAATGATGCAGAAAGGAGATCTGACATCATTCTGACTTATCTGCTTCTCCTGTATCAGTAAATAATAACGTTGAAAAACAGCCAGGCATCCAACATTTTCAGAAGGCAAGGTCAGCAATGGCAGCCTCCATAACCCTGTTATTCCCCTCCATACAGATTTACTTTAACCACCTCAATACAATGGCGTCCCTAGGGGGGGGCCAGAGGGGGCCCTGACCCCCCCAAAATTATGCTGTGCCCCACCATGTGCCCCCCCACATTTTTTTTTTTTTTTTTACAAAAAGGCAATGTCTTTTTGTTTGCATTCGTAGCGGATGTGCCACATCTTACTCAGGCCGCTGCTGGAGTAACACAGTCTCTATTGAGAGGGGGAGTATTCTTCTAGCCTGGACGCGTGGGTAAGTGTGTGCACTGCAGTACACTGTAATCACTGAACTGCATTATCTCCATCTCTTCTCTCCACCATCTGTCCCTCCCCTCTCCTGTTCTTTCAAGACCTTCACAACTTACTTTCACTTTCAGTTAGACAGGTAATAGACTAAGCAAATTTCTTTCCTGCATCCACAGAGTGCAGGAAAGAAACTTGCATGATTCCCCCATCAACACAGACATTGGTGACAAGGGGAATATCCTTCCTGCCCAGCAATTGTATTCTCCCAACAAACTATAGCAACCACTAGTGATAATCATAAGAGTATCTGGCAGGCTGGTTGTTCCCAATTTGATCGATCAACTTGGTACATTCAGCCTGCTCATTAATGGTTCAAATCTCAGCCAGTTCCCGATGAACCAGCTGAGATTTAAACTGCCTATGGCTGGTCTTAGCACTTAGGCAGCCCATACATTGATCACTTTTTTAATTTAACTAGTAGGTTGCATTAAGAAAAAAAGAGAAATGATCCAATTCTCCCATCTACACATTATAGGTGGATGGGGGAATCCTCCCAGTGTGGACCAGTGGTGGAACTACCAGAGTTGCCGTCCTGTCCCGGCTATTCACAGCGCTAGTCTCTGTCTCCATGGCAGCGGCGGCACATTGGAACCCAATGCTGGTTACTTTATGGAGCTAATGTACAGGAGGGCCAGCACAATTTGTTGTTAGAGATGGGCTGGGCATGTTCAAAATCCAACATGCCCGACCCCGCCAGGAAGCCCACACTGCACAGCGCTAATCACAGGCAGTGAGACATTTCCTGGTCCTTAGCTGCACAGATCAGGAATGTCTCACTGCCTGTGATTAGCTGTGTGCAGTGTCGGCTTCCTGGTGGGATCGGGCATGTGGGGTTTCAAACACACCCAAGCCCATCTCTAATGGTTGTAGACAGTTGACCTCCCTGCAGGTTGCTTAGCAGCAGTGCAGCCTTCTCTGACATGCTGATCGTGATGCAATCCAGGTGATGCTCCTAGTCAAATCCTAGTGTTAAATATCATAGTGGTTTTATTGATCAAAGCCCACACCTTACAGGCATAGAGCCGACACCTTACAGGCATGGAGCCCACACCTTACAGGCGTGGAGCCCACACCTTACAGGCGTGGAGCCCACACCTTACAGGCGTGGAGCCCACACCTTACAGGCGTGGAGCCCACACCTTACAGGCGTAGAGCCCACACCTTACAGGCGTAGAGCCCACACCTTACAGGCGTAGAGCCCACACCTTACAGGCGTAGAGCCCACACCTTACAGGCGTAGAGCCCACACCTTACAGGCAAAGAGCCCACATGGCTGCTGAACATACGGTGGATATGGTTGTACTGTTGATGCTAATAAATACTGTGTTTATTAGATCTGACTGGGAGCATCACCTGGATCACATCCTGATCAGCATGTCAACAGAGAAGGTTATACAGCATTACTGCTGCTAGGTGACCAGCTGGGGGCTCGGCTCTCTACAACCAATAGTGCCAGCCTTCCCCTGCATGCACCCATAATGTCACCAGCACTAGGGCCTAATAGACTGCTGCTGCTGCCAAGGAGACAGATGCCAGACCAGCACTGTCAATAGCTGGGGAACACCACAGTGGCAGAACACCAAGGCCCGGAGACAAGACAACCTTTGCAAACCTGATAGTTCTCCCACTGCTTTGGACCCTTATATTTACTTGGTATGCTGGTGACATATATCTCTTCTGCCACCCTGGGGATTGTAGTAAAATTGCATTTTATAGTTGCCCCCCTAATTTTGTCCCTGTCCCCCCATGTGCCCCCCCTAAATATGAAAGCTGGAGACGCCACTGCCTCAATAGAGGGCACTTTCACTCCACCCTGCCCAGGCCATTTTTTAGCTTTTAGTGCTGTCTTAATTTGAATGACAATTGCGCGGTCATGCAATACTGTACCCAAATACATTTTTTAATCTTTTTCTTCACACAAATAGAGCTTTCTTTTGGTGGTATTTACTCACTGCTGGAATTTTTATTTTTTACAAAAAATAAATAAAAAAGACTGAAAATTTTGAAAAACAAAAGAGTTTTTCTTAGTTTCTGTCAGTAAAATTTGTAAATAAGTAATTTTTTTTCCTTCACTGATGTGCGCTGATGAGGCTGCACTGATCGACACTGATGAGGTGGCACTTATGGGCACTGATGAGGTGGCACTGATGAGGAGGCACTAATATGCGGCACTGATAGGTGGCACTGGTGGGCACTGATGGGCAGCACGGATAGGCAGCACTGATGGGCGCTGATGGGCACAGATGTTATGCATTGATGGGCAGCACTGATGAGCAGGCACTGATGGGAGGCACTGACTGACATCACTTATGGGCACTGATTCGTGGCACTGCTGGGGCTTTCCTGTAATCAGGGCACTGATGATCAATGCCCTGATTACCTGCCCATGTCTCCCCTGCGAGGAGATGCCGCTGATCGGCACTCCTCGCCACACACTCTTTCAGTGTGAGGCGATGAGAGACGATTCACGGCACTTACGTATTTATATGTGACCGATTGTGATTGTGATTGGACACAGCCGATCACATGGTTAAAGAGCCGCGGCTCTTTACAGAGATCGGGGGTGCGCAGTGCAGCGATCGTGGCTGCGCCGTATTGCTAGAACTCGGTTTGGCCACGATCGACGCACTGTGCACCCCCGTGGGCGCATGATAGTGGCCATTTTGGGGCGCCGCCATATGATGTCCACCCAGAACGAGAGCCGCACTGTCCCTCCATCATTTAATGGTGGGCAGGCGGGAAGTGGTCTGTAAACACAAAATGAAAAAAAGGTTGCATTGCCTCTCTATAATATTCATTCATTAGCTATTGTTTTTCAAAAAAGCATGCAATAAATGTCTAAAATACTTGCTGACCCCATCAGGTTTCTCTACTTCCTGCACCGGTATGACAGCACACACCTGAATTGTGCACTCTATAGGCAGCACACAACTGAATTCTGCAATCTATAGGAACTCTGCTCTATGTGAAGCTCACATCTTAACCCTGCTCTCTGCACTCTATAGGCAGCGCACATCTGAACTCTGTACTTTATATGCAGCATACACTAGAACACTGCACTCTGTATGCAGCGTACACCTAAACTCTGCACTCACTGTGCATTCATAAATTAAACATAGTAAACTGTGTTTAAGATGTCTGTTTAGGAATGGACAGGAGCCTCTGTCTCTTGTCAATTCATCTTCAGTGCAGCTGAGAAAGGGACTGGGGAATCTCTGTCTTCACTCCCCCCCCCCCCCCCCCCACACACACACACACAAAAAAAGAGAGCATTGTAAAAAAAAATAACAAAAGAAAAAATATATAAATTGTAAAAAATACTAAAAAAAAATTAATTGTAAAAAATAAAACTGTAAAAAAATAAATAAAATAAACTACTAATACAGTCCAAGCCTCATTAGTGCCTATCAGTGCTGCATGTTAGTGCCACTGTCACACAACATTTAAAAAAAAGTATCGATAATCGGTACTAGTGAGTACTTGGAAAAAAAAGTATCAGTGCAACCCTAGTTTTTTCTTCCAATTCAATAAAAATTAATATAGCGTATGCTTCAATGGAACTAGACAAGCAAAGTACATGTATAAAGCACACAGCCATGCTTGATAAGTGTGCAGGAGTAGCTTCTACTAGTAGAAAGAAGTAGTAAATCACATTTCTACTTTTTAGATGAGCCCCTTGAAAATCTGCAAGCAGGTTGTTTTTTTTTTTTTTTTTTTTTAAAGGGACATGTTGTCTATTCTGCAATAAAACCTGCATTGTATGGAGCCCCATTCTTTACAATTCCCTGTTTATACTTGGTGCATTCTATGCATTTGCCTGACCATGATGTCCTCATTATTATTTTTGCTTTTTTACCTGCCACATTCTATGTAAAAAATGTTCATATAAATAAAGAATGTAAAAAAAAAAAAAATGGCTCAAAAAGTGTTGTGCTACAGCATGCCAACAGGGCCACTCACTACTTAATAATAGCCATTTCATTAGAAACAAGTCAAAGTTTGATCAGTGAATGGCTAGCTTAAGGCTCTTATTTTGTACTGACCTGCTTCTTCTGTGGCGTGTCATCCTGTTCCCAGATAAAGCTGCCAATTTCTCTTCTGATTTCTTTTACATACAAAAATAAGATGGTGTGAATAATATTTTAGACAGATTTATAAAGCACACACATTAGGGTTGCCACCTTTTCTTCAAGTCAAACCCAAACACTTTTACGGCGCACAGCAATTTTTTTTATAGTATAAACTATACATATATTTTGCTACTAAATAACATTTCTAATCATATGAAATTAATAACAAGAGTCCCCCTTTACATCAGAGTCCACAGAGTTCCCTTTTACATCTGAACTCGCAGAGTTCCCTTTCACTGTAAGGTGGGACTCTGCAGACTCTGATGTAAGGGAGAACTCTGGGGCCTCTAACATAAGGGATACTCTGGGAACCCTGATTTAAGGGGGGTACACTGAGAACTCTGATGTACAGATAGGACTGATGTAAGGGGAAACACTGTGGCCTTTGGTGTAAAGGGTAACTCTGATGTAAGGGGTGCTCTGAGAACCCTGATTTGCCTTAGGGTACTTACTCAGAGGCAAGAGAGAGAAGGGGGAGCCTTTAGTAACAGACAGATAGATGAATGGATGGTGAGCTCACTCACCCCTTGGCAGTCAGCACCTCTCATCCAGATGAATCTGAGGCTGCTTGACTTCAAATTCCCGGCACCCACTTTCCTTTTCTGAGGCACAGTGCCGGGGATTGGAGTGTGGGCAGACAAAGAGGAGTAGGGGTGGGGGGGAAGAGGTGCAGGACGAGCCCTCTCTCCTCTCCCATCTGTATGTGTTGGGGGGGGGGTGGTTTGTTATTGCTGGCTTTGGGCAGGGCAGTGTGAAAGAGTGTAACAGCTGAGACAACTGCAGCCAAAACCCTGCTGAGAAGCCATAGTCCAGTCTAAATAATGTGTCCGGGTTTCAGACTGTCTAAAACTTGGACACATGATTCCAAACCCGGACTGTCCGGGTGAATACTGGACAGGTGGCAACCCTAACACACATGTATACCAACCTTCGTGAAGACAAGCTGGGGGGAGGATAAAATGTCCAAGGGCCATCGGATTGTTAGCTTTAGATCTGGAGCTTGTTTTTAGGAAGCTGGCATGGAAGACAGTAGCCTTGTTTTCAACATAATCCAGACTGTTATATATTCTGAAATAAATATGTCCCACATATTAACACTATATCAGCAAATTAAAGGAATGTAGTAACTCATGTTATTGTACAAGCATCTTTAACAGTACTTACCACAGTAAAGGTTAGCAATACACAGACAGATCACAAATCACATAAGCAGTGAGAGGCTTTGTAAGATGTCTGCTAGACCTGAAGTCAAAAACTGAAATGAGGTAATCTGATTTCCTTGCGGCTGCCATTAGAAAAATTGTTACCCTCTCCACCAAGGCCCCTTTTTACATGGGGCAGACTCCGCCAGTAGCTCCTTTCTGCTGATTCCCGCTGAGCAGGCGGATTGCTGGTCCATTTCCACTTATACACATCGGACACAGACACAGCCCACTCTCCCCTATGGGCTGTCGGATGTAAATGGACTGCCTGTCCACTTACACCCGACAGACATCTGATCCGCTAGATGGGTGGGGAACGGATCCCCATCTGTTTGTTTTTAACAGATTGGATCGGATTGGATGTTGGCGGGTGTAAACAGATACATGTTCGGTTACACCCGCCTCTCCAAAGAGGATAATGGAGGGTCCAATTTAAGTTCACCTGAAAAACTGACAGGCAGACCTGATCAGTCAACCCTAGTGAAAGAGGCCTAAGTGCTTACCCCTCTCCTGTGTGGGTCACCCAAAGTGCGTGCACCTGCCATTTTACCTAAAAGCTAAGTTCACTTTTACAGAAGCGACTGTGTGGGCTGAGCCCTGCACTACCGCACTGTTTTTAAAAACTGACATCGGGCGCAGGGAAAAAATCCCCTGCCCGCTGTCAAAGGGGGGGGGGGGTCAGGGGGAAAGGGGTCAGGATCTGGAACATGTTACATATTCAACTCTAAATATGGGTGGAACATGTAACACCTTCCAAAGGTTCAGTTAGTCTTTAAACTTCTATCTGTTAAAAATGGTGAAAGGCCAGATCGATGTGTAGTAAAAGGAGGTGTGTTATTTGCAGGATTACCAGGTGAAAATTAACAGAAAAATGTCTGAAAATAAAACATGGCCTAGCATAGCCAAGCAAATTCTACAGGTCAAGACTTGGCAATCTTCCTTCCGTCATGTTACAACCAAAAAACGTAAATAGATTTTATGTGATAGACCAACAAAAAGTGGCACATAACTGTGAAGTGGAAGTAAAATGATAAATGGTTTTCATTTTTTTTTTACAAATAAGTATGTGAAAAGTATGCTTTGTAGAACCATCTTTCACTGCAATTACAGCTGCAAGTCTTTTTGGGGAAGTCTCTACCAGCTTTGCACATCTAGTGTGTGACATTTATGCCCATTCTTCTTTGAAAAATAGCTCAAGCTCTGTCAGATTGGATGGAGAGCGATTGTGAACAGCAATTATTAAGTCTTGCCACAGATTCTCAATTGGACTTAGGTCTGGACTTTAACTGGGCTATTCTAACACATGAATATGCTTTGATCTAAACCATTCCATTGTAAGTCTGGCTGTAGAGTATGTTTAGGGTTGTTGTCCTGCTGGAAGGTGAATTTCCATCCCAGTCTCAAATCTTTTGCAGACTCTAACAGGTTTTCTTCTAAGATTGCCCTGTATTTGGCTCCATCCATTCTCCCATCAACTCTGACCAGCTTTTCTGTCTCTGCTGAAGAAAAGCATCCCCACAACATGATGCAACCACCATGTTTCAAGGTGGGGATTGTGTGTTCAGGGTGATGTGCAGGGTTAGTTTTCCACCACACATACAGTTTTGCTTTTAGGTCAAAAAGTCAAATTTTAGTCTGTCTGAGCAGAGCACCTTCTTCCATGTTTGCTGTGTCCCCCACATGACTTCTCGCAAACTGCAAACAGGACTTCTTATGGCTTTCTTTTAACAATGGCTTTCGTCTTGCCACTCTTGTATAAAGGCCAGATTTGTGGAGTGCACAACTAATAGTTGTCCTGTGAACAGATTCTCCCACCTGAGCTGTGGATCTCTGCAGATCCTCCTCCAGAGTTCCCATGGGCCTCTTGGCTGCTTCTCTAATTAATGCTCTCCTTGCCCGGCCTGTCAGTTTAGGTGGACGGCCATCCCTTGGTAGGTTTGCAGTTGTGCCATACTCTTTTTCATTTTCGGATGATGGATTGAACAGTGCTCTGTTCAAAGCTTGGGATTTTTTTTTAAATAACCTAACCCTGCTCTAAACTTCTCCACAACATTATCCCTGACCTGTCTGGTGTGTTCCTTGGCCTTCATGATGCTTTTTGTTCACTAAGGTTCTCTAGCAAACCTCTGAGGGCTTCACAGAACATCTTCATTTATACTGAGATTAAATTACACACAGGTGGACTCCATTTACTAATTAGGTAACCTCTTACGGCAATTGGTTTGACTAGATTTTAGTTAGGGGTTTCAGAGTAAAGGGGGCTGAATACAAAATGCACACCACACTTTTCAGGTATTTTATTTGTTAACAAATTTTGAAAATCATTTATCATTTTCCTTCCACTTCACAATTATGTGCCACTTAGTGTTGGTCTATCACATACAATCCCAATCAAATACATTTACGTTTTTGGTTGTAACGTGACAAAATGTGGCATAATTTCAAGGGGTATGAATACTTTTTCAAGGCACTATATAATGCCATTTTAACATCTCTACCCTGGTCATTTTGCAACAATTGACACCTTGAACCATGTAAATCAAGGGAACGAACACCTATGCAGGCTTCTTGACTAGGGATGGGCCCGGTGCTCGATTCGAACCCACGTTCGAATCGAGCACCGGGCGTTCGCCCGCTCGGCGAGCCCAGAACTATTTGGGCCGTTCGCATCACATTCGTGTGATGCGAGCGGCTCGCAATGCATTGCGGCCGGCGCAGTGCATTGCTGGCTGATGATTGGCCAAGCATGCGCTGTGACCCCACATGCTTGGCCAATCACAGCGCCGGAAACTAGGAGAGCAAATGTAGCCAATTAAAGCTCAGGGGCTTTAGTACACGCCCCACTCTATAAAAGGCCGCCACGCCGTCGGCCCAGGGCACATGTGTTCCGGCTTTTGGAAGAGCAGTCTGCTGATTGATATTCTTCTTTGCTAAACCATTGCTATCTCCTGACCTGAGTCATTCAAATCATTACTGATCATTGCTGCTGATTGCACAGAGTGTGATATTAGCTGCTGCTGGGGATTAGTCTGGTGTGTGTGTGCTGTTAGTACAGCATTGCAGTAGCACCAATCGCAGTGCTGTTAGAACAGCATTGCACCCCAACTTCTGTCCCAACCTTCTGTCCCATCCCAGGCAGGGATTTATAGGAGCCATATTGTGTTTGTGGCAGCACACATAGGACCTATATTTTCTTGTCAGCACACATAGTACCTATAGTGTGTTTGTGTCAGAACCCATAGGACTTATAGTGTGTTTGTGGCAGCACACATAGGACCTATATTTTCTTGTCAGCACACATAGTACCTATAGTGTGTTTGTGTCAGCACCCATAGGACTTATAGTGTGTTTGTGGCAGCACACATAGGACCTATATTTTCTTGTCAGCACACATAGTACCTATAGTGTGTTTGTGTCAGCATCCATAGGACTTATAGTGTGTTTGTGGCAGCACACAAAGGACCTATATTTTCTTGTCAGCACACATAGTACCTATAGTGTGTTTGTGTCAGCACCCATAGGACTTATAGTGTGTTTGTGGCAGCACACATAGGACCTATATTTTCTTGTCAGCACACATAGTACCTATAGTGTGTTTGTGTCAGCACCCATAGGACTTATAGTGTGTTCGTGGCAGCACACATAGGACCTATATTTTCTTGTCAGCACACAAAGTACCTATAGTGTGTTTGTGTCAGCACCCATAGTACCTCTAGTGTGTTTGTGGCAGCACACATAGGACCTATATTTTCTTGTCAGCACACATAGTACTTATAGTGTGTTTGTGTCAGCACCCATAGGACTTATAGTGTGTTTGTGGCAGCACACATAGGACCTATATTTTCTGGTCAGCACACATAGTACCTATAGTGTGTTTGTGTCAGCACCCATAGGACTTATAGTGTGTTTGTGGCAGCACACATAGGACCTATATTTTCTTGTCAGCACACATAGTACCTATAGTGTGTTTGTGTCAGCACCCATAGGACTTATAGTGTGTTTTTGTGGCAGCACACATAGGACCTATATTTTCTTGTCAGCACACATAGTACCTATAGTGTGTTTGTGTCAGCACCCATAGGACTTATAGTGTGTTTGTGGCAGCACACATAGGACCTATATTTTCTTGTCAGCACACATAGTACTTATACTGTGTTTGTGTCAGCACCCATAGGACTTATAGTGTGTTTGTGGCAGCACACATAGGACCTATATTTTCTTGTCAGCACACATAGTACCTATAGTGTGTTTGTGTCAGCACCCATAGGACTTATAGTGTGTTTGTGGCAGCACACATAGGACCTATATTTTCTTGTCAGCACACATAGTACCTATAGTGTGTTTGTGTCAGCACCCATAGTACCTCTAGTGTGTTTGTGGCAGCACACATAGGACCTATATTTTCTTGTTAGCACACATAGTACTTATAGTGTTTGTGTCAGCACCCATAGGACCTATATTTTCTGGTCAGCACACATAGTACCTATAGTGTGTTTGTGTCAGCACTAGGGATGGGCCCGGTGGTCGTTTCAAACCCATGTTTGAATCGAACATCGGGCGTTCGCCCGTTCGTTGAGCCCAGAACTATTTGGGCCGCTCGCATCAAATTCGTGTGATGCGAGCGGCCCACAATGCATTGCGCCAGTCGCAGTGCAATGCTGGCTGATGATTGGCCAAGCATGCACTGTGACCCCGCATGCTTGGCCAATCACAGCCCCGGCAGCGAGGAGAGCCATAATTGGCTACAGGCAGGATGCCTGTAGCCAATTATAGCTCAGGGGCTTTAGTACACGCCCCACGGTATAAGAGGCCGCCGCGGCGGCGGCCTCGCATATTGTGTTTCAGTGTCAGCGTGTCAGTGTGCTGCTGACTGCTGAGAATATGTGCTCTATTTCTGGGGATTTGTGTGTGCGTGCTGTTAGTACAGCATTGCAGTATCACATCTGGGGGGTGTCTATAGGTTGCCTGTGAAGGGGGGCAGGTTTCCTGTGCTTAGAACTGTCCCTGCAAAAAGTGTCATTTTTGCAGGAAAAAAGCTATTTAAAAGCACTCGCGGCTAATGAATTGATGGCTCCCGTAACACAGAGAACCGTCATTCATTGATAAAAAACAAAAAAAAAAAGCGTGGGGGTCTGGGATGGATATTAAGGGGGGACCCCAGCCAAAAAAAAAATGGCGTAGGGTCCCCCTCAAAATCCATACCAGACCCTTGAGGTCTGGGATGGATTTTAAGGGGTACCCCAGCCAAAAAAAATGGTGTGGGGTCCCCCTCAAAATCCATACCAGACCCTTATCCGAGCACGCAACCTGGCAGGCCGCAGGAAAAGAGGGGGGGACGAGAGCGGCCCCCCCTCCCGCCTGAAGCATACCAGGCCACATGCCCTCAACATTGGGAGGATGCTTTGGGGGTCTAAGACCCCCAAAGCACCTTTTCCCCATGTTGATGAGGACAAGGGCCTCATCCCCACAACCGTGCCCGGTGGTTGTGGGGGTCTGCGGGCGGGGGGCTTACCGGAATCTGGAAGCCCCCTTTAACAAGGGGACCCCCAGATCCCGCCCCCCCCCCCTGTGTGAAATGGTAAGGGGGTACCCTACCATTTCACCAAAAAAGTGTCAAAAATTGTAAAAATGACCGGAGACGGTCTTTGACAATTCCTTTATTAAAATCTTCTTTCTTCTTTCTTCATCCTTCGGTTTCTTCATCTTCTCCTTCCATCATCTTCTTCCATCCTCTTCCATTTTTTTCTTCCTCCGATCCGCTTCTTCTTGCGCTGGTCTTCTCGTCCTTCTCGTCCGGCATCTTCTTCCATGGCGTCGGTGTCGGTGTCTCTTCTTGGGCCACTCCTCGCAATGGGAGGCTCCCGCTGTGTGAGGCTTTGCTGCGTCTGACAGGTCTTTTATAATGGAGGGCACCTGGTGACCCCGCCCCCTCTGACGCACGGGGACGTCATGGGGAATTGCATATGGCTTTCCCCATGACGTCAGAGGGGGGCGGGGTCACCAGGTGCCCTCCGTTATAAAAGACCTGTCAGACGGAGCGAAGCCTCACACAGCGGGAGCCTCCCATTGCGAGGAGCGGCCCGACAGAAGAACAGATGCCGACGCCATGGAAGAAGATGCCGGATGAGAAGGATGATACGACCAGCGCAAGAAGAAGCAGATCGGAGGAAGAAGAAAATGGAAGAAGATGGAAGAAGATGACGGAAGGAGAAGATGAAGAAACCGAAGGATGAAGAAAGAAGAAAGAAGATTTTAATAAAGGAATTGTCAAAGACCGTCTCCTGTTATTTTTAAAATTTTTGACACTTTTTTGGTGAAATGGTAGGGGTACTTTTGTACCCCCTTACCATTTCACACAGGGGGGGTGGGATCTGGGGGTCCCCTTGTTAAAGGGGGCTTCCAGATTCCGATAAGCCCCCCGCCCGCAGACCCCCACAACCACCGGGCACGGTTGTGGGGACGAGGCCCTTGTCCTCATCAACATGGGGACAAGGTGCGGGCATGTGGCCTGGTACGGTTCAGGCGGGAGGGGGGCCGCTCTCGTCCCCCCCTCTTTTCCTGCGGCCTGCCAGGTTGCGTGCTCGGATAAGGGTCTGGTATGGATTTTGAGGGGGACCCCACGCCATTTTTTTTTGGCTAGGGTTCCCCTTAAAATCCATCCCAGACCTCAAGGGTCTGGTATGGATTTTGAGAGGGACCCTACGCCATTTTTTTTTTGGCTGGGGTGCCCCTTAATATCCATCCCAGACCTAAAGGGCCTGGTTATTGAATTTGGGGGGACCCCCATGCTTTATTTTTTCCATTTTTTTTATTTTTTATCAATTACTTTTTTTTTATGAATGACTTTCAATGAATGACTGTTCTCTGTATTACGGGAGCCGTCAATTCACATTAGCCGCGAGTGATTTTAAATAGCTTTTTTTCTTGCAAAAATGACACTTTTTGCAGGGACAGTTCTAAGCACAGCAAACATGCGCCCCTTTACATGCATACTATAGACACCCCCCAGGTACGAAATTTAAAGTATTTATTACACTTTTATTGTTTCAATTTAAGCATTATTAAAATCACTGCTCCTGAAAAAACGGCCGTTTTTAAAAAAAAAAATTTTGCATTGATGCATGTCCCCTGGGGCAGGACCCAGGTCCTCAAACACTTTTTATGACACTAACATGCATATTAGCCTTTAAAATTAGCACTTTTGATTTCGAACGTTCGCATCCATTATAACTAATAGGGTTCTAAAGCTTGCACGGACTTTAGGTCCGTTCGCGGGTTCTGGTGCGAGCCGAACGGGGGGTGTTCGGCTCATCCCTATTCTTGACACCGACAACGGGATTATATATCTAGAACATGGTGGTTCTACAACTTTCACACCTCCTATCCTTTTCTTGGACAATCACCGTCTACACATTCCATGGTGATTGGATAAGGTGTGAATATGGATGCTGGAGCATCTTCTGGACACATTGAAACTGAAGAAGGGGCTTGGATGAATTTTATAAAACATCTTCAGCATTACAGAAAAAGTTCAGTTGACCTGGATAAATGAGAATCTTCACAAACAAGCATGAAAAAAACGAATGCAGTCACCAAATCCTGGTAAAAAATATTTTATATTTTTGTTTCGGGTTTAGATATGCCTAAGTCAATGTCTACCTATCTGTCTTTTAATATCAAGGAGTTCCATTAACCACTAGCCGACCAGCAGCCAAAGTTATACTACGGCAGGTTGGCTCGGCTGGGCAAATCGTCGTAGCTGTTCATCGCTTCTTAAAGATGTCACAGCAGGCGCGCGCGCCGCCGCGTGCCCCCGGAGCCGATGTGATGACCGTCAGGCACCCACGATCGCTCGTGACAGAGCGAGAACCAGAATCTGTGTGTGTAAACACACAAATCCCGGTTCTCTCAGGGGAAAGGAGACAGATCGTGTGTTCATACTAAGTATGAACACAGATCTCTCTCCTCCCCTAGTCAGTCCCATCCCCCCTACAGTTAGAACACACCTAGAAAACACAGTTAACCCCTTGATCGCCCCCTAGTGTTAACCCCTTCCCTGCCAGTGTCATTTATACAGTAATCAATGGGTATTTATAGCTTTGATTGCTGTATAAATATCAATGGTCCCAAAATAGTGTCAAAAGTGTCTGATCAATCCGCCGCATTATCGCAGTCCTGATAAAAATCGCAGATCGCTGCCATTACTAGTAAAAAATAAAAATTACATAAATCTATCCCCTATTTTGTAGACGCTATAACTTTTGCGCCAACCAATCAATATACGCTTATTTATTCAATTTTTTTTATTTGGGGATATTTATTATAGCTAAAACTACAAAAGATTGTGTTTTTTGCAAAATTCTCGCTCTTTTTTTGTTTATAGCGCAAAAAGTTAAAACTGCAGAAGTGAACAAATACCACCAAAAGAAAGCTCTATTTGTGGGGGAAAAAAGGACATAAATTTTGTTTGGGTACAATGTTGCACGACCGCGCAATTGTCAGTTAAAGCGACGCAGTACCGTATCGCAAAAAATGGCCTGGTCAGGAAGGGGGCAAATCCTTCCGTGGCTGAAGTGATTAACGCTAATCCAATTGAATATAAATGCCAACTAGCCTGTATATGTCCTTCTGTGTCTGTCCACACGTCTCTCTGAGTTAAAGTGTCACTAAACCCATATCATATAACACTATCAATAAATGCTGTATTACATGCTGTTGATACTCACTCAGTCACTATGAGATTTGTTTTCTGTATACTGCAAAAAACCTGCAAGAGGGAGATACAGTAGAGATTGTGTTGCTCTCTAGCTCCCTCTTCTGTCCAAGTCCCCTATTCAGCTAGGGGTTTTGCAGACCAGTGTTAGCAGCTCTGCTCATGCTAAGTTTTCAGCGTATTTTCTACCCTGAGCATTTCCTTCCTCCCCTCACATCTGAGCAGCCCATGTGACTAAAGAGTCACACTTGCGAGTGTATACACAGTGGTAAATGGCAGCCCACTCCCTCCCTCCTCCTCCATGCCCACTAACCAGCTAAACACAATGGAGGCGGGCTATTACATCTTGATTGATGGAGGCCTCATCTCCCTCATATTCTAAGACACAGGCTGGAGGGGGGCGTGAAATCCACCCACACCATGTTATTGCCAAACAATATTAAAGATTTGATTTTAAATATGTATTTGTATTCAATATTTAAAACAGTTCTCTATATCTCTATGTCTGTGTCAACTTTATGAACCTCTTCACCAATCCTTACTTTTCCGTCAAACTTGTTGAAAAATCTCTGGGTGACCTAATGGATCCTGGGGCAGGTCTACCAATAAAAATCAGCAGGTACCAGCACTATAAATGTGTCATCTCACTCAAACTTGTTGGATAATCGTCTGCCCATCTACTGTCAACTTTGGTCAACAGGATCATTTTCGCGTTGTATTGGTTGGAGATTTGGTTTCTAGGTATATTCACTTAACTAACATAGTGGCTGCTCCTACAGTATACAACAAAATTGTAGAGCAGATATAAAGGTGAGGATTGACCATCACCACCCAAGATACTTTTTGGCTCTTTGTTTCAGACTATAGAGGATGATACTTTGGCACCATCTAATGGTTACATTTGTTGTTACGCACACATTAGGCAATATTCCCATTCTGTCCAAAGCAAAATCTTTTTTTGTTTTCCTTTCAAAAAAGTGTAGAACAGACATTTAGTTATGTATATTCAATCTGCAGACTGATAAAACAAGAAATAATGATCATCAAGCAGTGTTTGTTCAAAAAGTTTTTTTTACATTTTTTTCTTTACAAGATTGGATGCCTTGGATATCATGCTCAAATCTTATGCTGGTCAATGGGGGAAGTTTGGGACTTTATATGAGGCCATATGGTAGTATGCCTCCATCCCTGTTATGCAATACAAGAAGAGGGGGAGAAGGTTGGACTTTGTATGAGGTGTGTAACCAATGGCCAGTATAATACATATATATAAAAAAAAAAATGAGTACATAAAAATAAATGTTTATTTGTATAATACATTCCAGCCAAAAATAGTACAGATTAAAAGCATAGGTCAAATAAATGCATATGACAGTATTACAATAAAACCATAGTAATCACAGTAGTATATTGGTAGACACTGTTTGAAGACAAAACCATAATGAAGATGACTGATACACAGGTTATAAATGGTGACCAATGATAGATAATGGTTGAATAGGTTCATGATAAAAACGATAAAAATTGCATCCTTTTGCTCTATGCGTTTCGTGAAATATTTACTTCCTCAGGAGCGGGTGCAATCCATGTATCTATAAAAAATATATGTATTTGTATAAACAGAAAAAGACGCTCCAAGCAGACCCCTGGTGGTCTACACCACATGTGTACAGTCTAAGTTGATAAATAAATTCACCCCTGTAGGCTACTGTTTCCTGTTTGTTTGTTTGTCTTTTTTTGTTATAGTAATATTATTAATTTCAGATTTTTTGTTTTTTGTAAAATGGTGACCATCTAGATTTATTTGCTGTTTATACATATACATATATTTTTTCTAGATACATGGATTGCACCCACTCCTGAGGAAGTGAATATTTCATGAAACACGTAGAGCAATAGGATGCAATCTTTATCGTTTTTATCATGAACTTATTCAACCATTACTCTATCATTGGTCACCATTTATAACATGTTTATCAGTCATCTTCATTATGGTTTTCTCTTCTCCCTAACAGTGTCTACCAATATACTACTATGATTACTATGGTTCTAATGTAATACTGTTGTATGCATTTATCTGACCTATGCTTTTATTCTGTATTATTTTTGGCTGGAATGTATTATACAAATAAACATTTATTTTTATGTACTCATATAACAAAAAATATGTACTATACTTACCATTGGTTACACACCTCATACAAAGTCCCACCTATTCCCAGTCTACTTGTATCGAATCTTATGCTGGCCATACATACATAATGATAAAGCCCTGCAAATTTTTTTCTCTTTCAAAACTGATTTTCACCTAAGTATTTAAAGGCATAGTTCACCTTTACCAAAAAACTGCCATTGCAGATAAAGGACATCAGTGGATTAAAAAACTGTGTAGCTTTGACTAAAGTTGCCCTTGCCATAGGTGTATGAAGCCTGACCGGAAAATGCCTAGGACATTGCTAAGAGATGCCTAAGGCTACTTTCACACTGAGGCGCTGGGTGTGCTGGCGGTAAAGCGGTGCTATATTTAGCGGCGCTTTACCGTCGTTTTAGCAGCGCTTTTCGGCTGCTAGCGGGACAGTTTTTAGCAGCCGAAAAAGGGTTAAAACCGCCCGCAGGCGGGTTTGGAGCACTGCCCCATTGTTTTCAATGGGAAGGGGTGCTTTAGGAGCGGTAAATACACCGCTCCTACAGCGCTCCAAAGATGGGGCTTGCAGGACTTTTTTCAGCGTCCTGCAAGCGCACCGCTCCAGTGTGAAAGCCATTGGGCTTTCACACTGGAGAGACAGCAGCGGCAGTTTGAGGGCGCTTTGCAGGTGCTATTTTTAGCACTTTAGTGCCTGCAAAGCGCCTCAGTGTGAAAGGGGCCTTACTGTTACTGTTCACCTACACCATCACAGGAGAAGGTAGCTATGTGCTCAGTGTTTAAAAGTTTGTTCCTGTGATGGTTAAGGTGGATAGTAACAGCTAGGCGTGTCTTTGCAACGTCCAAAGAGTTTTCCATTCAGGCTTCAGGAGGTATTTAACCACCTGATTACTTTGCACTTAAACCCCCCTCGTGACCAGACCAATTTTCAGCTTTTGGCGCTGACGCACTTTGAATGACAATTGCGCGGTCATACAACACTGAACCCAAATGAAATTTTTATCATTTTTTTTTACACAAATAGAGCTTTCTTTTGGTGGTATTTAATCACAGCTGGGGGTTGCTAAACAAACAAAAAAAGATGGAAAATTAAAAAAAAAAAAAAAAAAATCATGTTTAATAGTTTGTTATAAAATTTTGCAAACAGGTAATTTTTCTGCTTCATTGATATGCGCTGATGAGGCGGCACAGGTGGGCACTGATAGGCTGCACTGGTGGGCACTGATAGGCTGCACTGGTGGGCACTGATAGTCTGCACTGGTGGGGACAGATAAGTCGGTACTGATGGGACAGCAAAGATGGCACTGATGGGCACGGATGGGTGGCACGGATGGGTAGCACGGATGGGCACTGATGGATGACACTGATGGGTGGCAATGATGGGCACTGATAGGTGGCACTGATGGGCACTGATGGGCACTGGTAGGTGACACAGATGAGCACTGGTAGGTGACACAGATGAGCACTGGCAGGTGACACTGATGTGCAGCACTGGCACTGTGGGCACTGAGAGATGGCACTGTGGGCACTGAGAGATGGCACTGTGGGCACTGAGAGATGGCAGTGTGGGCACTGGTAGGCGGCACTTTAATGGGGCAAAGGTGGGCACAATAGTTTGGGCACATTGCAGTGAGAGGGACTGATGTCCCTCTCACTGCCGCCGGTGATCAGCTTTTTTTTTTTTTCCTCGCGCTTTCAGCGCGAGGAGGAAAAAAAGCCGATTACCGGCTCTGCTATTATCACATGATCAGCTGTCATTGGCTGACAGCTGATCACGTGGTAAGGGGTCGGGATCGACCCCTTACTCGGATCTGTGATCCAGCGAGTCTCACAGACTTGCTGATCACAGAGCGCGCCGCCGCGCCCTTCAGGGGGGCGCGCAGGCAGCTCGTGGCCGGGACGACGTCAATAGACGTCGTCCCGGCACAATAGATCCACGCTGTAGCCGTCATTTGGCTATATCGCGGATCTCAGGTAGTTAAATAGCCTACACCTATAGCGCATTATTCAATTTTGGCCACAACTGCGCAACTTGTTTTTATCTACTGGCATCCCTTATCTGCAAAGGCAGCTTTTTTTGGTAAAGGTGAATTAACCCTTTAGTTAGTAGAAAAACCCTTTAGATTGTTCCTGGCAGAAAATCAATTAGAATTTAGACCAGTCAGTCTCTTTCTTGTAGTTTCATTGTTTGAGCAAAAGATTTATAGTTGACCTATCATTTATTGCTACATGTATGGCCAACTTAGAAATCTAGGATACATTACCTTGTTCTCGGATGTACTCGCTGACAAGTTATTATAAGGCTACAATCATGCGGTTGCACAGGGTCAGCTAGGAGCAGCCGCTGGAGAAAATCAGTTCTTGCTGGCAGTTTTAAAAAAAACTGCATGCGCACACTGGGATTGATTTACTAAAACTGGAATGTGCAAAATCTGGTGCAGCTGTGCATGGTAGCCAATCAGATTGTCAGCTTTGACAAAAAAGAGACTGGAAGCTGATTGGTTTCTTTGCCGAGCTGCACCAGATTTTGCACTCTCCAGGTTTAGTAAATCAACCCCATTGTGTGTGAACAGCAGCATCTGTCAGATTTATACGCCTCCCCGCTGTACAGATGTAATCCTTCATCTGAGCGATTATATGCTAACAGAGCCTCCGACCCAGTGTTGCCAACCGTCAGTATTTTTACTTGCAGCCAGTAAAAAACAGGCAATTTTCTCCTGCCAGTAAATGTCAGTAAAAGGAAAAAGTTGCCAGTAAAAAATATGGTTGTGATGTTCGACTCGGTCCAGAGCCGGCCGAGACCATCCAAGTCCCTGCTACAGTGTGTTCGACAGCTCTGGTGGAGGCGGTGTCCGAGCATGTAGTGTGATGTCATGGTGCAAGGGAGCCAAGCAGAGCGGCCAGAGCCTGCAGGACAGGAGCAGGGCAGGTCGGGAGTGGGACTGTCAGTGCTGTTTAGACTGAAGTGGACTGAAGGGACCTTCCTATTCTAATTTCTTGCCCTCCTGAGTCCTGTCCCTGAGCTACTTACTTACTATATCGAAAATAAAATAAGAAATATGTTTTTTTAACCCTAATATCTACCTTAAATCACATTGCTAATTGTATATTGTACTTGTTTGTAGCCTAAATACAAAAATTTGCACTTAAAAATGTAATTTTGTATCTTTTGGCAATGGCAGTAAAAACTTGGCTGTGCCAGTAAATTTTGGGTGTTGTGTCAGTAAATTTCAATCTGGTAGGTTGGCAACACTGCTCCGACCTACCCTGGACAGGACAAACGCATCCAGGGTCGATGTTTCTGCCGAGTTCTGGCCACACATAAAGTGGCCATAGCTTATTGTCCAGTTTGTATGCGTTGCAGCGTCCAGAAGTTGCATGTAGCCGCCTCTGAATGCAGCAAACTATGTGCCACTGGCCACCTGTGTAAATTCAGCCTTACCTTATGCTTCCATAGAAGGCTGAGGGCTTGACCAGATATTTTACCGTTCATAAAATCCCTTTAAATACCTTTTGACTTTTGGTTGCTCATACCTCTGGGTATCACGGTGGGCTGCATCACTGCTGAAGAGGTAATGAGCATGGTGATGAGTTGTAGTAACACCGCCTTCAGATTCTGTAATGTAAACCACAATGCATTAACTGACTTTATGTGTACAGTATGTGTGTAGGCTCAGATTTACCATTATGACCTAGGCCTAGGGAAGCAATAGCTGGGGGAATGTCAGGCTGTTAGCGCTCATTCACGCAGGTGAACGGATCTGTACATCTGTGCAAAGGGCGGTGTTTATCTGCCTGGAAGCACAGGCTGTCTATGCAGCCATATGCCACCAGCCTTTTAAGGCTGGGTTCACAATATGACCCCTTTCATACTGGAGGCGTTTTTCAGGCGCTTTAGCGATAAAATTAGCGCCTGTAAAGCGCCTGAAAAAAACCTCAGCTGCAAAACCAGTGTGAAAGCCTGATTGCTTTCACACTGGGGCGCTGCGCTGGCAGGGCGTCACAAAAAGTCCTGCAAGCAGCTATTTTGCAGCGCTATAGGAGCGGTATACACCGCTCCTATAGCGCCCCTGCCCATTGAAATTAATGGGCAGCACCGCCGCACTGCCGGCAGACCACCGCTGCAGCGACATTTTGTGGGCAGTTTTAACCCTTTTTCGGCCGCTAGCGGGGGTTAAAACCGCTCCGCTAGTCGCCGACGCTGGGGCTCTTTCAGTGTGAAAGAGCTCTTAGGCAAATTGGATGTGGGTTTTCCTGCATCCAATTCACATGACAGGAAACTGTCTGTAAATGGAGCCGTTTCACACAGCTTAGGGGTTGCCGCGGTCCACACTGGAAAAGGGTCCTGTGCGTCTTTGGCTCAGTTTCAGGTCCGAATTCAGGCAAAAATTCGGACCTGTTCCGCCGCTGAAACAGAAAACAGGGACGCACTGGTGGTCCCCCTGCTGCGAGCCACGGCCGCAACTAGTGTGAACCCGGCCTAAATCAATGACAGGCTAATGGCTGCACAGATCTTCATGCATATGCCTGAATGCAGACAAGGAAAGCTGCACTGCTTGCATCCAAGAATGATAATTTGTCCCTAACCGCAGATAATCGATCCATGTGCTATTAAATTTGAACACTCACAGATGGCTGTAACTGCTGTCAGATTGTCATTGCGAAGTGCATCCACCTGTGAGTCCAGCCACAGGTATTTTTTGGATTCTTGCTGCAGCTGGCATGTGTGAATGAGGCCTAACACTGATCTTCGGCCTTGTTTTCACTTGAAGAGCGGTCTGCGTTTCTCCAGAAAACATTTGGCAGGTGGTGAGGAGGCATTGCATTGCCTCCCAACCACCTGTTTTAAACCCTTAAATGTCTGACCACCGTGCCGCAACTGTGTGCATTTCGTGCTGATACAGGCTGGTTGCAGTGAGGCCACAGCCAATTAAATAGGTCATGTTCAGTGGCAAGTAGTGCTCACTTAATGTGATAGGGGGTACAATTCCTGCTGCAGTATATCCCCCACACCACCACTGCCCTTCCTCCTAAAGGGGGAGTGTTTGAGGGGTGGTAAAAATGTGGCTCAACTGCATGGTGTAACTGCACCACAACTGATAGTGTAAAACTCTTAAGCCCCATACACACGGTCGGATTTTTGCATGGATTCTGTCCGATCGGACAATGTTGTTGAAAAATCAGACCGTGTGTATGCACCATCGGACAGTGTACGTCGGATTGTCCGACGGACAAAGTCCTATCTCCTGCTGGATAGATTTGCCGACAACACGGTCCGATCACACCAAATCCGATCGTGTGTACAGTTGTCCGACCGGACAAAGTGCTACGCATGCTCAGATCACATTACAAGACCAAAGCTATTGGCTACTAGCCTCTACGTAGTCCTGTCGTAGGCAACAAACGTCACCACGTTCAGAATGATCGGATTTTCCGACAACTTTGTCTGACCGTGTGTACGCAAAACCAACATCAGACAAAGTATGACGGACATGGTCCGACGGACCTGGTCCTCGGATAATCCGCGCGTGTGTATGGGGCTTTAGAGTTCTCTGAAGGGTAATCTGCATTTGAATCACTCTTTAAAGAGCGTTTGACAGGCAATGAGGAGGTGTTATATCGCCTCCTCACTACCTGCTTTAGCCCCTTGATCCCCACACACGCATTAAAAGCAAAAGGGGGTATGATTTCTGTAGCAGCCATGTGTACACCTCCAGATGCTTCCTCTGCAGCTAAAGGGGGTATCGGTTGGGAGGTGATAAGATGGAAGCCGCAACACAGGGATTTACCGCCCCCCAACCATACGTGTGAATGAGCCCTTGGGGAAAAAACCTGAAGAAAGCGGAACTATGGATTGGAGCTCAGGCAGACTACAGCCCAGTATCCCTAAATTTAGACTAGGGACACTATTGCTTGGGGCAGGATCCCTAACTTTGAAAGACAAGCTCTCCTACTAAACATATAGAAAGTACTGTAAGGGCTTGTCCATACTAGCAGTTGAGGAACAGTAAAACCTTGCAATTCAGCTGGATTATTACAGCTCCCCCTTTAGCTGTAGACACAGCGGCTGGGGTTATCCACATGCTGTGGCCACGACACTTTGTCAGTCAGAGGTCAGTTTTCCATTCTAGCACTGTACAATAACATGATCTAAAGTACAAAGTATGAGAAAGATTTTTCTAACCCCAAATCTGGATCAGGCTGCTGTTTACACTCTGGGAGAACCAGGCCTTCTTCCCCCGAAACATGTCAGCGAGCCGTATGAGGCAGAAGATGTCAGTCATGTGACCTGTGTGCTGAGGAGGCTGACACAATATGAGAGGCTGGACACAAGTATACAATGCTTAAAGAGGACCTGTCCTGAATAAAAATTTGTACTGTGCCATTGCTGTTTTTTTATTTCACCACAAAATTATAGATGTCACCAACACCTCTCAACATTCTAAGATGGGAAAGAGGGACACATAAGAATCAGTTCACAAAGCTAACACCAGGATAAGAATCCTTCAAGGGTTAGTTCACCTTTTACCTTGTAGATAAAAACAAACTGTGCAGTTCTGACTAAAGTTGAATAATGCCCTTGCTATAGGTGTAGGCCATTTACATACCTCATGAAGGTGAACAATAAGGCTACTTTCACACTGGGGCGGACGGGTGCCGTCGGTAAAGCGGCACTATTTTTAGCGCCGATTTACCGTCGTTTAGTCCACTAGCAGCCAAAAAAGGGCTAAAACCGATGGCATAGCACCGCTGCAGAGGTTTAGCGGCGATGCCCCATTGTTTTCAATGGGAAGGGGCACTTTAGGAGCGGTGAATGATGGGAGAACCGTGCAAGACATATAATCAAAAAAGAAATGTTCTTTTGGATTTTGCATCATTAGTGGGCTGTAGCAACAGAAATGCGCACGAGTGCAAGAAAAGAACATTCTAAGAAAGAAAAGAAGATTCCCGGCCACAAAAACAAATGTCTGTATTAACATTAGGTGGCATTGAAGGCTTGGTTGGTTGAATTTCAAAATCATTGGTGTCACCATCGGATCACAAAACGCACAAAATTTCAGATGTTTGGAAGAAAATTTGTTTGGAATTCAACCCATGTATGGCCTGCATTATAGTATGTGTACATTTGTTACACCCAGGGCCGTCTTTAACGCAGGGCAAAAGGGGCAGCTGCCCAGGACACAGTCATTGTTATGGGGCCCAAAGCAGCTGCCCCTTGAGCCTGCACCAGTGTTGCCATACATTAGACAATTTTTGTTTATTTTACCAGGTGCAGCGACTCTGCTATAGTCTAGCTGTGGCAGTCCTAGTTCCTGCTCTCCGCTGCCAGGCCAGCAGTGGTTGGTTGCTAGGACCCCCCAGCATCTAGCAACCAACCACATGGTTACTATGACTCCATACCTCCCAACATTTTAAGGTGGGAATGAGGGACACCTACCAACAAACATATGTAGGCATAGGACACTCCCCCTACCACACCCCCTTAAAGGAGAAATAACAAAAAAAAAGGTTAATTAAATCCACAAGGACTATTTTTACCACTACTATTCCTTTACATTGGCTTTTAAAATGTACAAATGCAGAAATTTAGAAATTGGATGAAAGGTTTAGCACTGAGAAACACTTTCTCAAAGATAAAAATTTCATTTTATATACAACTATATGAATCAGACCAAAATGAGGGACAAATGAGGGGAAGAGGGACAGAGGGACATTGCTCCAAATCAGGGACGGTCCATCGGAACCAGGGACAGTTGGGAGCTATGTGCCTCTGCACCCCTGGCATCCGGAGAGCGGAACTTTCTCCTGCAGTCCTGGGCTAGCTGCTGCCATGCCTCCCGGCTCCCTCTTACAGCTGTTAGTGGTTGGCTGCTAGCAACCAACCACATAGTTTTCCTGACTCCGCCCCCAGTGTGGAACTTTTTCCTTCACCTGTCCACAGCCACCTCCCCCGTTATTCGCATGTTATGAACTCAAAAAAGGTAAGGAACTGCTGGAGGTTTATATTTAATGTTAGCTCTGGGGTCCCTGATACTGTAAGAAGGGTGGACCTAAGGACCCTGATGTAAGCGTGGGGAATTTCTGGGGACCCTGATGTAAGGATAAGAGCTCTGGGGACCCTGATGTAAGAAGGGGGTCCTGGAGACTCTGATGTAAGAAAGGGGGCTCGGGGGACTTTGATGTAAGAATGGGGGCTCTGGGTACCCTGATGTAAGAAGGGGGGCTCTGGGGACCCCGATGTAAGAAGGGGGCTCTGGGGACCCTGATGTATAAAGGGGGGCTCTGGGGACACTAATGTAAGAATGAGAACTCTGGGGACCCTGATGTAAGGTAAGGGGCTCTGGAGGGCCATGATGAAAGAAGGGGGAGCTCTGGAGACCCCAATGTAACGAGCGGGGGCTCTGGGGACCCTGATGTAATGAGGGGGGCACTGGAGACCCTGATGTAAGGAGGAGGGCTCTGAGGACCCTGATGTAATGAAGGGGCTTTGGGGACCCTGATGTAAGGAGGTGGGCTCTAGGGACCCTAATGTAAGAAGGGGGAACTCTGGGGGTCCGATGTAATGAGGGGGGCTCTGGGGACCCTGATAAAAGGAGGAGGACTCTGGAGACCTTGATGTAATGAGGGGGGCTCTGGGGACCCCGATGTGAGTATAGGGGCTATATGGACATTGATGTAAGGAGGGGGGCTCTCCCGGCTCTGGGGACCCTGATGTAAGAAGGGGGAACTCTGGGGGCTCCAATGTAATGAGGGGGGATCTGGGGACCTTAATATAATGAGGGGGGCTCTGAGGACACTGATGTAATGAGGGGGCTCTGGGAACACCAAAGTAATGATGGGTTTTATGGACCCTAATATATGGAGCGGATAACTCTGGAGACCCTGGTGTAAGTATGGGGCTATAGGGACCTTGATGTAAAAAGTGGGAGCTCTGGGGACCCTGATGTAATGAGTGGGGCTCTGGGGACCCTGATGTAAGGGAGGTGGCTCTGGGGAGCATAATATAAGAAGGGATGATTCTAGGGAGGGGACCCTGATTAAGGGGGGAACTGTGTGGATCATGATGTAAGGAGGTGGGGTGGATCTGAGGACCCTAATGTGAGGGTGGGAAAACTCTGGGCACCCTGGGAACCTTGATGTAAGGAGGGGGCTCTGGGGACCCTAATGTATATATAGAGGGGATAACTCTGGGGACCCTTATATAAGGTGGGGGGATTCTGGGGAGCCCAATACAAGGAGGGGATAACTCTGGAGACCCCGATGTAAGTATGGGGCACTGGGGACCCTTATATAATATGGGGTGATTCTAGGGAGCCCAATACAAGTAGGGGATAATTCTGGTGACCTTGATGTAAGAAGGAGGACTCTGGGGACCCTGATGCATGGGAGGGTGGCTTTGGGGACCCTAATGTAAAGGAGGGGTGGCTCATGGGACCCTGATGTAAGAAGAATTGCTCTGGGGACCCTGATGCATGGGATGTTGGTTCTGGAGACCCTAATGTAAGGGGGGGTAGCTCAGGGGACCCTGATGTAAGAGGCAGGGCTCTGGGGGCCCTGATGAATGGGAGGGGGGCTTAGGGGACCCTAATATAAGGGGGTGGTGGCTCAGGGCACTATGATATAAACAGGGGGGCTCTGAAGACTCTGGAGTAAGGGGGAGGGAGACTCTGGGGACCCTAATCTAAGGGAGGGGTGACTCTGGGGACTTTGACGTAAGGGGGAAGAATCTGAGAAAGAGGGGAGACTCTGATGGGGATTTGTGATGTAAGGGGGGAAATTGATATGAACGGGAGGGCTCATCCTTACTGCTGCACTCACACTGCAACGCTGATCAGTGTATTCTGATAGTGGGGGAATCCTGCTGTCAGAACACAAATACACAGCAGGGAGGATTTCCCCATCCACCATGTGTGGATGGGGAAATGTATTCAGTTTATTTTGTTCAGCTGGCTGGCTGAATGAAAAAAAACTGAACCATGTATAGCCAGCTTTACTCATGGCCCCTGTACTCTATACATTATGTTATACATTACATAGTCCTGACCAAGGTGTTCAGTGTCCCAACAGTTGCTGTTTTTAATGAAGTTCTTTTTTAAAGTGAAAATTCAGCCTAAAACTAACTTTCTCTAAATCTACTTGCAGCCACAATTTAAGAATAACCTATCTAGCCTTGTAAAACAAAACTCGCTATACATACCTTTTTTGAAGTCGATCCGATCGAGTCTCCAGTGGTAGAAGCTCTGCAGAGGACATGGCCGAAAATGGCTGTGAAATTAATGGGAAGTGACGTCACCCATAGAGTTACTATGGGGCTTCCGTTATCGGATGTGTCCTCTGCACCCGCCTCCACAGAGAACCTTCCGCTGAAAGCTCAGCATGGGATCGGGTCGGAGTGGCTTCAGATAGGCCCCTTTCACACTGAAGCTTTTTTCAGGTGCTACAGCGCTAAAAATAGTGCCTGTATAGCGCCTGTATAGCGCCTGGCGTTCACACTGGAGCGTGTGCACTAGCAGGACAGTAAAAAAAGTCCTGCTAGCAGCATCTTTGGAGCGGTGAAGGAGCAGTGTATTCACTGCTCCTATACCGCTCCTACCTATTGAAATCAATGGGGCAGAGCTGCTATACCGCGGGCAAAGCGCTGCTGCAGCGGCGCTTTGTGGGCTTGTTTCAACCCTTTTTCGGCCGCTAACGGGGGTTAAAACCACTCCGCTAGCGGCCGAATACCGCTGCTAAAACGATGGTAAAGCAGCGCTAAATATAGCGCTGCTTTACCACCGACGCCCGCACCGCCCCAGTGTGAAAGGGGCCATAAGGTATGTATAGCAATTTCTTCTTTACGGGGCTAGATAGGTTCTTTTTAAAATAATTTATTGAGAACGATACAATACAATTTAATTAGACCAGTTTTACTATTGTATAGGGCTATCAAACTTGAATAAAGGAACTTCTCAGTTATTAATTTGGAATAACAATAGTACAGTTACCGTATAGAGAGTAATATGGGAATCGTTTATCAGTAAATATATGTGAAGAATATAATCATAACAATTAATAAACCTGGTGTAATTTGCATAAAGGAAAATTAATAATAATATGTCATATATTAAAGAAATAGATATAGAGATACAACTATGTTGGATAAATCGGTCTGTATTGGGATGTCCCGGAGAGACGCCCACCCAACCAGGGCCAAGGTCCGGCTATGTGGCCCGGCTTTTCCCGGATGAATGGACGTCCCACCAAAACACCCCCAACATAACTTTGGGTAGATTGTTTAGGGCTAGATAGGTTCATCTTAGATTGTGGATGGCTGTAAATATAGAGATTTTAGTTTTAAGCTCGACTCAGTGATCAGTTTCTGTGTGAAGTAACGCCATATCGATGTGATGGAAACATTTATTTTAAAAAAAAGTATCATTCATTCTGAGGTTTATTGTATATGTGTCTGTGAAACTGTTACTTGTGGCACAGTAATTAGGAGTATTTTGTGGTTCAAGGACTGTGTATGTGTGTGCAGTGTATACAGCGAGTATTCACAGATTCTGTTTAAGCGATGCAAACTAGCACATTATAACTTTGCCTTGCAGGATAGAAAAAAAAATTGCCGGGGGTTTACTACCGCTTTTAAAGATTTTCCGTTCAACCAGCAGGTTCAACCAGCAGGTTAAAACAAAAAAAGACAGATCCCCACATATAGAGATCCTGATGCAGGGATCTCTGCCACTGAGAGGGGGATTCTCTGGGGCAGGAGCTGCAGGAGGTCACTGTGTGAGGAAACCTATCTCGGAACACGTAGTGACAGATGGACGGAGCTGAGAGCTTGCATGTAGGCAGAGAGAACCGAGCAGACACTGACTGACAGGTGACAGCAGGTGAGTGTCACTGATCCCGTCCCCATCCACCACTGCCACTGATCTCATCCACCCCAAGCACTGCCACTGATCCTTTCCCCCCCAAGCACTGCCACTGATCCCATTCCCCCACCAGAATTGCCACTGATCCCATTCCCCCAACAATGCCATTCATCCCATCCCCACCCCCCCCTTTCCCCAGCACTACCACTGATCCCATCAACCCCCAGCACTGCCAGTGATCCCATCAATCCCCCAGCACTGCCACTGATCACATCCCCCCAGCACAGCAATTCATCCCACCCCCCAGCACTGCCACTGATTCCCCCCCCCCCCCGACCACCACCACAACCACTGCTATTGATCACACCCCCTCAGCCTCAGCAACTAATGGTAGAGTGGTAATGGTGTGTAGTAACCTCTAATAACCAATAATTGAGCAGTAATAATGTGCATTAGCCTCTAGCATCCAAACAGTGAGCGGTAATGGTGTGCAGTAACTGCTAGCAACCAATCAGTGAGTGGTAATGATATGTAGTAACCTCTAGCAACCGATCAGTGATCCGTAATAATGTGCAAGTATGCAAACAGTAAGTATAACACATTGTCTTTGCAAATTAAAATAAAGTGCTAGGTGCAAACAGCAATAAATGAATATAAATACAATTCATAAATTGAAATCACTAAAAAGTTCATATATGGGAAATGGCATTGTGAATAAATAACCCATGAGGGAAAAAACAGTCCAAACAGGTGAAATTAAATCACAAGTGTTTAGATAGATATCAATGTTTAAATTGAAGAGATATTTAACCTCTGAAGCATAGGCCACCATCCAGTAAGAAATTACCATAGATTGTGAATTCACCACAGATGAAAAAAAATGGATACCTTTACCGGACTCAGTGGAGTCAAACAGGCATGGAACTGGGAACGTGGTCATTCTCAGGAAACAACATGTGAGCTCAGCTTCCGTTCAACCTTGTCACTGGACCCAATCAGTGTCTCTACCATTCATAAAAGAAAAAGGCAGCCACATAGTGTCAAACCATCAACTTTTTTTTTTTTTGTAAAAGGTAGAACACACTAAAAGTTATGCCCCAGATGATGTTCTATTGAATGAAATTGGTTGGGTAGACTGAACTAGCTCCACATTACTGCGCTTCTTGGATGTATTTGTGATCACGTACCTTAGCTTGCCTGTTTATATCATCATTGATGCAAGTGCTCTACCTTTTACAATAAAACCCAATAAAACTCCTCTCCACCTGGGGTCAGCCCCAATACCCGGGGCTGACCCCAGGTTTTTATGAAGGCCTGCCCCCTGCCAATCCAAGTTGGGGATTGGTCAAGGCTCCTTAAGATACCCCAGGCAGCCCCACCTCTCATCCCCTCCTGTTCTTCTAGCACTTTCTAGAAGAAAGAGGGAGGTGACAGTGAAGTGATGTGGCCTGTGAGTCACCAACTGCTACCCGAGCCACTCCCAACCCAGAATGAAAACAAACAGGCCTAGTAACCAGCTAGGTCTGCCTAAATTTACCTACCCTGCCAACAAAAATCCTCACTCTAGCACCTACCTAACTAGAGGGTGCTACAAGAGTGTACAGGTATACAGTTGTACAATTACTTTGGGCCCCTTTAATTGAGTTAGCTAAAGACACAAGATTTCTACATCCAAGGAATACTTTATCCCTCCCCCCCCCCCCCCTCACAAGGGACAGGAACATTGGGCGTCTATCTGGCCCCATATCACCAAGGAACTCTCTTTATTTAGAAACTAAGGTCATATACTTTAGATACAACTTGCTAAGTGTGTTAAGTGTTTGTGTTAAAGAGTGGCTGTGGCATCAGGATGTTTAAGGGAGTAGTCTGACTCCAGACTGGTCATTCTCCTACCCTTTTCTGGCCTGGAGCCATTGACCTTGATTGATTAAACTGCTTATTTTTTGATTCACCAGGGACTTCAGTTGACCATTTCTTTTCTATAAAGAGTGTTTTTCTATTGATTCTATTTACTGCAAAATTCTAAGTAAAACTCAACTTTGCTAAAATGACTGAACCCAGGGTGTCAGAGGTTTCAAGAGACTTGCAAGGTCAGGGCAACCATTGGGGTATAGTATCATTAAGTGGCCCTCACGGGGCTAGTGCTACATCAGTATCTGTTCTTATTCTGTATGTATGAACACTGCACTGTAGTGGTTCTTTTCTGTATGCTAGGTGTATTCCTCAGTATATGCTCTAATTCCATATGTATGAACATTGCACAGTAGCACTTCTCTTTCTTTGTACCCTTGGTGTAAGTCTCCCTATCTATTCCTATTGTGTATGCAATAGTACTTCTCTTGTCCTGTATGTTAGGTTTAATTCTCACTGTCTCTTCTTATTATTTATGTATAGGACACTATACAGTTACACTTCCCTTGCCCTGTATGCTAGGTGTAATTCTCAGTATCATTTCCTATTCTGTATGTATGGACTCTGGCACTCTGCACAGTAGCACTTCCTTGTCCTGTATGATGGGTGTAATTCTTACTATATGTTCTTATTTTGTATGGACAGGGTTTGTACAGTGGCACTTCCCTTGTCTTGTATGTTGGGTATAATTCTCAATATCAGTATGTATAGGACACTATATAGTAGCACTTCTCTTCTCCTGTGTTTCTGGTTTCATTCTCACTCACTGTTCTTATTCTGTATGTATGGATCCTATATAGTAGCACTTCTCTTCTCCTGTATTATGGGTGTATTTTTCAGTTCTTATTTTATATCTCGAACATTGTACTATAGCACTCTTCTTGCCCTGTGTACTGGGTGTATTTTTATCTGTTGTTATGATGTATTTATGTACACTGCACTATAATGCCGCGTACACATGGCCGGAATTTCCGATGGAAACAGTCCGATGGGAGCTTTTCATCAGATTTTCCGACCGTGTGTATGCCCATCGGTCTTTTTCTGTCTGCATTTCCGACGGACTTTAGATTGAGAGCCTGTTCTTAATTTTTCCAACGGAAAAACTTTCTATCGGAAATTCCGATCGTATGTATGCAATTCCGACATGCAAAATTCCGACGGATGCTCGGAAACAATTCGACGCATGCTTGGAAGCATTAAACTTCCCTTTTATGGTGCCGTCGAACGTGTTGTATGTCGCGGTGTTATTGACCGTCGGAATTTGGTGTGACCGTGTGTAGGCAAGACAGTTTGAGCGGAATTCCGTTGGAATTCCGACGGGAAAACCATCAGAGCTTTTTCCGACAAGAATTCCAATCGTATGTTCGCGGCATAATAGTTATTTTAGTCTATATGTTGAGTGTAGTTCTCAGGATTTTACATACATGCGCAATATCTGTTATTATTCTGTATGTGTAGCCATTGCATAGTACCACTTCCTTTGCATTGCTGATCTTGGTAACAGTTCATTCACTAGCTAGGTACAATGCATAACTTCCCATAATGTACTGAGCATGTCCTATTATTACAGAGCACAATGTACCCACTGTTTTTTATTAGTACCTATTACAAACATCATATGTGACACCCTGCAAGGCAAAGGCATAATGAGCTAGTATGCATAGCATACTAGCTCATTATGAAAGACTTACCTGAAAACAAAGCCCCCAAAGCGTTCCTTATCCTCCACCTTCTTCGCCGCCATCCAGGGACGGAGTGACTTCCGGGTCTCGCCGCTCCAGCGCTATCATTCGCTGGAGCGGCGATGACGTCACTCCCGTGCATGCGCACGAGATCGGCATATCGCCGTGATCTCAGCATCCTCAGTGCGCCCTCAGTGCGACTGCGCGCCGCTGTCTACGGCACATGCGCCGTAGACAGCGATGCCTTTTTATCGCTAAATATCTCCTAAACCATGTAGGTTTGGGAGATATTTATTGGACCTACAGGTAAGCCTTAATCTAGGCTTACCTGTAGGCCAAAGTCATTTGGAAGGGTTTACTTCCACTTTAAATGGTTCCTTTTTTTATTCATCTGATTGATTGTTTTCTGTTGTGCACTAGAGGGCAGCACCAGAGCTACTTTATTAACAAAGTCTAAACATCATTTCCCTGATGCAGTAGAATGTATAGACTATCATTGTAAGTAAATTGTTAGTTGTACTTTCTAATGTTCTTAAACGGGACATAAGCAACCTGTGGAAAAACCACAGCCATAAATTAAGGATCCTTCTATGGAATAATAACTGTTTAACTGTACTGGGAGAAGTTTTGGAACAAAAGAGCCAGAGTATGTTTAAGCCTAGCAACATGATATATACAAAATGTATAAATGTTTATCAGTTCAGGCATTTCTTTCCATGTACCATTCAAAGTGGACCTTTACTGACATGTTAACATAAAGCTTTGTTAACCAACTAGCTGGGATGGGAGAAGGAGTGAAATTATGTTTTCTGGAGATAATGCTGCTTTAAGGCTGCATTCACATTCTCTGTTTTGTGAACATGCGCAAAATCGTGCTGCGTTTTTCAGCATTTGTGTGTGTTTATTTGCTACACACATAGGGCAGCCCGTTGATTTCAATAGGCTGCCATACACGCGACAAATGTGGCAAAGTAGCTTGAAACCTTTTTGAAACCTTTTTGGGAGATAGAGCCTTTTCCTGCTATGCTCCAAAACTCTGGAATTCACTTCCAAAGAAGATCAGAGGGTCATCTTCTCTAAACACATTCAAATCAAATCTAAAAACTTTTTTCTTTAGCCAAGCTTTCACTTAAAGAGTAACTCCACTTTTGTTGAGAAAACAATATCCCTCTCTGGTTAATCTATGTACATTGCAGGGATTTTAACAAACTTTCACACTGGAGTGTTGGGGGCGTAGGTGGTAAGCTTTACCGTAGTTCTAGCGGTGCTTTTTGGCCACTAGCGGCGCACTTTTAACCCCCTCTAGCGGCCAAAAAGGGGTTAAAAACACCCACAAAGCGCCGCTGCCCATTGATTTCAAGCGCCTCAAAGATGCTGCTTGCAGGACTTTTTTTTAGCGTCCTGCCAGCACACTGCTCCAGTGTGAAAGCACTTGGGCTTTCACACTGGAGTGACAGGAATGGCACTTTACAGATGCGATTTTTAGCGCTATAGCCTAAGTAGCCAAAGTGATTTTCCTTTGAGAGTATGAAACAAAAAATGAAAATTTTGCTGCAAGGGATGCCCAAAATCTAATTTGTATCTCTGGACACTTTCACACTGATCCGCTGCAAAAAGGCATATGTGTTTTTGCAGTGATTTTGCCGTGATTTTACCACGTTTGCTGAGCATTTTTTAAAGGACATGTGACCTTAAAAACCACACCAAAAACACATAGCAGGCAGGGTTTTGCAGAGTTTTTTTCCACGTTTTCCATTGCTTTCAATGGAAAGGTGCGTTTTTCGTGCTTTTTTTTAGCTCCCCAAACATGCGCCAAAGATGCTCCAAGCAGGATTTTTTTCCCGCAATGCACCGCCCCAGTGTGAACACATTCATTGATTTTAAAGGGAAAAAAATTTCTGGAGCTTTTCAGATGCTTTTTTTAACGCAAAAGCGGTTGAAAAACTCTTCAGTGTGAAAGGGCCCTTAGTGCAGAAAGTCAGTAAGCCAATTACACAAGAGGGAAATTAGATATCTGGGAGGGGGGCATTGTGTACACACTGTGTAAAGAATGCCTCCAGGTAGCCATATTGCCTTGCATTTTACAGAACATTACAGGGCTGCAGATTGAAGAGGAAAGGTCATTTTTAATAACATTCAATTACAATATGACCTGTATCGCAATTCTATACGCTATGTATATTTTTTTTTATTTGCTAATTTTCTTTCCCACAAACATGGAGTTACCCTTTACTTGTCCCTTTTTTTCCTTTGATTTATCCTGTGTATTTATTGTGTTTTCTTTGTAAAGCACTTTTAAGAAGAAGTAAAAAAAAAACAACCTGCAAGACAAAAGCATAATGAGCTAGTATGCATAGCATACTACCTCATTATGTATTTCTTACCTTAGATTGAAGTCCCCGAAGCCGCCCTCGTCTCCCCCTCCGGCCGCCGACATGTCTTCCCGGAGTTACTTCAGAGTACATCACTCCCACTCATGCATGCGGGAGATGACGGTAACGGCACGCAGACTGATGCAGCAGCACATAGGTGCCATTGCGTCAGTTTGCTCTAGTGCGCATGTGCCGATGTCATCGGCACGTGCAGGGGACAGGGGATATCTCCTAAACCGTGCAGGTTTAGGAGATATCCTGGTTAGCTACAGGTAAGTCTTAATATAGGCTTACCTGTAGCATAAAGTTTTTTAAAATAGGGTTTACAACCACTTTAAGAAGCTACCTTTGAAGGCGCTATATAAAATAAATGTATTATTATTATTATAAATCAGAAAACAGATGGAGTGCTCACACCTCTGGATTTGCAGCTTAGAGGAAAGCAGTGTTCTGGCCCCAGAAACACATCAGCCTTACTGTGCTGCAAAACTGACTATAGCAGGAGATTTCACATGAACCTTTGTGGGATCTGGGAAGGAAAGACTTATGGCCTCTCTGCACTATTTTAACATTTGTCAATAAATACTTTACCTACTTCACTAGCCCACTGCGTTCTCTCTGTTTTCTGATATAGGAGGCCTAAAGCCTGAGGAACCCCAATACGCAAGTAGAAACCTTAGTTCCTGAAGTTGTGCTTGACCGTATTACTTCCATCATCTGTTGGTTAGTGAGGCTGTCTATTATAGTGATGAACCAATAGCATGAGAGGCAGTTGATCCTAACACATATTAGATAATATTGCATATTAGAACTCCTCAGGTTTTGGGTTCCCGTTGAGCTTTATAGGGCACGTTAACATACCTATAAAAAACCTTTGCATATAGTATCTGTAATTTATGTCTTCACTTGGAACTTTGACATGTACATAGGTCACTTTTAGGGTGTCACAATAGAAAGATCCCAACCGCTGATGCATATACAGTTCAGGAATAGTCTACTTATCGAACACTCATATACACTCATATACACAGCCAAACCTCCATGGGACTCAGTGTACCATATGTGCAGCAGTGTCTACACTTCATTCACCTCAAGAAATTAATTAGACAAGCCAAATACTATCATGAATCTTGTGCTTCTATTAATATGCATTGCAGTAAATGCTAACGCTCTCGTATTATAGGGTAGGAGACTGAAGCATGAAAGCAAATTGATTCTTCGGCCTGCATTCATTTTGACGTGATGAGTACTAAACACTTGCTGAGTGGCCAGCTGTATTTGGTTGCTTAGCCAGATGCAAACCTGGTGGACCTAGCACTTTTTTTGGTACTGCACCATGAGTATGTGGCCTTTGTTTCTGGCTAGGAGATTATTCTAGGTCATGTACAAAGTTCTACAGTAGCTGACAAGCCATGAGGGGTCTTGAAAAGCTGTCTTGAAATATCAAGCATATAACTATATATCTAATCTTATGTTAAAAATACTTGAAGAGTTTTTGTATGTTTAAAAAAAATAATAATGAGGGTAGATTTCTAAGTTCCTCTATATATCTGTAAAAAGCTTTACCTGACCCTTTATTTTAGGGCTTGGCTGGCTAGGTCTGCTCTGGTTGTCTGAGCAGAGCAGCCTTCTGAGGGAGGAGGCCGGAGACTGTTCATGAAATATTTAGCAGCTGAGAAAGCTTCACACAGCCTGGTGCTGATCGGATGTGAAAGGTGCTTCTGTAACACATAGTCCCGAGAGGAGTGGGAGAGTGGGAGTTCAAAAACGCACACACATACCTACTGCCATTTTAGCTCATTTTTTTACTTTGACAGGACTCTGCAGGGCTGTTAAAGGGAACAGACCCTAGAAAAGTACCTTAGCTTTAAAGAAGATGGAGGCATTATTATTACGTTCATTAATTCATTCATTGAAGTTAAGCTACAAAGTTCCGCCTTCCGGACATCGCAATTCTTTGTAAGGTGCTTCTGTTGTTGGCTTTGCAAGGAAAACAGTTTATAGAAGTTGAATTCTGTGGTTGTATTGTTCGTAGTATGTCTTATAAACAGGGGCCTCAACTCTCTTTCTATACAATGGGTTCACTAAAAGTATAGAAAAAATATATATAGATAAATATAGCTATATCTATCTATCTATCTATCTATCTATATATATATATATATATATATATATATATAGATAGATAGATAGATAGATAGATAGATAGATAGATAGATATAGATATATCTATATATAGATCATTCGAACGGCGCCTCGTTTGAATGTAGAGGCCGGGCGTGACGTCGTAACATCGCGCCCGGCCTCCGAGCGATCATAGACACTCCGGTGATCATCTCCGTCCGGGGCCGGCGTATCCTGTCTCTGACTCACCACTTCCTTCGGTAAGTTGGTAGAAACACCGGAGGGTGGCGGGAGGGGGGGGCATCCCCTCTCGCCGCCCATAAGACCGATCAAGCAGTGGAACAGCCGCTATGATCATTCTTATGGTGTAGGGAATCGCTGGCTGAAAAGCCAATATCTGAATGATGCCTTTAGCTGCAGGCATCATTGAGATATACCTGCACAAAATCAAGGACGTCCTGGGACGTACCTTGGGCAGGAAGTGGTTAAAGAAATAATAAAAAACAATAATAAAAAACATTTATTTTTTAAGCGCCCCCCGTCCCCACGTGCTCGCGCAGCAAAGAAAATACACACACTAGACCTCCTCTGTAACTCTAACCTGGTAACCATTATTTTTTTTTTAAAGAGCCGCCTATGGAGATTTTTAGGTACCATAGTTTGTTGCCATTCCACGAATGTGCGCAATTTCAAAGCATGACATGTTAGGTATCTGTTTATTCGGCATAAAATCATCTTTCACATTATAAAAAAATTGGGCTAACTTTACAGTTTCGTTTTTTTTTTTTCATAAAAGTGTATTTTTTCCCAAAAAAAAATGCGTTTGAAAGACCACTGCGCAAATACAGTGTGACATTAAATATTGCAACAATCGCCATTTTATTCTCTAGATTCTCTGCTAAAAAATATATATAATGTTTGGGGTTTCTAAGTAATTTTCTAGCAAAAAATATGGATTAGGCATGAAAGGGTTAAACGTCAACAGCTACAATTTTTTCAGCTGCTGACTTTTCACTTTTACAGAGGTGACTGGAGCTCCTCTTTAATATCACTTATAGGCCTCTTGTACAGAGACATAATTATTTACATGAAGTTGGATTACAGCAACAAAAAAAAGAAAGAAAGGAATTTAGAGATTGGAAATCTTGAGCGCAATAGAAGGTTTTTTTTTTGAGTTAATACATACTATAGTTAAATACATTTTATATTTATAAACCAGAGTTTAGTGACACATTAATAATGTAAATATATAACTATGTGGTTAATGTGTTTAAAAGTCCTTTCTCTTTTGGAAACAGATTGGGATTTATTTATTTATTTATTACAGGATTTATATAGCGCCAACAGTTTACGCAGCGCTTTACAATATAAAAAGGGAGACAATACAGTTATAATACAATAAAATACAAGAGGATTAAGAGGGCCCTGCTCAGAAGAGCTTACAATCTGATATAAGAACTTTATAAAAAAATTATTGTTTCTTCTCATGGTAGTACACCTTTATGTTTTCTCCCCGGCATATAACTAGAATTTGTTGTTCTACTGCTTATTGGTATGAACATGCATTATCTAACCCTATTGTTTTCTACTGTATATGTCCCTTTTATTAACTTTATAAAAAAAATGTTGTTAGTATCTCAGTTTCATATTTCACAGTGTACTGCATATAAATTGTATCTATCTGTTTACTATTAGCATTTGGCCATGTTCATTGTATTCCATGTAAAGGATAATCTGATTGCCCACTTTAAACAGAAGATATTTATATGACATCATTTCCACCTGAAAGACAAAAAAAACAGGGGATTTAATTGTTCCATAAACCAGCATTTCTGGATGCACAGCTGACCACAAGCAAAAGTATAAAATATTTTTTAAAAGCATGTATAGCAGCAACAAGACTAAATATAAATCATTCGGACCAGTACCAGTGCTTTCTAAAGGCAAGAATACATTTTGTACATCTGGCTTGAGAAAGTAACAATACTGGTCCAAAAAATCTCTATAAAATGTAATGATTTATATTGTCTTGCTGCTGTAATTTATGCATTAGAGCATTTTATTCTTTTGAATCAGGCGTCCCATGATGCGGGTTACTTGTAGAGATCCATGATGTACTCGCTTTGTTTATGCCAACAAGGGTGAGACCATTACATTCCTCTGTAGCTCTCCTCCAACTGTGTCTGTTAGCCCCATATTGGCACTATATGTCCACTAAAGTATACTGAGTAAGTAAGTATTTAGCATTTTGCAAAGTAGAGAAGGCCGGGGGGGGGGGGGCATAGGGATCACTTTGTCACGGTTGGCTAGATTGCAATATATAAACCAGGGCAAGCCAAGAATCCCTGTTTTTGTGCAAAGATTTTCTAGATATAAATGAGGGTGTATAGCAGTGTCCAGAGTGTTCACTCAGGATCTACAATGACCATTGTCTTGGACAACTATAGATAAGGTATGCAACATATCTTTCTGCTGGACAAGTTACAAGGCCTTAAATAACTACGGTACTTCTATGGCTCTGCTTGTTTTTTTGGAGGATTGTTGAAGGTGATGACATCTAAAAACCCTCTGTCTTAAGAATGCTATGCTTGCCTTCATTGGTTCAGTGTAGGGCATTTCGCAAAATGTAAGAGTCAACCTCATTATACAGAGTTAATTATTTACTTGTTCGTTTTCATTTGTCTTAGGGCCATTTTTAAACTTCTCCAAGTAAAAAATAATAGAAAAATGTGGTTTCACCTATCCTGTTAAATATTTGCATTTAGTAGCTTGAAAAAAATGTCACTAGAGTAGGATTTGACTCCTACTAGTAGTACTGCACCACCGACATAAATGTTGCATGGTGTACAAATCAAATTTTATTGATATTTCCTGTTCTGAAATGTTCATAAAAACAATCCTTTTCACTCACACTTGTAGAAAACACAGAGAGGTGAAAGGTGACAGCTCTTGGTGAAAGTAGGCCAGGGCTGCTTACTCTCACATGTCAACTAGGGTGGGGGAGAGCGGTCTGTGAAGCATATGATATGCAAATGGCAGCAGAAACTTGGACTGGTGACCCTGCAATCCCATCAGGTTACATCAGATAGCACTGTGTACTTGAATTGTTTTTTCTTCCTTTACTCTGATGACATTAGATTGATTACCAGTTTGCTTTATGAGCCACAGATCCGAACACTTAGGAATGCACGTATGTTGTTGTTATTATTATTATTCAGGATTTATATAGCGCCAACTGTTTGCTCAGTGTTTTACAATATAAAGGTAGACAGTACAGTAACAATACAATTCGGTACAAGAGGGTTAAGAGGGCCCTGCTCCTGAAAGCTTACAATCTAATACAGATATTCTCGATCAATCGAGCTTTTGACTCTAAAGTTTATGTCAGCAGCAATGATGAGTTGTAACTGACTTCTTGACACACAACATAATGCTTTCCTAGGTAAAATACCTCCTCCACAGATCCACATGTTGTTTATAGCTGTGAGTGAAATCTAGTATTTGTTAGGATCAAAAAGGGTCGTCTAACCAGAAGTTTGCAAAATAATAAGTCAACTTGCCTGTATTTTCAGTGCCACGATCTTTCAATATTGTCCACAAATGTCTGCTCATATTGCCCTCATGATAATTTACATGATTTCTTAATATTGAAACAGACCTCTTCTCTCTAATTAACCACTTCAGCCCCAGAAGAATTTACCTCCTTCCTGACCAGAGCACGTTTTGCGATACAGCACTGAGTCGTTTTAACTAACAATTACGCGGTCGTGCGACGTTGCACCCAAATAAAATTTGACGTCCTTTTTTTTCCACAAATAGAGCTTTCTTGTGGGTGGTGTTATAAAATGGTGGCATAGTGTTATGTAACCAGCTATGATTAAAGTGGTTGTAAAGGCACAAGGTGTTTTACATGCAGGAATTATATGCCTGCAGGTAAAAAAACTTGTGTGCAGCAGACCTCCCAGCCCCCCTAATACTTATCTGAGCCCCATCTCTATCCGGCAATGTCCACAAGAGGCTTTCCTCTCCCTGGGGGACTCGCACTCCTGATCGGCTTTTGGCAGCAGCAGGAGACATTGGCAGAGTGAGCCATTGGCAGCGGGAGCCATTGCTGTCAATCACAGCCAGTGAGCCAACCAGGTGACAGAGGGGGCAGGGCCAAATCACGGCTCCGTGTGTGAATGAACACACAGAGCCATGGGCCAGGAGCACGCCTCATAGCAAGCCAGCTGCTTGCTATGAGGGCACCCGGCAAGAGGGAGGAGCCAGGAGCACCGGCGTGGGACCTGAGAAGAGGAGGATCCAGGCTGCTCTGTGCAAAACCACTGCACAGAGCAGGTAAGTATGACATGTTTGTTATTTTTTTATTTTTTAACAAGACTTTAATATCGCTTTAAGGCCATGTTTCGCTAAAACGCGTCAACTAGGCTACATTCATGAATTGTATACCCCGTTTACAATAAAGTTATTATAATGAAGTTCCTAAATGAGTGCTGGTTTCAGTGTACAGTTTCATGGACATACATGCCTGTTCTCACAGCGCCTCATTCATTTGTTACTGACCATATGTTCTTGGAGTTGCCTTTTGTTTGCAGCATGTTGTCTTGTTTGAAAGAATAAAAACCTAAATGCACTAATTTGGTTTAATATTTTTAGTAAAAATATTCCCCTTAGCAGTACCCAGGTTTTGACAGTAGTTTGCTTATTAGCCCTAAAAATAAATGGAATTTGCTCATGAGATTCGCCCTGATTTGCCACTAAGTTTGCTGAACCCTTGGCAAATTCAACACAAACAGATTCCCTCATTCCTAATGGAAGGTGGAGAATACCCCTTCTCACGCTGACTGTCAGTGCAGTGCCTCTTCTAACAGTAGCAGTCAGTGTAGTGCCCCTCCTCACACTGGAGGTCAGTGTAGTGACCCAAACACCCTAAACTTTGTCCGATGTTGGTTTTGCGTACACACGGTCAGTCATTCTGAACGTGATGACGTTTGTTGCCAACGTAGAGGCTAGTAGCCCTCTGTAACATTGAGAGTCAGAATAGTACCCTTTCTGGAGGTCAGTGCAGTGCACCCCTGTAACATTGGCTGTCAGTGTAGTGCACCCCATTACATTGGCAGCCAGCTTAGTTCCCCCAGTGACAAATCTTAGGTTTTTCTATCGTGGTAGTCATGGCTGGCCCAGCCTGTGTGCTTACTTGTCAGTGATACCAATTGTCACATGAAAGGAATGATAGGGAGATAGGCAACTGCAGAACCAATCTCTATTTCTACAGGAAATGTTGAGAGTTCCATATACTGTATCTTCAGGTGCTATCTCTGAATCTAGTTATAATTTTTCTGGTTAACCTCTACTTATGTATTTTTATCATATTCTAATTTTTAATTGCACAGGTTGCTAACAAGGCTTACTTTAACCTAGGCAGCCTCTCTGCAGCCGGGCCTTGGTGCCAAGTGGATGCATATTTGCATGCAATAACGCAGATAGAGCTGTGCCGAGAGCACGTCCTGCACGCTCCAGGCACAGTTACTGGTGGTTTTTAGAAAGCTCCTGTTTGCTGCTTGCACTCTGAAGCTTTCTGAGCCCTACTCCGCCTCCCAGAATTCAAAAGCCCTTATAGGGCCAGCAGGCACAAGGCTCCCAAATTACATCTGTAGTAACATTGCTTGAATTTGTTAACTCGGGTTACTGGAAGATTATTAAGATAAGGTTGGCCTAGGGTACCTAAAAGTCCTGCACTAGAGGTACCAGAGAGTTGTTCATATATTTTTACATACAACCCCAATTCCAAAAAAGTTGGGATTCTGTGTAAAACCTACAAAAAAAAGAATACAATAATTTGCAAATCTCATAAACATTAATTTTATTAACAATAGAAAACATTTCAAATGTTTAAACTGAGAAAATTTTCAATTTTCTGAAATAAATAAGCTAATTTTTAAATTGGTGGCAGAAAAGCAAAAGTTTGTGACAGGGCAACAAAAAGCTGTCAAAAAGTAAGTGGTACTAACAAGCAAAAGCTGCAAGAACATTTTACAACTAATTAGGTTAATTGCAAACAGGTCAGTAACATGACTGGCTATAAAAAGAGCATCTTAGAGAGTCAATGCCACATACACACAAGCGGACTTTTCAACGGACTAGGTCCGACAGTCTTTCCGAGGGACTTTCGACGGAGTTCCGACGATCTTTCCGAATGAACGGACTTGGCCACACACAATCACACTAAAGTCTGACGGATTTGAACGTGATGACGTACGACTGGACTAGAATAAGGAAGTTCGTAGCCAATAGCTGCCCTTGTGTCGTTGTTTGTCCGTCGGATTAGCATACAGACGAGCAGATTTTTCGTTAGGAACTGGTCCGGCGGAGTTCCGGCGGTAAAATTTGAAGCATGTTCTATTTCTAAAGTCTGTCAGATTTTTCGACAGCAAAAGTCCGATGGAGCCCACACACGATCAAATTATCTGACGGATTCGTTCTGTCGGACCTTTGCTGTCGAAAAGTCCGGTCGTGTGTACGTGGCATCAGAGTGTCTCAGAAGTAAAGATGGCCAGAGGTTCACCAATCTGTGAAATGCTGCATCTAAAAATTGACAAACAATTTCAGAATAATGTTCCTCAATGTAAAATTGCAAAGAATTTATCATCATCTATAGTGCATATTATCAAATGATTCAGAGAATCTCTGTGTGCAGTGGACAAGGCCAAAACGCAATATTGAATTTAAAATGTATTTTCTTTTTTTTTTTAAATAGTAAATTTTCCCAGTTTAAACATTTGAAATGTCTTCTATTTTCTATTGTAAATAAAATATGGGTCTCTGAGATTTGCTAATCATTGTATTCTGTTTTTATGTAGATTTTACACAGCCTTCCAACTTTTCTGGATTTGGGCTTGTACTTCCCAATATGCACTTTTCCTTTGGGGTATTGTGGGCAAAGACGTAAAAATATCTTAATATATGAAAAGCTTTTATACTCCATACGCATGAGGCCCGAGATATTACAATTAAAGAAAATTCATACTGACTACCGTATAATCACAGTATTTACAAAAAAGGTCCTCTATAAATTGCCCATGTGATATAAAAAAAAAAAAAAAAAAAAAAAAAACACCAACAATGTATTTGTTTTTTGCTTTCATTTTTTCCATGGATTTCCCTAAACGCTTTGTTGAGTTTGACCTCACTTTGAACGTAATGTGGAACTTCACTTCAAGTTGATAGGCCCTCCTCTGCTATTTGTGGGAGAGAAAATAGAATTCTCACAGCCTCAGAAAAGTTCTGCTCCCTTCCTCCATGTCTCTTGTCATTCTAATTACGAGCGCTGTTTGTTTATCCTACCCCCATATCTGCCAGAAAAGGGCCAGCTTGAGGTCTTCAGTGTTTAAAAAAGGAAACTCAGTCCCAGGAGTCTGTTTCCATGGATTCCTGAGACTGATGTGAATTTGTATATATTCTGTATATAGATCCCCTTGTTTCTTTTAAACAGTAAAAGCTCTTGGTAAATTATAATCAGATAAACATATTCTTAGCAGCACTCTGGGCGGTTTTCCACTTGTAGTAATCTCTCAGGCATAGTAAGATTTCGTTTTTTATAGTATGTGCTTTTTAGGTTTCTATAAGAAGACTCACAGGTCACACATTTTCCCACAAACTATCACATCCTTTGATTTCTAATAAGCTTGGATTGATTTGTATGACTTCCCCAGTATATCTGCACCATTATAGAATAGACTGATTAAGCGGTAGTGCTGCAATAGAATAGAACTGAGCCTTATAGAAATATTGCAACATATTGAAAATGATGTAAACGTAGCCAAATTACCATTTGAAATACTAAATGTCTACTTCTCTTCCCCTTCCATTAGTGTGCTTTCAGTCCAGTCCTCTACTGCCAACCATCAAACCCTCTGCATACCTCTCCTGCACATACTGACTGGCTTCACACTCTCCGGGTCTCCTCTTCTGTACATACTGCCGGCCATCATACAGTTCGCTCTTCTCTTCTGGACATACTTATTATTATTTAAGGTACTTATATAGCGCCGTCAATTTACGCAGCACTTTACATATACATTGTACATTCACCTCGGTCCCTATCCTCAAGGAGCTTACAATCTAAGGTCCCTAACTCACATTCATATACTAGGGCCAAATTAGACAGAAGCCAATTAACCACTTCAGCCCCGGTCCAATTGGCAGCCAAAGGACCAGGCCCCTTTTTGCGATTCGGCACTGCGTCGATTTAACTGACAATTGCGCGGTTGTGCGACGTGGCTCCCAAACAAAATTGGCGTCCTTTTTTTCCCCACAAATAGAGCTTTCTTTTGGGGGTATTTGATCGCCCCTTTTTATTTTTTGCGCAATAAACAAAAATAGAGCGACAATTTTGAAAAAAATGCAATATTTTTTGCTTTTTGCTATAATAAATATCCCCAAAAATATATAAAAAAACATATTTTTTCCTCAGTTTAGGGCAATACGCATTCTTCTACATATTTTTGGTAAAAAAAATTGCTATTAGCGATTATTGATTGGTTTGCGCAAAAGTTATAGCGTTTACAAAATAGGGGATAGTTTTATAGCATTTTTATTAAAAAATTTTTTTTACTAGTAATGGCGGCGATCAGCGATTGTTATTGTGACTGCGACATTATGGCGGACACATCAGACATTTTTGACACATTTTTGGGACCATTGTCATTTATACAGCAATCAATGCTATTTAAATGCATTGATTCCTGTATAAATGACACATGCAGTGAAAGAGTTAACCACTAGGGGGAGGGGAGGGGTTATGGGCTGTGACGTGTGTTTTTTTTACATTAGGGGGCGGGGCTGACGTCTGACGTCATTGATCGGCTTTCCCGATGACAGGGAACAGCCGATCAATGACAGGCAGAGTAGGAAGCGCGGGGAGAGGTTTGTTTACACAGACCTCTCCCCGTTCTTCAGCTCTGTGACCCGATCGCGGGACACCAGCGGCGATCAGGTCCGCTGGTCCTGCGGCCGGGGTCACGGAGCTCCCGACCGGGTCGCGAGCGCGGCCAGGCAATTAAAGGGCCACGTACCCGTACGTGATTTTGCCTGGCCATGCCATTCTGCTGACGTATATATGCAGTGGGCGGTCGGGAAGCGGTTAACCTACCAGCATGTCTTTGGAGTGTGGGAGGAAACCAGAGTACCCGGGGGAAACCCACGCAGGCACAGGGAGAACATGCAAACTCCAGGCAGGTAGTGTCGTGGTTGGGATTATACTTCTCCACTAATCTCTTGTCCAGGTTCATTGCTATAGGGTATGGCCATGCGCATAAAAATAAGTTATCATTTACTTTATCATATATTCCATAACTTGAAATGATAAAGGAAAAGGAACAATTCAGTTAAATTCAATTTAACTCTCCATCAGAATTGATCACTGAATTCACTGCTCAGTTACTGAAAGCTTTCTGGGATATTCAATTCAAATTAAATTAAAACAGTTATTTATTGAACAATCGTGTAATTTTGTGTATGGCCAGCATTAATGTTACTGTTGAATCTATAAGCACTGTTACCTGCAAACTGGATATAGGCAGTGTGAGATAATCTATCACACTTCTCACGTTTGTGACTGCTAGTTTCACAAGATTTGGAGTGAGATTTGATGTCACTATTGTCCTAAGATTTAGAATATGATTTGTATATGATGTCAATACTGTGCTGCTCACTGTTTCCCTTACTTAACGTGATACTAAAGTCTTGTTTGTTTGTTTTTTTGTTAAAAATAACAAACATGTTATACTTTCCTGCTCTGTGTAGTGGTTTTGCACAGAGCAGCCCAGATCCTCCTCTTCTCAGGTCCCTCTTTGGCGCACCTTGCCCCTCCCTCCTGTTGCGTGCCCCCACAGCAAGCGGCTTGCTATGGGGGCACGCAAGCTGATATGCAGCTCCTTGTGTCCATTAAGGCTGGATTCACACCTATGCATTTTTAGTGCTTTTTGCATTTTGCAGATTTGCACTACAGAATGTGTTCCGTAGGAAACCATGGTAAATGGACTGTAGTGCAAATCTGCAAAATGCAAAAAGCACTAAAAATGCATAGGTGTGAATCCAGCTTTAGACATAGTGCCACGGCCCAGCCCCACCCTTCTCTCTCCTCATTGACTCACTGGCTTTGATTGACAGCAGCGGGAGCCAATGGCGCTTCGCTGCCGTCTCAGCCATAGAGAAGGGAGAGTCCCGTCAGCCGAGTCTCTCGTGCAACATCACTAGATTGGGATGGGGCTCAGGTAAGTATTAGGGGGGCTGCGGGGGTTGCTGCACACAGAAGGCCTTTTATCTTAAAGGAATAGAATGCATTAAGATAAAAAACCTTCTGCCTTTATAACCACTTTAAGGCTTGCTGGAGAGAAAACTGCACCTGACAACCTGCAGTGCATGCATCTCCCTGCTTTTGCTTCATATATTCTGTAGATCTGTGCTTTCTTCACCTTTCCCTCATTTTTTATCATTACCACACTAGTCATAAAACCATGAATAATCAAGGGGGCAGTCCTATGAGGAAGCACAATTGTAATGTAGTGGTCGATGTAAGTAACCACTTAGCACACCTAGGAACACAAGAGATTGGCACTTCTGTAATTGACGGTTTCTGCACAGACTTCAGCTGAGGATTTGTCTTCAAATGAGTGTCCTTCAATGGAATGGGCAGCAGGAGAATTAAAGTGGTTGTAAACCCCCCAAAAAAAACCTGCAAGACAAAGGCATAATGAGCTAGTATGCATAACATACTAGCTCATTATGAAATACTCAGCTTAGATCGAAGCCCCCGCAGCGGTCCCCATACACAGCTCCGGCCGGCAACATCGCTCCCGGAGTTACTTCCGGGTATCGTGGGCTCCAGAGCTGTGATTTGCCGAAGCTGCGATGACGTCACTCCCGTGCATGCATGCGGGAGCCGCCGGTATTGGCACACTACCTGAGGCAACGGCTGTGTGCATGTGCCAATGACGTTGGCACATGCTGATACAGGGGATATCCAGGGTAGCTACAGGTAAGCCTTATTATAGGCTTACCAGTAGTAAAAAGGGGATTGTAAGGGTTTACAACCACTTTAAGTATTTGCAATCTTCTTTCCAGGTACAGCTTTTGTACACACTTTTTTAATCGACAGGGTTCCTTTAAAGTCTAAACTACCCTACAGGCTAATGACTCACAAGCTTATACAGCTAGGAATAGTAACATCCATGCGGTCAGCAGTGGCAGCCCCTTATTTGTATCCTCATAGTTTGCCTTTCAATAACCCATTAGTAGTAATAATATAATAACATATAGTATTACATTGCTGCACTCAGTGTGGGTCAATAATGCTATGCAATACTTTCTCGTGTAGTACTGTGTGTTACGTATTTTTCACAGTTTTTATTACATTTTATAGTTCCCCACAACTCATCTAAATACAGGGTTATAATAAATATTGAGTCCTTGCTGTTCCTAAAATACCAAATATGTTGTCTTAAAGATAAATGTTCTCCCATGTCTGCTGTATTTATTATCATAAGACCTCGTAGGCTAACTCATACTAAGTGAAGGGATACAAAGTACTGACATGTTGGTGTAAAACCCCAAAGCTATGACATTAAATACACACTCCTACAAATTTCTGGGACTATCAATTAAACACTACAAGAACTCTCTTCTCAAACACTTGAACGCATCAAAGGCTTGTATTCATTGATTTGGAAACAAACAGAACTGCCCAGTAAAAGATAATTGCTTGCCAAAAAAAATAACATACAACAAATGGAACAGCTTACTTAAAGCAGAGCTCCACCCAAAAGAGGAAGCTCCACTTGTCTGCCTCCTCCACCCCGCTACAACAGTTAGCACCTTTTGTGGGGGGGGGGGGGTGTGGATACCTAGTTTCAGCCCCCTACTTCCCTCCTTCCCCTGCAGCCTCCTGGGACACTTCACAGGTCCCAGAAGACTGCGGGCCATTCACAAAGTACAGCGCGATTCGCGTATATGCAGTAGGAAACTGTCTGTGAAGTCACAAGGCTTTACTGCCAGGTTCCCTTAGTTAAGATGGTGGCCCAGCACCTGACAGCTGATTGATCAATCAGCTCGGGTGAGGACAATGCTGGATGCCTGGACAGGTAAGTGCCCAAATATTAAAAGTCAGTAGCTACAGTATTTGTAGCTGCTGACTTCTATATTTTTCTGAAGGAGCCTGGATCACCTCTTTAAGTCCTAATAGACCAATTGGAAAATTACTTCCAAATTTGGATGATGTGGTTCCTCTGTGTCTTATTCTCATAACTCTTGATAGGAATTCCCTGTCACCCTGGCCAACAGAACAATGCTAGTGTGGTGCACACCAGAGAGGGAGTCTGGCACCCCCCTCTTTTAACCCACCACCCCTACTCTTCTCCTGTTTTGCCCCCCCCTACCCATTTCTGCATACCAGCTACCCTACAAGTATGAAAACTGCAATGGAGAATGATGGTTACCATCATACTGAGTCTGGTGGATGTGCTTACAGTAAACCCAGTTGCATGCTAAGTTATCAGAGACGTATTTACCGAGACCGAGATGCTGAGAGCGGTTCACCCTTACGACGCGGCGCAATCTGCCCCCTGGTGATGAGACAGGGAACAAACGGCACCAGAAGGCACAGGTCACCTCTGTCAGGTGGGTGGAACTGGTGTGAAGCCTGGAGGAGATGTGAGCCTGGTCCGGGCAGACCGGCAGATGGCAGAAAGGAGAGGCAGGAGCCCAAACACCTGGCTGAGAGTCTAACACCGGTCACTGAGCAGCCAGATGCTACGTAAGTCCAGGATGCAGGCCGGGGGTCAAACACAGGATCAATAGCAAAGTCCGTTAGAGCAAGCCGGGGGTCAAACACAGGATCAGTAGCAAAGTCCGTTAGAGCAAGCCGGGGGTCAAACACAGGATCAGTAGCAAAGTCCGTTAGAGCAAGCCGGGGGGTCAAACACAGGATCAGTAGCAAAGTCCTTTTGAGCAGGCAGGGGTCAAACACAGGAGGAGTATCAAGTCCGTTGATCAAGCCAGGGGTCAAACACAGGAGAAGCAGCGGAGTCCGTTTAGCAAGCCAGGGGGTCAAACACAGGAGGAAGCAGCAGTCCGTTATAGCAAGCCAGGGGGTCAAGACACAGGGAGCAGATCTGGTTTTACACAGGGACGCACAGGCACAAAGCTGGAAAGACAGACCAGCAAAGTGCCTGTGCGTCAGGCAGCTTTTATAGGCGCCCAGAGGACGCTAATTGTGCGCCATAGCGCTAGTGCGCATGCGCGAGCGCCGGACCGCCGGGCCGCGAGTGCGCATGCGCCGGAGCGCCGGGCCCCAGCGCATGCGCACTGGAGAGCGGGCCGCTCGTCCGGCGCCGTAGCCCTGACAGTGCCCCCCCCCCCCCCGAGGGGTGGCCTCTGGACACCCAAACTGGCCATTAGCTCAGGGTGAGCCTGGTGGACTGCCTGGATCAAGCGCGGGGCGTGTAGGTTCCTTGAGGGTTCCCACGAATTGTCCTCGGGAGGGTAACCCTTCCACCTAATCAGGTATTGGAGCTGCCTGCCCTTTTTCCTGCAACTCAGAATTTCTTCCACCTCAAACTCCTTCTCGCCCTCGACTAAAACAGGAGGAGGAGGTGGTTTTTCCCTGCCAGGGAAAGGGCTGGGGGTGATGGGCTTCAGAAGGGAAGCATGAAAAACAGGATGAATCCTATAACTTGGTGGTAGATCAAGTTCAAAGGCCACAGGGTTTACGATCCTTTTGACTTTGAATGGGCCGATGAACCTTGGCCCCAATTTTCGGGAGGGAACAGGTAATTTCAGGTTGGTGGAGGACAGCCAGACCTCTTCGTTGATCCCGAACGCCGGATTCTCTTTCCCCCCTTTATTAAAATGCTTTCTGTACCCTTCTTGAGCCTCTTGCATAAATTTTTGCAATTTTTGGAAATTGATTTGTAGAGACTCCACGCGATCTTGAGCTGCAGGGACAGAGTTTTCCGGGGGAGATTCGGGAAGAAATGAGGGGTGGAAGCCAAAGTTGGCCCAGAAAGGAGTTTGCTTGGTGGCGGAGTGGATAGAGTTGTTGTACGCAAACTCGGCGTATGGTAAGAGGGCAGACCAGTCATTTTGGGAATCTGAGCGGAAGCAACGGAGGTACTGTTCCAGTGTCTGGTTGGTCCTTTCCGTTTGACCGTTGCTCTGGGGATGGTAGGCGGAGGACAAGCAGATCTTTATTTCAAGAGACTTGCATAATTCTTTCCAAAACTTTGAAGTAAACTGGGTACTCCTGTCCGAAGTGATGCTTTTGGGTACCCCGTGAAGCCTTACGATTTCCTTAAAGAATACGTCAGCCGTGGTGGAGGCGGACGGGGTACCAACCAAGGGTATAAAATGTGCCATCTTAGAGAGCCGGTCCACGATGACGAGGATAGTGGTGTATTCCCTAGAAGGGGGTAACTCCACGATAAAGTCCATGGAGACTTCTGCCCAAGGGCGTTCAGGAATGGGTAGTGGTCTTAGTAGCCCCCAGGATTTGGTCTTTGGTCCCTTGCTGCGCTGGCATGGAACGCAGGAGGCAACATAGTCTCTGCAGTCCTGCCTCCAGCCTGGCCACCAAAAAGAACGGGAGATAAGCTCAATGGTTTTCCTGGAACCAAAATGGCCTGCTAGTTTATGGTCATGGAAGGTTTCAAGTACAAGGGGCCTTACTCCTAGGGGGACAAAGATCTTTTCCCCAGACCACAGGAGGTCGTCGTGTTTGGCAAGAGAAAGGTTGGTAGGGGCCGGGTCATGTTTGGTAGCAGTTTTGATCGTAGTCATGAGATCCACCTGGGTAAGCAGACCGAAGTTTTGAGGGGACAAGATAGTGCTGGGTTTGGTTTCTTGGGTAGTCTCTAGGAACATGCGGGAGAGCGCATCGGCCTTTCCGTTTTTGGAGCCTGGTCTATAGGCGATGAGAAAATTGAATCTTGAAAAGAAGAGGGCCCATCTAGCCTGCCTGGGCCTCAGTCGTTTGGCTGTCCTGAGATATTCGAGATTTTTATGGTCGGTCCAGACCATAACAGGGTGAGATGCCCCCTCCAAGAGGTACCGCCACTCTTCAAGGGCAAATTTAATGGCCAGTAGTTCCCTGTCCCCCACGTCATAATTCCTCTCTGGAGGGCTCAGCTTTCGGGAGGCAAAAGCCACCGGGCGAAGGAGGGCTTTAGCGCCCTGGCGCTGGGAGAGGATGGCACCGAGAGCAGTTTCGGAGGCATCCACCTCCAGTACAAAGGGCAATGCGGGGTTTGGGTGCCGTAGGATCGGGGCGGAGGAGAACAGGGACTTCATCTGGGCAAAGGCCGCCTGGGCTTCTGGGGACCAACGGAACTGACTGTGTTGATGGGTGAGTAGGGTGATTGGTGCCACAATGGAGGATAAGCCAATGATAAATCTCCGATAAAAGTTGGCAAACCCGATAAACCTCTGGACTCCCTTTTTGTCTTTAGGGGCCGGCCAATCTTGGATGGCTTGGACTTTTTGTGGGTCCATGGCGACCCCATTGGTAGAGATAATAAACCCCAGGAATTGCACGGTGGACTTTTCAAACTCACATTTTTCCGCCTTGAGGTAGAGTTTGTGTTGCCTGAGGATGGTGAGGACTATTTTAACGTGCGTTCGGTGGAGTTCGGGAGTGGCAGAGAAAATAAGGATATCATCCAGATAGACCACTAGGAAATCATCCAGGTATCTTCGGAAGATATCGTTCACTAAGTGTTGGAACGTCGCCGGGGCGTTACAGAGCCCAAACGGCATTACAAGGTACTCGTAGTGCCCGAACCTTGATCTGAAAGCGGTCTTCCACTCATCACCCGCCCTGATCCGTATGAGATTGTAGGCCCCGCGGAGATCAAGTTTAGAGAAGATCTGTGCAGACCGAAAGCGCTGGAATAATTCGGGGATGAGGGGAAGAGGATACCTGTTTTTAATGGTGATTTTATTGATTTCTCTGTAGTCAATACAGGGTCTCAGCGAGCCATCCTTCTTCTCAACGAAGAAGATGCCGGCTCCGGCTGGCGAAGAAGAAGGACGAATGAATCCTTTGGCCAGGTTCTCGTCAATGTAGGTTTTGAGGGTTTCCAACTCGGTTTCGGATAGGGGAAAGATACGGCCGAAAGGGACTGCAGCACCGGGCAAGAGGTCTATGGGACAGTCGTAGGGTCGGTGAGGTGGTAGGCGGTCGGCCTGTTGCTTGTCAAAGACATCCCTGAATTCCAGGTAGACAGGTGGGACGTGTTTCAGGCTGTCGGGCACCGGTACTAGGGTCGAGCAGGAAGCAGGGGTTGAGGAGGAGCAGTTTCGGGAACAGTATTGGGAAGGGAAGGAGACCTCCTTTGTCCGCCAGTTAATCAGGGGTTCATGTGCCTGCAGCCAGGGGAGCCCCAAGATGATGGGGAACATGGGAGACGGAATGATATCCAAGCGGAGGAGTTCCTTATGGCCAGAATCGGTGGTGACAAGGATGGGGCTGGTTTCAAAGGTGATCAAGCCGGAACGCGGAAGGGATCCATCGGCTAGATGAACCTGGAGGCACTGCTTCTTGGGGACAAGGGGAAGCTGGAGCCGGGCAGCGAGGGAGGAATCCAAGAAGCAGCTGCATGCCCCGGAATCAACTATGGCTGGGAGGCGGACCTCCTTTCCCGTTACCTGTAAAGAGATAAAGAGGATAATGTAAGTTTGGGATAGACCGGAAACCTGGTAGTTTAAGTTAAGCTTGGAAAGGGACTTACTAGGCCTAATGGGGCAGGTGCGAAGGAAGTGCCCGAACCTCTGCAGTAAAGGCACAGATTGGCCTGTCGCCTGCGTAAGCGCTCTTCTGGGGTTAAAGGGGCACGGACCAGGCCCAACTGCATGGGTTCAATTCCGGGAGTGGCCACAGGTGGTGCATGGAAAGAAGACTGGGCAGGACTCGGCTTGGGCAACATTCAGCTGGGACGAGGCGTCTGAAAACGTTCAGCGCGGCGTTCGCGCATGCGCCTGTCAATCTTGGTGACTGCTTGTATGAGGTCCTCCAGGGATTCCGGGATGTCGATCCGGGCAAGTTCATCCTTGAGGGTGTCAGAAAGTCCTTGGCGGAACTGATATTTGAGGGCCGGCTGACCATTTCCTAAATTCAGCAGTGTAGTCTTCGACCGGTCTCCGGCCCTGGGAGAGGTTGTGCAGGGTGGTTTCGGCTGTGGCCCCCTTTTGGGGATCGTCATAAAGCTGGCCCATGCTCTCAAAGAACGTGTCTACAGAGTTCAGCACAGGGTTCCTTTGTTCCATTAGGCTATGGGCCCATGCCTGGGGTTCCTCGGCCAGGAGAGAGATGATGAACCCTACTTTTACTACCTTAGAGGAGAAGGTTCTGGGTTGCAGGGCCAAGTACAGGGAGCAGGCATTCTTGAATGCCCTAAATCTCTTGCGGTCGCCAGAGAATCGTTCAGGTATAGGTACCCTAGGTTCAGGGGAGGCCACGACCACTGTGGGATTGGTAGGTGCTGCAGACGGGGGGACCCCGCTGGTGGTGGCAGAGTTGCCAGCTGCGGGGGCAGATGGCCCGGTCAGTTGTTGTAAGCGGCTGTCAATTTGGGTGTATCCTATTTGTAGTTTTTGGACAGCCTCAGTAAGTGCTGCCATCTGCTGACACAGGATCTCAAGGGGAGAACACGCTCTGTCGGTCTCGGACATGGCTGGTCTGTACTATCAGAGACGTACTTAACGAGACCGAGATGCTGAGAGCGGTTCACCCTTACGACCCGGCGCAATCTGCCCCCTGGTGATGAGACAGGGAACAAACGGCACCAGGAGGCACAGGTCACCTCCGTCAGGTGGGCGGAACTGGTGTGAAGACTGGAGGAGATGTGAGCCTGGCCCGGGCAGACCGGCAGATGGCAGAAAGGAGAGGCAGGAGCCCAAACACCTGGCTGAGAGTCTAACACCGGTCACTGAGCAGCCAGATGCTACGTAAGTCCAGGATGCAGGCCGGGGGTCAAACACAGGATCAATAGCAAAGTCCGTTAGAGCAAGCCGGGGGTCAAACACAGGATCAGTAGCAAAGTCCGTTAGAGCAAGCCGGGGGTCAAACACAGGATCAGTAGCAAAGTCCGTTAGAGCAAGCCGGGGGGTCAAACACAGGATCAGTAGCAAAGTCCTTTTGAGCAGGCAGGGGTTAAACGCAGGAGGAGTATCAAGTCCGTTGATCAAGCCAGGGGTCAAACACAGGAGAAGCAGCGCAGTCCGTTTAGCAAGCCAGGGGGTCAAACACAGGAGGAAGCAGCAGTCCGTTATAGCAAGCCAGGGGGTCAAGACACAGGGAGCAGATCTGGTTTTACACAGGGACGCACAGGCACTAAGCTGGAAAGACAGACCAGCAAAGTGCCTGTGCGTCAGGCAGCTTTTATAGGCGCCCAGAGGACGCTAATTGTGCGCCATAGCGCACAAGCGTGCGCTAGTGCGCATGCACGAGCACCGGACCGTCAAGCCGCGAGTGCGCATGCGCCGGAGCGCCGGGCCCCCGCGCATGCGCACTGGAGAGCGGGCCGTAGCCCTGACATAAGTACACTCAAGTGCCAGTACACTCACGCCTGGCCAAGGGCCCATATTTCACATCAGATGGACAATGGGGTGCTTAGTTACGTTGTATATGCATTTGTTTTGAAATGCCCATTCTGATGTCTGCCAACTACCCACCATTTTGATTTGCAGCATGTAATTGTACATGTATGAAACCTTTATTTCATGTGCTCACAAACTAAACAGGTTGTATTTTTTGTTGTTCTCCTTTTGATTTGAATTTATAAAAAAAATACCAAATATGTCTTGTCCATTCTTATATTGCTTACATTTTTTAAGGTTTCTCAATGCTTGGGTATCTCTTGGCTCTTCCCCCTTCTACATGCCCCCATAGCACATAGTAGGTGAAGTTGAAAAAATACACAAGTCCATCAAGTCCAACCTATGTGTGTGATTTTATGTCAGTATTACATTGTATAACCCTGTATGTTGTGGTCGTTCAGGTGCTTATCTAATAGTTTTTTGAAACTATCGATGCTCCCCGCTGAAAACACCACCCGTGGAAGGGAATTCCACATCCTTGCCACTCTTACAAAAACAAGAACCCTCTATGCAGTTTAAGGTTAAACCCTATTTTGGGGTCGATCACCAGTATGGTATTTGTAAATTGAAATCATATCCCCTATCAAGCGTCTCTTCTCCAGAGAGAATAAGTTCAGTGCTTGTAACCTTTTCTCCTAACTAAGATCCTCCGGTCCCTTTAATATTTTTGTTGCCCTTCTCTGGACTCGTTCCATTTCCATCACATCCTTCCTAAGGATTAGTGCACAGAATTGGACAGCATGCTCCAGGTGAGGCTGGACCAGAGTCTTGTAGAGTGGGAGAATTATCGCTTTATCTCTTTAGTTAATCCCCTTTTTAATGCATGCCAATATTCAGTTTGCTTTGTTAGCAGCAGCTTGGCATTGTATGCCATTGCTGAGCCTATCATCTACTAGGACCCCCAGGTCCTTTTCTATCCTTGATTCCCCCAGAGGTTCTCCCCCCAATGAGTAGATTGCATTCATATTTTTGCCACCCAAATGCATTATTTTAAAATTTTCCACATTAAACCTCATTTGCCATGTAGTTGCCCACCCCATTAATTTGTTCAGATCTATTTGCAAGGATTCAACAACCTGCGGAAAAGTTATTGCCCTGCTTAGCTTAGTATCGTCCGAAAATACAGAGATTGAACTGTTTGGTGATACATAGGGGGTCATTTACTATAGCGCCACTGCGCTAATTACCGTGAATTAGCGCTAGTCGTGCTAATTAGCGCTAAAACGGTATTCACTATAGCGCTGGTAAAAAAATACTCCCAAAATCAAATTTACTATAGTTCCCTGAAAACAAATAGCGCCCAAACCCTTACTCTGCTAAAACCTGGAGTAGTGTACATGGAAATAATGTTTAGAGCATGATATAATTGCCTAATTGCCTGGTACTGAAATACAGTATGCAGTATATTATTTAAAGATAATCTGCTTTTAAATTGTGTGAAAAAGTGATTTCTACACTGAAATATCTTTAAAAATCCGAGAAGAGATAAATTACCCGTTTTTGTACAACTAGGTGCCAACACAAAAGAGCATGCTCAGACCTGCAAATCGCTCTCATTTTAGCTCTCGTTTTCTGTCGTCATCTCTCCCGCCACCGCCTACTTCTCCCGCTGCTGTGTTCTTTCTCGCCGCCATCTTCCTCCATTGCGTTGTCCCCCGCTTTCTAGAGGCTCTTACACAGCCAATCCGTTGACGTCACACGCAGAGCCCGCCATCTTTTTTTTCTGGAAAAAAGGGGGTGGGCTTTCCATGTGACTCCAAAATTTAACAAAAATGGCATGTTGATGGAGACAAAGGCCTCATCCCCACAACCCTTGCCCGGTGGTTGTGGGGGTCTGCAGGCCCCCAGATCCCGGCCCCCCCTATGTGAATGGGTATCGGGTACATTGTACCCATACCCATTCACCAAAAAAAAGCAGTGAAATGTGACCAAAGACAAAAGCTGGTTTTTGACAATTCCTTGGCTTCTCCCCGAGCCGTATCGCTCGCTGTCATCTTCTCTTGGTGCTGTCTCTCTTGCCGCCATCTTCTGTTGCCGTCTTCTGTTGACGTCTCTCCCGCCACAGCCTACTTCTTCCTCCAAAAAACACGGCGGCGAGGAAGAACACAGTAGCGGGAGAAGAAGGTGGTGGCAGGAGAGACGGCGACAGAAGATGGCGGCAAGAGAGACAGCACCAGGAGAAGATGATGGCAGGAGACATGGCTCAGGGGTGAAGACCACTCACAGCTATTTTACAATAAAGGAATTGTCAAAAAAAGGCTATTGTCTTTTGTCACATTTCACTCCTTTTTTTAGTGCAGGGTCTTGTTTAAGGGGGCTTCCAGATTCCCATAAGCCCCCGCCCGCAGACAACCACCGAGCAAGGGTTGTGGGGATGAGGCCCTTGTCCCATCAACATGGGGACAAGGTGTTTTGGGGGGAACCCCAAAGCACCCTCCCCATGTTGAGGGCATGTGGCCTGGTACAGTTCAGGGGGGCTCTCTCGTCCCCCCCCTCTTTTCCTGCGGCCTGCCAGGTTGCGTGCTCGGAGAAGGGTCTGGTATGGATTTTGGGGGGGCCACACACAATTTTTTTTTTTTTTTTGATGTGGGGTTCCCTTTAATATTCATACCAGACCCAAAGAGCCTGGTAATGGACTGGGGGGAGGGAACTTTTTTTCAATGATATTTATCTATTGCCAGGAACTGACAATACATTACAGCCACGAGCAGTTTTAAAAGACATTTTTTTCCTTTAGAAATTTCATTTTGCTGCGGTACTGTTCTAAACATGGGAAAGATGCTCTACTTTACAGGCGTACTAAGGACACCCCCCAGGCATTTAAAGGAATATTTCATTTTTATTGTTTCACTTTAAGCATTATTAAAATCACTGCTGAAATAACTGCAGTTTTTAAAACTTTTTTTTGCATTGATCCCCTGGGACAGGACCCGGGTCCCCATATACCTTTTATGGCACTGACTTGCATATAAGCCTTTAAAATTAGCACTTTTGATTTTTTATGTCCGTGCCCCATAGACTTTAACAGTATTCACACAAATTTTGCTGTTCTGGTGCGAACTGAACCAGGGAGTTTGGCTCAACCCTACCCAACAGGGATGGTTGGTACCATAATATTAATGCCTCAAATGCAAAATATTATTGTATAGAATGAAAAGAATAAAACATTAGTAATAGTATTTTCTATGTATGATTGTGCTCAGCTCCATAGCGTAGCGTTATGCTCTGTTACCTTCAAAGGTTCAAGCCATGGGTTTGAATCCCACCAATGGTATCACCTCCTGAAAACATATATTGTACTCTGTTAAAATATACTCTGTACTCTGTACCCTTTAACTGTTTAAATGCATGCAATGGTAGGTAATTATTCAATAATATTATGGTGTAATATTGGTGTAATATTATGGTGTGGAATTCCAAAATCCGGCTATTCATAAATCAAGGGTTCCCCCCCCCCCAGTGCATACCAGGCCCTTCGGATCTAAGGGGAACTCCATGCCAAAATAATAATTTTTTTTACATGGGTCCCCCAAAATCCATACCAGGCCCTTCAGGTCTGGTATGGATTTTAAGGGGAACCCTGCGCCAAAATAAAAAAATGGCATAGGGGTCCCCCAAAAACCTATGTCAGACCCTTATCCGAGCACGCAACCTGGCAGGTCAGGAAAGGGGGGGCGAATGAGCGCCCCCCCCCCTCTTGAACCATACCAGGCTACATGCCCTCAACATGGGGGTGGGGACAAGGGCCTCATCCCCACAACCCTTGCCCGTTGCTTGTGGTGGTCTGCGGGCGGGGGGCTTATCATAATCTGGAAGCCCCCTTTAACAAGGGGGCCCCCAGATCCCGCCCCCCCACATTGTACCTCTATCCATTCACCAAAAAAAAAAAGCAGTGAAATGTGACAAAAGACAATAGCCGGTTTTTGACAATTCCTTTATTAAAAATGTCTTATTCTTTCCCCTGCTTCTTCCTCCATCTTCCTTCGGTCTGCCTTTGGTTTTCTCTTTCTTCCTCCAGCTTCTTCTTCCCCCGCTTCTTCCTCTAGAACCATTCATCTCAAAAACATAAGTAAACCTTAAATGAAATACCATAGCTAAAATAAGGCTTGTGAACCATCAGTGGTATATGCTCAAATTCCAGCTATAATATATAGCTTAAATAAGTATAACATGTATAGGTGAAAAATAATAATAGTGATGAACAAAATCCAATCGTATATGCAAAATTAAAATATGTGTAACATCCACCCATGCGAAATTAAAATGCAATAAAAGTCCATCCACAAGTAAGATGAATCTTCAGAAGCTGACCAGAAACCCATGATCCCTCGTTACAGAGGATCAAAAGAAGCCTGTAGTAATGATACAATCTCCAGGGCACACCAAGCAAAGCCACTGCTCTTCAGATCGCCTGTGTTAATGTTACAATCTCCAAAGCGCGCCAAGCAGGACTATTAATCTTCAAAGCAACTCATTGAATTCATGCCCATGAGGGGGTGTACATGGCCAGTGCTGAAGCTGTAGTCAGTCCGATCCTCTCCCTGGGACAGGATCCCTGGGACAGGATCCCTGCTCCACCACCGGACAGCTAGAAAGTTTCCCGCAGGAGGCAGCGTGCTGTCACTGCCACTTCCGCCCTTCTGTCATTCACTACTATACTATGGCAAAGCTCTGTACCAGCGCCACCTACCCGCAGTAACCCACATGTAAATACAGATCATCAAACAAAAATGCATTGTAGGAACAAAAAAGAATTGCCAAATTGAAGCATTACTTGCAATTGTATGTATAGAGAATCTGACATAGCGTACCTTAACATCAGCATCGTGTACCGTATTTATCGGCGTACAACACGCACCGGCGTATAACACGCACCCCAAGTTTAGGAGGGAATTTTAAGGAAAAAAAGTTTTAGGAGAGAAGTTTAGGGAAAAAAAAAACTTACATTTAAGCGTCATTTGCAGCTTGCCCAGCGTCATTTGCAGCTTGCCCAGCGTCATTTGCAGCTTGCCCAGCATCATTTGCAGCTTGCCCAGTGTCATTTGTAACTTGCCCAGTGTCATTTGTAGCTTGCCAGCGTCATTTGTAGCTTGCCCAGCGTCATTTGCAGCTTGCCAGCGTCATTTGTAGCTTGCCCAGCGTCATTTGCAGCTTGCCCAGCATCATTTGCAGCTTGCCCAGTGTCATTTGTAACTTGCCCAGTGTCATTTGCAGCTTGCCAGCGTCATTTGTAGCTTGCCCAGTGTCATTTGCAGTTTGCCAGCGTCATTTGCAGCCTTGCCGACGTTTAAATTTCCCGCCGCCGAGACAGACCGCGCATGCGCCGCCGAAAAAGGCCGAAGCGCGGCCGAAAAAGACCAAGCCGACTGTTCGGCTCCGCTCGGAGTCCCGCCTCCCTGCTGTTTCGGGAGCGAGTGCAGGGAGGCGGGACTACGAGCGCAGCTGAACAGTTGGCTTTGGTCTTTTTCGGACGCGCTTCGGCCTTTTTCGGCCGCGGTTCGGTCTTTTTCGTCCGCGGTCGCTATTTTTCGGCGCTGCAACCAATTTTTGTCATTTTTTTGGGGGTATCTGCGTATAACACGCACCCACGACTTTCCCCCGATTTTAAGGGGGAAAAGGTTTGTGTTATACGCCGATAAATACGGTATATACTGTATATATATATAGATAATATGCTATACATATTGAAGTGAGACATTGAAGAAGTCTTCATGATAAGAATGAACAGTTTAGTTATTTGATGGTTGAAAAAGAATTTCTACATGTTCAAATCAATGAAACTTATCCATACTTTAAGTGTAGCCATACAGTGGCTCATTGCATATCACTGGAAGTCCCCTGCATTCCCTATTTCTCAATTAAAATCCAAAATACACTCAATAAACCTCATGGAAAAAATATTTCATACTGTATTTAATTCTACTAATTTCTATAATCAAAAATGTAGTATTATTTATTATCTTAACAACCGGCAGCTTCTCCTGCTCTCCTGCTTTGTTTCTTCTACCTAGGTTGTCATTATCTCTTCAACTATTTAAGCTCATTGCTCTGGTCTATTTTTGACTCTACTATCGTAACACCTTTCTAAACCCTGCCTGTCCTCTTCAATAGCATCATCTACATTTACAGTCTAATGCTATTCTAATATGTTTTGAATCCTAAAAAATAATTTCTCTCTGTTTTCATACTGGCACCCCATTTTCAACAATGCAATAACTTAGCATACAGTCTAGCATATAAGGCACAATCTGACATCTTCTTCATAGTTCCTACATCTTTATATCCATCTGGAACCTCCAGACCTCTCACGGTCTATTTTCTTTCTCACTTTTCATAATTTTGCTTCCTTTAAATGTTTGCCTTTCCCAATCTTTTTACCATTGGGAAATCCTTGAAATAATTTTCAGGTTTCAGGGAACCCCTGCAAAAAATATGAAACCTACAGCTCCCAATACATTACCGTGATCATGATCAGTAAGTCTTATGCGGCGTACACACGGTCGGAATTTCCGATGGAAACAGTCCAATGGGAGCTTTTCATCGGATTTTCCGACCGTGTGTATGCCCAACGGTCTTTTTCTGTCGGAATTTCCGACGGACTTTGAATTGATAACCTGCTCTCAATTTTTCAGACGGAAAACCTTTCTATCGGATTCTCCGATCGTGTGTATGCAATTCCGACACGCAAAATTCTGACGCATGCTCGGAAACAAATCAACGCATGCTCGGAAGCATTAAACTTCCCTTTTATAGTGCTGTCGAACGTGTTTTATGCCGCTGTGTTATTGACCGTCGGAATTTGGTGTGACCGTGTGTAGGCAACACAGCTTGAGCGGAATTCCGTCGGAATTCCGTTGGAAAAACCGTCAGAGTTTTTTCCGACGAGAATTCCGATCGTGTGTACGTGGCATTAGATATGATAGATAAAAGAATAAAGAATGTGGTTTACTTAGCTTTATTTATACTCAAAATAGATTTTTTTTTTTTTACCCTCCTGATCTATATGACAAAATTATCATCAATTATAATTATGAAATTATTCTTATAAAGTGGTCAGTGTAGTGCGCTTTTACATTGGCGGCCAGTGAAGAAGGGCCCTTTACTTTGGTAGTCAGTGGTAAAGGTGCCCCTTTTCATTGGTGGTCTGTGGAAAAGGCCCCCTTGCAACGATGGTCAGTAGTAGAAGGACCTCCTTATAGTTGTTGTTGACAGGCATTCTTTTAAAATGCAGTGTTCCCTTTTTAAATTCATGCTTTTAAATGATAAACACATAGTTTGACAATAAAAAGCAGAATGTAACTGTTTCTTCCTGCAGTTTAAAAAGAACATACTGCCTCAAAGAAGCACAGCGCAATGCAAAGCAAAGCAAATCAAAGCAGACCAAACACAGCTTCTGAACTGCTATGTGTATTGCTCAGTTAAAGTCAAAGGAGTTTTGCAGAACTACCGTACATTTGACATGCTTTCGAAACAGATAAAAATACAACTGGTGTTAGTATTTACTGATAGGAAAGGTTTCACTAGGCCCATCCTGCTGGGTCTACCAAGTGAGGTTTGTGACAAAACTATGCAGGTAGCGTCAGGTGAGAAATCTGGTAATTGGTAATGTTGGTAGTTTCATGGATACAGTGCTGTATAATATCTTAATTCTGAGTTGCATAATCTCTCCAGGCCAGCATGACATGATGCATGTCTAGGAAGTGGGAAAGCTAGGGTGCCCACGTGTCCCGGATTGCCCGGGATTGTCCCGGATTTAAGTTTAATGTCCCGTGTCCCGGGGAGCTTCATTCCGGGACAATACAGTGTCCCGGAATGAAAAAAAAAAACCACAGTGACTGAGTGACTGACCACCAGACTTCCGCCCGTCCGCCGCCGGCCGCCACCGCTAATTAACATTACATCTCAGTCTGACAGACTCTCTCTGATACAGTCCGGTTGCTAGGCTAGCGGCCGCCCAGCGTCTAGTAACCAGTGACGTCAGCTCGCCTCAGCTGAGGCCCTTAGGGGCGGGCTGACAGTCACATGGACAGTTCCCGAAGTCAGTGTGTGGCAGTGTACCTGCCCGCAGCCCCGCACCCTACGACCAGCGTGCGCGCCCCCAGGGAGATCAGCTGCCACCGCCAGCCAGCACAGACTGAGTGACGCCAGTCACCAGAGAGAGACACGAGCTGAGCAGCCAGCCAAGCCAGCCTGAGCCTCGTCCAAGCCCTCCTCCAGGCTCCACGAGATCCGCACATTTGCAAAGCACCTGCAGTCAATTTCGGAGGAAGACAGCAGAAGACAATGACCAACTTCCAGGACAGGTAGGTTGGTGTACTACTGTCCCCCCTCCATTCTGCTGCTGTCCTGTCCCCCTCTGTTCTGCTGTCCCCCTCTGTGTCCCCCCTCCGTTCTGCTGTCCCCCTCTGTTCTTCCGCCGTGTCCCCCTCCGTTCTTCCGCCACGTCCCCCTCCGTTCTTCCGCCACGTCCCCCTCCGTTCTTCCGCCACGTCCCCCTCCGTTCTTCCGCCACGTCCCCCTCTGTTCTGCTGTCCCCCTCCGTTCTCGTTCTTCTGCCATGTCCCCCTCTGTTCTTCCTCCGTGTCCCCCCCTCCGTTCTGCTTTCCCCCTCTGTTCTTCCGCCGTGTTCCCCTCCGTTCTTCCGCCGTGTTCCCCTCCGTCCTTCCGCCGTGTCCCCCTCCGTTTTTCCTCCGTGTCCCCCTCTGTTCTGCTGTCCCCCTCCGTTCTTCCGCCGTGTCCCCCTCCGTTCATACCACCTGTCTAAACTGGTTACCACTGTTTGCTTTTTTCCCCGCAAAAATTGGCAAAAAAAGTATCAAAAACCATCTTTTTTGGGCGGGTGCGGAGGGGGGGGGGGGGGGTTTGTCCCTGAATGGCAGTTTGGAAATGTGGTCACCCTAGGGAAAGCGGATTAGTAATCTGCCACTTCCTGATGATCCAGAATACTATTGTAAGACTTTGGTGGAAGATGAGAGTAAATAGCATGAGAGTAAACAGACAAGTGGACATTAGCCAGCGAGAATCACATTCACCACCACTATTAGTTCAAGGAATAATTACAAAAAAAAATACAATATTATACCTAAGGATTGTGACTACCACCTGTAGACATAGAGATAGGGTCCATCATCACTAAAATGCCAAACCTCATAATTGAGCTCTGCAGCAGCCAGAAAACAAAGAAGACCTCAGTCAAGAAAAAAAATGCTATCACTCCAGCCAGGAAGCCAGCACTTCTTGAAAGAAAGAAGTGGCAATCACCTCTATAGGCAGGTGGAGACCACAGCTATAGCCACCCTTGTAGTCAGCAACCCAGATAGCAAGGATAACTTGCCACAAATTTGTGGCAGTGTTGAAATGTAAGTCTTTTAACTTGCTGCACATTTTCACTGGCAAGTTGTACACTTGCAGAGCACTTAAGGCACAAGTTCTAGTTGACACTTTTCCAACTTGTAGCAAATTTGCGTGGCAAGTCTCTACAAAGAGCAAAGTTGCAGTGGTGAGTCTACAGCAAGAGCTCATATATATATATAGACGTGTTGTTTTAATTGTTCATTAGGCAAAAAAGTATAGCTATTGTATAATTCTTTGTAATACATTTCATACAAAGTAAGCAAATCTCACCAAGACTTTACTTTATTCCTTTACTTTTCTCCTCTTGCAATGAATCTTGAATCTTATTTGAAAAGCAGAACTTTGGCATCCTATAAAACCAGTTGCGGCCAGTGGTAATTTTTTTTGGGGGGGGGCGACAAACAGTACCATACCCCCGCCTGTCAGTCGATCGGTCAGCGGGCGGGTCTGGTGCACCTACCCCATCTATGCAGCGATTCCCTGGCGGCTTCCCTTGCTTGGGGAGGACCACAGATTTCCCTCCCTCTGCTTTCCACGGGCATCAGTGACTTCCGTTTCCGCCATCCTCCTAGGCAGCCAAACGGGAGTCTTCCCTTTTCAGCCAATTGGAAAAGGGGTTCAGACCTGCTTCTGATTGGCCGGATTAAAGTTCCGTGTTACAACAGCGAATATTAATTCGCTGTTGTAACACCTGTGTATGCTCATGGCGCAATGCTCTGCGCTCCAAGCCCACCCTATTTTAAAGCCTATTAGAGCCTATGGCTCTAATCAGGTGCTTCAAAAAACACCCCCCGCCGCTGTAATTCAGGCTCCCGACGTCCTGAAAGGGGCCGGGCGCATGAATAGGGGGTGGCTGCGGTGGCTGTGGATAGATTCATGCTATGCCTGAATCTATCCATTTTTCATATAGGGGGTGGCGTGGATAGAGGGGGCGGCGCCCAGGCGCCCCTAATGGATGGGCCGCCACTATATAAAACGCTATTCATGAAATTCACACAATACACAAATGTTAAATTTGTAGCATATGGAATGTAATGCTTGAGCAAATATATTGGCTTTATCTCTAAAGGAAAACCATAAATGACTGTATTTGCTGCAGGTCAGAAATCTCCTAACCAACCAGTAAGATGTTGGTTCTAGGAGTCCAGCAGCGTCCTAACACTGTATTTCTGAACTTTCCTTTTCTTGAAGTTTTCATCCATTAGCATAAGTTGCTTCGGGAATTCTATATTTTTTACAGTACAACAAAAGACAATTTGCACACATGTTACTTGATCCGAGGGGAGATGTACTATAAATCAATGTCTCCTTAATTCGCAAGAAATCATAAATAGTTGATACTTCAGAATGAGAAGCTTGTTTTGAAGCCATTTCTGATTGGCTGAGAGCCCAGCGGGCCGTGATAGAGATTTTACACATGAACAGACTAATCTAAAGCTCATGGTTGTCTATGTAAGCTCACGGCAGGGAAAGAAGGCTAGGCTGTCATTTATATGCTTTAAAATAGGACATAAAAGTACAGTTGGCATGTATTAAAACATTTAAGTGATAAAGAAATATTACATATTATATTGCTTACAAGACTGTTATTTTGGGCTAAAAATGTAATAATTCTTTATAGTATAATTTTTAAGAAATTCCATGTTATGTTCAATAGTACAGGGGGTCCCCGACTTACGAACGCCCAACCTACGCACGACTCCTACTTACGAACGGGGCTCAATGCTGGCTGCTTGTGCTCCCTGAATGGTCCTGGATACCTCTGAGCAGCTATCTTGCCACATTCCACACATTCCACACTGCAGTACTTCATGTGCGTTTTTCCACGTTAGCGTTTTTGCTTTTTTTAATAGATAAAAAGCGTTATCAGTGTTTATTGGCATTTTTTGTGGTCAGGAAAACGACTCCTGGATGCGATTTTATGGCGTTCAGAAAACAGCCCATAAACTCCACTGCTGATAAACATCCAAAAACGTCCATGTGTGTATGGACACATAGGATAACATAGAGGGAAGTTTATGGGCTGTTAAAAAAAAAAACGCCCAAACTCCCAAAAACTGCCTTTTATGAGCTTCAGTGTGCATGGAGCCTAATGCCGTGTACACACGGTCGGAATTCTAGTCGGAAAAAGCTCTGATGGTTTTCCTGTCGGAATTCCGACGGAATTTCACTCAAACTGTCTTGCCTACACACGGTCACACCAAATTCCGACGGTCTGTAACACAGCGGCATAAAACACATTCGACAGCACTATAGAAGGGAGGTTTAATGCTTCCGAGCATGCGTCGAATTGTTTCCGAGCATGCGTCGAATTGTTTCCGAGCATGCGTCGGAATTTTGCGTGTCGGAATTGCATACACACGATCGGAAAATCCGATAGAAAGGTTTTCCGTCGGAAAAATTGAGAACAGGTTCTCAATCCAAAGTCAGTCGGAAATTCCGACAGAAAAAGACCGATGGGCATACACACGGTCGGAAAATTCGTTGAAAAGCTCCCAGTTTCCATCGGAAATTCCGACCGCGTGTACACGGCATATGGGTTTGTGTCGATAGGCCTTTGTTCAGATGGGCATTACATTCCTATACAAGTTTAAGAGAATGAAAACCCCTCTTGTAGCAAACAAAAATCAGAAGGTGGTCAACTGTAGAACAAATGCACCTGTCAATGAATTCTGAATGATCTCGGACATAAGACCAAAGCATTTAGACACAGGCCCTGAAGCAAACAGGTGCTTTGCCTATTCAAGGGGAGTATGGGGAGTCCATAATCCAGGTAAGGTACGACCCCAGCGGCTGAATGCAAGGAGAATGAACAGTAAGTATATGCTGCTGGCGGGGGCTAAATAATATCAACCTGTTGCTTTCCCTGAAAAATGTGCAGGGAAAAAAAAGGCAGACGGGGGCAAATGACTAGCCACCAGTATTGCCTGTGGTCTCGCTGCAGCTGATCTTTCCCCATTGCTGACTTACCATGCCTTGTTCCACACCATGTCTGTGTGCAGACAGCCATCTTGGTAGAGGAAGGCCTTTTGCTTCCTCATGTCAGAGACTCTAGTAAGAACAACAGTGAGCTGCACAATAGTGACCTCACCAAGTCCCACACCATTTTTTTATGAGACTAGCAGTCAAGAGGCAGTGGTGCCTTAGATCTCACGCAGCTAGCAGGCAGTAGGCACGGAAATGCCTAGGCACCAGGGGCAGCCCGTCTATTAAGGGCGCATGGGCACCCCCCCCCCCCCCCCCATCCATGCGTCCGGCCCCTTGCAGGATGCTGGATGCATGAATTCCAATGTGAGGGGGGGGGTTGAAGCACCAGATTAGAGCCAGAGGCTCTAAAATAGGGTGGGCTTGGGGCGCAGAGAATGCAAACCGAGCCCACCCAGGTGTGTTACAATAGCAAATTAATATTCGCTATTGAAACACTGATCCACCTCCCGGCCAATCAGGAAGCGGGTCTTAAGACTGAAAGGATAGGCGATCCTATTGGATGCCTAGGAGGCGGGAAGGAGACGTGAGGAGGAGGAGGAGAGGACACAGGATCTGCTGCCCGATGCCTGCCACCTGCCACCTAGATGAGGTAAGTGCCAGACTGACCGGCAGGCAGCGAGTGGGGGGAGGGTTAAAGGTGCCACTGGGGTGTGGTTGTTTGCCACCCCCCCCCCCCAAAAAAAACCCCTAGCCGCCACTCTTAGGCACATCCACATACCAGGAGGAATTGCAGACAAAGTTTACATTTTTCGGGGTATTGCTTAGGCACAATTAGGATTTCTAAATCTTCCCTATAAAATAGCTAACCTTCACTTATCAAATTCAGTTCCACTTTAAATTTGTGAAATCCTCAAGGTGGAGGATATCTGTTTTGCTTAAATATGACAAACATTATTCTATAGTTTATGTTTTTAATGTATTGATGGGTACATATTCCAGCTTACTGTCTAAGGGTGCACTTGCAACACCAATATGAGGACAGATGGAAAATGAAATATTATGGGGCAAGGTCATTAGATAATAAATGCGGTATGCGCTGTATAGTGACCAATCTGTTGTTGTGCAGCATGTGTTGTTCTCTATACATAATTGATAATACAGTATTTAGAATGCATTAATGTCATATAAAGAAGTTGGTGAATTCTTGGCTGTTTGATCACCAGCTTATGTTTTATTACTCATTATAAATGCTCAATCCATGCCTCTCCTTCCCCCAACATCCCTGAGCCACATCTCTGGGACACATGCTCCACTGCACTGTCACTACTTATTATTGTTAAAGAGAAGACTAAGCACTCAAGCCCTCACATAACATCTTAATGTACGTTACATCAGCAGCAGCAGGACTATTTTCTGAACGGTTCAAATGTACAAGTACTCTGGTGCTTGCTCTTTACCATTTATGGATTCTTACCTATGTGTTGCCTTATAGTTTTTTCTTTACATACTTAGGCTTTTGTGCAAAATATATATATCTGTGTATATATATATATATATATATATATATATATATATATATATATATATATATATATATATATATATATAGTAGTTTTTTTTTTTTAGGAAGTATACATGCAATCTAATTTCTGGTTAGGTTGAGCATTTTATTTTTATGCTTTTTCTTTCTTTCTTTCTTTGTGTCATCTACCCTTTTTCTTGGTCAGGGTCACGATGAGCAAAGATGCATTTGCAACTGGAACGTCATCCAAGGTTAGATAGTCCTCTATGACTTACTTTGATTTCCCAGATTCCTAAATGTACTTACTTGACCTGCAGCTGATGAACATATGAAACATATATAACAGAAGCGGACAAATGTACCGCAATCTGGACATTTTTTAATATTTTAAATATGCCTAGCTGTAAAGGGTAACTCCACTTTCATGGGGAAAAAAATAGCAAATAAAAAAAATAAAAATAAAAAATAATATAGCGCATACAATTGCAACTTAAGTCATATTGTAATTGAATGCTAGTTAATAGTTAATAATTACCGTTCCTTTTAATCTGCAGCTCTGTCATTTTCTGTAAAATGCAATATGGCTACCTGGAGCCGTTCTGTACACAGATGGTGTACAGAACGCCCCCTGAAAATGTAATTTCCTGCTTGTGTGATTGGTTCACTGATTTTCCCAGAAGTCTGCACTAAGACGCAAGTAGGAATTTTGCCATCCCCTGCAACATAAATTGTAATTTTGGTGAGATGCTCCTAAAGGGAAATCATGTCTAATGGGATGCAGATCCTGCAACTTTCCTCATTAGAGCCCTACAGGTACAGCAACTGATGGATATATATAAAACCACTCCTTTACAGATTCACTCATGGACACAGACAGACAAACTGTTTCTTCAGAATACCAAAAGATAGGAATCTACTACAAACTTTGTTAAAATCTTTGCAATGTACATAGTTTACCCAGAGGAGAATCAAATTTAAAGGCATACAGTTATAAATTACTGGTACTGAACTTGTGTAAAATAGAGCTTACAGTGTTTGAGATGCATCCAACAGTTACACAGTGTCTACAAATTTGATATATACTGTAAAAGATACTCATGAGCTAATGTGCTTTTGCACTAAACTTGTGTTGTTTGTGTATGCAAGTTTTTTTTTAGACCTAGTTAATATATTGCCCTCTAGCCTTAACTGTAAAATAAATGCATATTGCGCCTCCAACAACCGATGGCTTAAAGTGCTGAGCAGCAAATGTAAACTCCAATAATAAAAAATGCTCAAGAAGGTGCATTTTTAAACTCAAGTAATCAGATTCTCACACTACATTAAAAATCACAGTGCATAGAATTTGTAAGTACCAAAGCCTATACAGGCAGTCCTCGTTTTACGAACACAAAAAGGACTGTAGATTTGTTCGTAAGTGGAATTTGTTTGTAAGTCGGACCACTGCATTTGTAAGTGTAACTTCCTCCTGTGCGTGGATGTGGGATAGTCCGGGCGCTTCTGGGCATGCAGTTATGTTATCTGGGGCTCTCCTGGCCATGCAGTACATCAGTGTGGGATGTGTCCGGCTCTGCAAGATAGCTGCTCGGAGGTATCCAGGACCAGCATGGAGCACAAGCGGCTGGCATTGAGGCCGTTCGTAAGTAGGAGTCGTTCGTAACTCGGGTGTTTGTAACTCGGGGACTGCCTGTAATCCAGAGGCAAGTGGAAGTGAAACCCAGGCAACAACATTATTAAAGCTCAACTTCAGGAAATCTGAATATTCTCCTTCGCAGTGGGGAGCTCCCCTATAATAAGGGTTAACTGCTCTTTTATTCTATGGGACAGTAAAAGCAGTTTTACTTAGTTGATGCTCCACTTCCCTGGCAGCCAATGCATCCTTATGCTCTGGCAGTGGACTGTCCCTTGGTTCCATGATGTCCAATGCAGAGCTATGGACCCTACATCAGTCTTGAGTGCAGCAGGACCTTAGACTGATGAAGTATAGGAGAGATAATTTTGCATGGACCAGTCTAGTAGCACTAAGGATCGGGTAGATAAATCTTCTTTTCTATACCCCCCAGACCTAAATGAGCAACTAACCCTTGCAGTGTGGGTGCAGTCCCAGTGCAAGGGAGAATCGTCATGTTTCCCAGAGTTGGGTTTAAACTCAGTGTCTTGTGGCTTTTCCAGAAGGTTTCCTATCTGCTGTGCAGGGATCTGCTGTCCTCAACTGTTAGCTGCTAATGTCACAGTGTTATGTATAATTATGTATTAGTACTTCCTGTTTCTGGGGGGTGGCTTAAAAGACACAGAATGAGGAAGTGGAGAGAGAGAGAGGAGCTGACACCACATGTTCACATACAATACCTGCATTACTGCAGTAGTGTATTTTATACAGACCAGAAGCAGAGACTATTAGGTAATTGTTCCTGTGTTCTGGCTGTTTATTTGTAGCTGCTCATAATTTCTTGATCTGAATTCTAGTGACAGACAAATATCTGTCCTATTGTTATTATCTCATATGCACAGTGCCAGATAACTAGATCTGTGCTAATGTATGTACACATGTATCTCACAAAAGTAAGTACATCCCCACAACAAATAGTGAGTGTACAGCTTGTATAACAGTGTAAATTTGCTGTCCCCTCAAAATAACTTAACACACAGCCATTAATGTCTAAACTGCTGACAACAAAAGTGAGTAAACCCCTAAGTGAAAATATCCAAATTGGGCCCAAAGTGTCAATATTTTGTGTGGCTGCCATTATTTTCCAGCACTGCCTTAATCCTCTTGGGCATGGAGTTCACCAGAGCTTCACAGGTTGCCACTGGAGTCCTCTTCTACTCCTCCATGACAACATCACTGAGCTGGTGGTAGTTAGAGACCTTTGCGCTCCTCCACCTTCCGTTTGAGGATACCCCACAAATGATCAATAGGGTTTAGGTCTGGAGACATGCTTGGCCAGTCCATCACCTTTACCCTCAGCTTCTTTAGCAAGGCAGTGGTCATCTTGAAAGTGTGATTGGGGTCTTTATCATGTTGGAATACTGCCCTGCTGCCCAGTCACTGTTTGCGGGCTTTCTTGTGCATTGTCTTTAGAAGAGGCTTCCTTTTGGGACGACGACAGCCATGCAGACCAATTTGATGCAGTGTGCGAAGTATGGTCTGAGCACTGACAGGCTGACCCCCCACCCCTTCAACCTCTGCAGCAATGCTGGCAACACTCATACGTCTATTTCCCAAAGACAACCTCTGGATATGACACTGAGCATGTGCATATAACATCTTCGGCGACCATGTGCTGAATGAAACCTGCCCTGTTAAACCGCTGTATGGTCTTGGCCACCATGCTGAGGCTCAGTTTCAGGGTCTTGGCAAACTCCTTATAGCCTAGGCCATCTTTATGTAGAGCAACAATTCTTTTTTTCAGATCTTTAGAGAGTTCTTTGCCATGAGGTGCCATGTTGAACTTCCAGTGACCAGTTTGAGAGAGTGAGAGCGATAACACAAAATTGAACACACCTGCTTCCTATTCACACCTGAGATCTTGTAACACTAACAAGTCACATGAAACTGGGGAGGGAAAATGGCTAATTGAGCCCAATTTGAACATTTTCACTTAGGGGTGTACTCACTTTTGTTGCCAGCGGTTTAGACATTAATGGCTGTGTGTTGAGTTATTTATAGGGGACAGCAAATTTACACCGTTATACAAGCTGTACACTCACTACTTTACATTGTAGCAAAGTGTAATTTCTTCAGTGTTGCACATTAAAAGATATAATAAAGTATTTACAAAAATGAGGGGTGTACTCCCTTTTGTGAGATACTGTATATATTGGTCACCTTCTAGTATATTAGTAGGTGAACCTGTTTATTGAAATAGCGTTTATATGCATCTTCTGTTATTTTATTTATATGCAGTTCCTGTTATGTCCATTCTGGTCTGGGATTCTTTAGCTTAGGACTCGATAAGGGCCAATAAAAGGTTATTGCCAGGTTAGGCATCTGATAGTTAAAGGTTTGGTTGCATGCCAGGATTAAAAGTTGCTAGGGAAGGACTAAAACAAGTTGATAGGTGACACATTTCCAGTGCCACACCACAGTTTCTGCTGGTGAGAAGCTGCATTCCAGGCTGGTTGGACAACAGTTGGGGGACCTCCCCATCACCACTGATCTCTTTCTTGTTATGTCTGACACAAAGATGGATGTCACCCCGTGATTATCCTTCGGGGCCGCTGCAACTGGAGCTTGCTGCAACATTCATCATGGGAGGTATCTTTAATAATAGCTATATTAACTCCGGTAAACGTGCAAAATTCCAACAGGATTCTTGTTGGGCCCTTTGTTGATAATTTTTATTTTTTTTCAAATAAGTTTATTGAAAGTTTGCAGATGTACAACAAAAGCAAGTCTTGTACAGATTACAAAATATAAACAGAGGTATAACAGTGGTGGTAATGAACAATAAAATAGAACATATCAGTCGCAATTCTTAACATCATAGGGACATGTGAACAGAAGTCGGAAATGTGAGCTAGATGAGAGGGATTATAGACATTAGACCTTTTAAGACAGAGAGAGTCTCCCATTGTGCGGGAAGTATCAACCTTAAGTAGCTGGCACGATTGTGTTGGTCTTATAACATAAAATTCTGATGTGTATAAGAGGTGTTGACAAGTAGAAGCAAGCGGATACGTTGTACCTGTTCTGCCTATCCCCACTCGCCCCAATAGGGATCTTGCTGTGAGCGGGGGCAGGACACTAGAAGGGAAACATATATCGGAAGGAGGTAACGTAGCGTAGAAGGATACTCTTACTACAACTTTGTGGGGTTAGCACGTGGTTTTTTACATGTGGAGAGAAATAATGATCCGGGAAAAGTCTGGAGGGCAGCATATGGATCAAAGATCCAAGGTATCAGTAGGCAGCATCGTGGTAGTAAGGTACCCATGTATATGTAATATGACACCCAGGAGGTGGGTCATGTCGTGTGGAAGCTTAAGAGGGTGTGTGTATGTGGGGTGAAGGAGTGGCCACAGAGGGTTGGAGACGGAAATGTGTCCAACAAGCCCACGTGGTTCCATATTTATTTGGGGTATCTGTGGCCTGGTGTATAAGGCTCTCCATTTCCGAAATCTTATCGGTACGCTTAATCCATTCAGCAATTGTAGGAAGTGTTGTAGATCGCCAATGTACTGGTATACATTGGGTAGCTGCATTAATCAGATGTAGCGTCAGCGATTTGTTGTAGGCCTTTTGGGGAATGGAGGTGTGGTGTAGGAGAAATTGGGCTGGTGTGAAGTCTGGGGTATATGTTGTGATCTGGGATATTAGGCGATGGATTTCTGTCCAGTATGGAAGTAGGAGTGGGCAATCCCACCAGATGTGGAGAAGAGTTCCTAGAGCTGAATTGCATCGCCAACATATCGGGGGGACCGCTGGATGGAATTTGTGAATTTTGTCTGGGGTTCTGTACCATTTTGAGAGGATTTTATATCTATTTTCTTGAGAAGAGACATTTACTGAACCCTTGTGTATATGATGGTAAATGCGTTCCCAATCTGCTGACGACAATTCGATGGCGAGGTCAGATTCCCATCGCGCAACTAGGGTATCATTTTTGATGATATGTGTGGAGAAGAGTAGTGCGTATGTGGCCGATACAACGTGTTTCAGGGGTTCAGTGCTAAGGCATAGAGACTTGAAAGACATGTGTTCTCTGTGCCATTGTGGGTTCTGAGTCGAGGCGAGAAAGAAATGACGGAGTTGGAGGAATTTGAAGAAGGGGATATGATATTCTGGGAAAGAGATGGCCATTGAGTGATGCGACAAAAGGTTTCCATTCTGAAAGAAGCCAGATGCTCTTGGGGGTTTGTCAGGTACATTTGTCTGTGGGGCTTTCAGAGTCAGACCTGGTGGAAAATCAGGGTTGTCGGTTAAGGGTGTCATGGGACCGTATGTTGGAGTTAGTTTCATATGAGTGCATGAGGCGTGAAAGGAGAGCAGCGTGGCCTTGATCAACGGATGTGTGAATAGGGATTTAGGGGCCTGAGATCTGGGGAGCCATGGTAGGTGGGTTAGTGGGATGTCAGAGAAAGCTTGTTCCAGGCGAATCCAGTCTTTATGTGGTTTGTGCACATGCCAATCCACTACTCTGGTCAAATGGCACGCAAGGTGGTATTTGCGGATATCGGGGAGGCTAAGACCGCCTAAAAGTTTAGGGATGGTCATACGAGACCAGCTAATTCTAGGAGCTTGGGCTTTCCATATGAAAGTCCTACACATTCGCTGGTACGTCGTAAAGAAAGCCTGAGGTAAGATGATGGGGACAGCTTGTAGCAGATACAGGAGTCTAGGGAGAACATTCATTTTCAAGATTGCTATTCTTCCAAACCAGGAAAAGGAGCCTGAGTGCCATCTGAATAGGTCACTTTGGATGGTTTGAAGTGCGTTTGCAAAATTAAGTGCATATAGGTCTAGTAATTTAGTGGGCAATTTTATCCCTAGATAGGAGATGGCTTGAGGGGCCCATTGGAATGGGAAATTAAGTTTACATTGTGATACTAAAGGGGCCGGTAATGAGACATTCAGGGCTTGGGATTTGGAAAAGTTAATTTGCAAATTGGAAAGGGATTTGAAAAGGGCGAGGTCTTTCAGTAAGTTGGGGATTGTAATGATTGGGTCAGAAAGGAATAGCAGCACGTCATCTGCGTAGGCGGCGATTTTATACGAATTATGATTGATGGTCAGACCTTTCACGTCAGGGTTATCTCTGAGCCGTCGTAGGAAGGGTTCCATAGTGAGTAGGAAAATGATCGGGGATAGGGGACACCCTTGACGGGTGCCATTGGAAATGGAGAAGGCGTTCGATAGGCGGCCGTTAACCCTCAGCCTGGCAGATGGTGAGGAGTACAGAAGCATAATCATATTAATAAAGAGCTGTGGTAAGCCAAGTGTGTGGAGCACTGCCTCTATATAGTCCCAGGCCACCCTATCAAACGTCCCTGTGGAGGTAAGCCATTGATGAATATTCAGTGCTTTGATGGTGTTGTCTCTGGCTTCCCTACCAGGGACAAATCCTACTTGATCTAGGCCAATCAGATTCGGTAGAAGGGGCAATAGACGGTTAGCTAACACTTTGGCATATAGTTTCAGATCAACATTAAGTAATGATATGGGACGGTAGTTGGTGACTAACATAGGGTCTTTCTCAGGTTTTGGAATGAGTGTGACGTGTGCTTCTAATATATCCCTAGGTATGGCCTCCGTTGGGGAGTAGTTGTTGAACGCTGTTACTAAGTGGGGTATCAATATGTCTGGAAAAGATTTATAATAACTGGCCGTTAGGCCGTCGGGGCCAGGGCTTTTCCCTGTTTTTAGTTGTTTTATGGCGTGAAGGGTCTCTGATGTCATGAGAGGGGAATTAAGGCTAGCGGCGTCGGATTGTAGGATTGGTGTGGGGGAGTATTTCTGTAGGAATTCTCGAATGGCTGATTCACGGTCAGGGAGGTCAGGGTTCGGTGGCTGGGTAGGTAGATTGTATAATTGGGAGAAGTAGGCGACAAATTGGTCGGCAATGTCGTCAGTTTTGGTCAAGGGGTTACCTGTCTTGTCCCTGATTGAATGGATAGTATGAGCAGCCTTCTTGTTTTGAAGAGCCTTTGTTGATAATACCTGTTTGTACATTATATGTATGTGTTATTATTCATCTTTTCTTATTTAAAGCTTGTATTATTTCCATACTGGTGTACATCTATATATTTTGGTTATTGATATATGCTGGTTGCAGTAGTTCCTGTGCTTCCAATTACTGTAAATAGAATACTGTTTAATTTCCCACAAAGGGAATCCACTCTGGTCAAGGGCCCTTTCCTGGGTGGAGACACTGCCACGTTTTTCTATCAAACCCAATCTGCCACTTAGTGAAGGTTCTGGTTCTCTTATTTACCTACAGGTCTAGTGCAGTATCATGTTTTGGGAGGGTCATTTCTCTTACCCCCCCCCCCCCCCCCAAAAGAGGGTAACACAGGCATAGCAGCAGGGCCTAGATTCTCTGACCTCTTGGCTTCAAATCTTCTGGCTGCTAAGCCCAGAAGTCATAAGATTTCCACAACTCACTTTAAGTATGTTCTTACCGGTGGTGTAACAATATCCATAGCAGCTCACACGGCAGCTATGGGGCCTGAGGTATGGGGGGGGGGGGCATTAGGGGGCTGTTAAAGAAAACTAAACTGTTATGCCCCATACACACGGTCGGACATTCCGACCACAAAATTTGCCGGATTTTTTCCGACGGGTTTTGCCCGAAACTTGTCTTGCATACACACGGTCGCACAAAATCTGATTGTTCTGAACGAGGTGACGTACAACACGTACGATGGGACTACGTAGAGGCCAGTAGCCAATAGCTTTCGTCTCCAAATTTTTTCTGAGCATGCATGGCACTTTGTGCGTCGGAATTCTCTACACACGATCGGAAAAAGTCCGATCGGATTTTGTTGTCGGAAAATTTTTGATCCAGCTCTCAAACTTTTTCCGTCGGAAATTCCAACAGAAAAAGTCGGATAGAGCCCACACACGATCGGATTTTCCGACAACATAATCCGATCTGACTTTTTCTGTCAGAATTTCCGACCGTGTGTATGGGACATTAGGCTCTGTTCACATTTAGGCGTTTTTGGTTGATTTTCTGTTCTAAGCCTCAGCTCCCAACAAGACAAATCCCATTCATTTCAATGGCTCCTGTTCACATCTGAGCGTTCTGTCACCTTAAGAAAAATCCCTGTTGCTTAAAAAAGTTCATAAGCTTCTTTTTTGGCAGATTGCAGGTGTTTTACTGCTTTTCCTTGGTCACTTGTCAACCCAACCCACCCACAGGGGAAATACTGCTGACAGTGTGCCATACCCCCAGCCTTACTACAGCCTTACTACATCAGTTGGGGAAGTGAAAGGTTCTGGACAGTCAATGGGCCAGTCTCCTGGTGTTCTGGGGCCTGCACATGTCTAATGCTTTATAAGATCTGGTGCTGCACCCCTCTATGCTGAGCAAAACTCCATCCCTTGCCACTGAGGGCCATAGATAAGGTTGCAGCACTGGACACAGGTACGTACCACAGAAATTGTACCTCATAGGCTTTAAAGCTAAAAACAGAGGTATATAAACAGGAATCTGAATTTACCAATACTATTTCAACCAGTTATAGCATTTACTGCTTTGTCACAGTTAAAGCGGACTTTTGCCTTCTCTGAATCTCTCCATGCTCATGTGAATTTGCTTTACTTACCTTTTTTCTTTTGCACTTCCTGATTTCCTTGAAGTCAGTTGTGACGTAGCCCCGGCCGCAAAGATACTCCTTTGGAAGGCAGCATCACTATTGCATTCAGGGAAATCCCATTACCATTGCCTTCAGGGAGATGAAGAACATGACGTCATGCACTTCATCTCACACATGTGCCATATGACATTATCAGCATTTGCTTGGGAATAAATGCAAATAAATGTAATTCTGTACAGTACATGTACTAGAGTATCATGGACATGTTTTTAAATGGTGGCAATAGAACGAGGACCCAGGCAGCTCAGAGGCAGAACAAAAAAGGATATAGGTAAGTATAAGTGTTAGACAAGGATGTTCTTCTAGACAGCAAGATTGAATTCAGATAAATTACACTGCAAATGGAAAATAGTATTCTAATCTGTAACCCTTGTAACCCGGGGGACAGGTAGGCGGTACAAAGCTCCCTGGGATGAGCAGTCTTTCAGGAACAGATACCAAATCCAGTGGGGTAGTGACAAACAGTGCAGTGTTTATTTGTGATATATACAAGTCTATATACAGGTGCTGTACAGTGTTTCGAAAACAAATAGGAACAAAAATAGCCAAACAAAAACTTAGCCGTGTCTCGGCACTAACTATACAATATTTACAGATCCTAACTACCAGGCTGAGCAAGCCTACAGCTTGTCAGCTTCCACATACATAGCTTAATAGCTTTTCCCAAGCTGTTGCTCACCTAGACAGAAGTTGTCTGAGGTTCCCAGGCCAAGAGCACTGTCTGTCTGTCTCAGATGAGTTTAAATTAGCCTGGGGGAGAGGACCAAGACCCGAACTGGACCATGGATCAGAGATCCCTGAACGTGTATGAGAGGAGCATGGGAGACGTATAAACCCACTGATGATGTCATCAGTGGCTTGGATGACATCACATCTGATGAAATGCGTTGGATAGAGCTAGACAGAGGAGCTGGAGGATTGGAGTATCATACATGTGGATCTACTTGCCTGTTGGTGTCCTGTTAAAGATTTGTGTTCTCCTATGATGCCATTCACCAATCTACTGAAATACCCTGCATATTGTATGCTGGCAAGCCTGTTATGCCCTTTACACACGGTCGGAATTTCCGTCGGAAAATGTCCTATCGGACCATGTTGTCGGAAAATCCGACCGTGTGTGGGCGCCATCGGACTTTTTCCGTCTGAATTTCCGTCTGAAAAAATTTGAGATCCTGCTCTCAAATTTTCCGACAACAAAGTCCGATCGGACTTTTTCCGATCGTGTGTAGCAAATTCCGACGGACAAAGTGCCACGCATGCTCAGATCAAATTACAAGACCAAAGCTATTGGCTACTAGCCTCTACGTAGTTCCGTCGTACGCAACAAACGTCACCACGTTCAGAATGATCGGATTTTCCGACAACTTTGTCCGACCGTGTGTACGCAACACCAGTGTCAGACAAAATCCGTCTGAAAAAATCCGACGGATTTTGTGGTCGGAGTTTCCGACCGTGTGTACGGGGCATAAGACGTGCAACAGAATAAAACATACCTTCTGGTTTATTAACATTTCAGCCATCTTTACCATTATTAATAGTGTTGATCAGATACAGTTCAAATTCAAATTAAAAAATTGCCAGTGTCAAATCATAACCATACAAATCTAAAGAGGAATTCTAGTTGGTTCTATTTGCCTTTAAGAACAGCAGGAAGACAGGACTAAAAAATACAGAACTTAGGGTAAACCGTAACGTAAAGGTATTGGAGCATCAGAAACTGAAATAGTTACTTAATTCATTTTTAATATTCAAAGCAAACTCATCCATGTCTCTATGTTTTGTTTTGTTGGTAAATACTTTTAAAATATCCCCAGCATTTCCAGCCATGGCTATCTTGAGAAAGGGCTGATTATTCATGCAGCATTTACTTCCTGGAATCCATCTGCCCTTAGCTCAGGCGGGCAGGCAGGAAGGTGTGCTTAGCTGTCAAAGTCCCTCCTCTGCTCCTCGACATGAAAGAAAAAAATGCCCAAGAAGAATCCTGGGATGTATGACACCATTTGACCTAGGCCAGAAGCCAGGAAGCAACTGAAGAAATGTTTTAAAAACGCTTAAAACGAGTCAATAAAATATGCCTTCCTATTTATTTACTAAGACTAGCGGCATACGGATTTTAAATAGTTATGGTTGATTTGGAGAGTTTAGTTCCACTTTAACCACTTGCCGACTGACACATGTACATTTACGTCGGCAGAATGGCACGGCTGGGCAAATGGGCGTACAGGTACATCCCTTTGAATTTGCCGTGCGACCCTGCCGGGAGCTCCGTGAGTTGGATCGCGGGTCCCGCGGACTCGATGTCCGCGGGGTTACCCGCGATCGTCTCACGGAGCTGAAGAACAGGGAGATGCTAATGTAAACAAGCATCTCCCCGTTCTGCCTAGTGACACTGTCACTGATCATAGCTTCCTGTGATTGGGAGCTATAATCAGTGATGTGTCACACACAGCCATGCCCCCTAGCAGTTAGAATCACTCCCTAGGACACACTTAACCCCTTCCTAGCCAGCTAGTGGTTAACCCCTTCATTGCCAGTGTCATTTTTACAGTAATCAGTGCAATCTTATAGCACTGATTGCTGTAAAAATGACAAGGTTCCCAAAAATGTGTCAAAATTGTCTGATGTGTCCGCCATAATGTCGCTGTCATGATAAAAATCGCAGATCACCGCCATTAGTAGTAAAAAAACATTATTAACCACTTCCCGCCCGGTCAATAGCATATTGACGTCCGGGAAGTGGTTTCGTTATCCTGACTGGGCGTCATATGACGTCCTTTAGGATAACAGCCGCCGTGCGCCCGTGGTGGTGCGCATCGCGGCGATCGGTGGAGCGGTGTGTCAGTCTGACACACCGCTACACTGATCTCGGTAAAGAGCCTCCGGCGGAGGCTCTTTACCACGTGATCAGCCGTGTCCAATCACGGCTGATCACGATGTACACAGGAAGAGCCGTTGATCGGCTTTTCCTCACTCGCGTCTGACAGACGCGAGTAGAGGGGAGCCGATCGGCGGCTCTCCTGACAGGGGGGGTCTGCGCTGATTGTTTATCAGCGCAGCCCCCCCTCAGATGCCCACACTAGACCACCAAGGAAGCCCCCAGGACCACCAGGGAAGCCCCCAGCATGTGGATGGCCAGGTACATCCCCCATGGCCATCCACATGTTAAAAAAAATGCAAAAAATATGCCAATCAGTGCCCACAGATGGGCACTGATTGGCACATCATATTTAATTTTAAAAAAAGTAAAAAAAAGGGATGCCCAGCAATGCCACCCATAAGTGTCATCAGTGCCACTCATCAGCGTCCAACAGTGCCACCTATCAGTGCCCATCCGTGCCCACCCATGCCCACCTATCAGTGCCCATCCATGCCACCTATCAGTGCCCATTCATGCCACCTATCAGTGCCACCTATATGTGTGCATCAGTGCCACCCATAAGTACCCGTCAGTGCCGCCTATGAGTGCCCATCAGTACCACCTGAGTGCCCATCAGTGCCGCATACCAGTGCCACCTATCAATGCCCATCAGTGCCACCTATCAGTGCCCATCAGTGCCGCCTATCAGTGCCCATCATCAGTGCCACCTCATCGGTGCCCCCTAATTGGTGCCACCTCATCGGTGCCCATCAGTGCCGCCTTATCAGTGCCCATTAGTGCCGCCTTATCAGTGCCCGTCATTGAAGAAGAAAACGCACTTATTTACAAAAAAATTAACAGTGACAAAGAAAAACTTGTTTTTTTGCCAAATTTTCGGTCTTTTTTTGTTTGTTGCGCAAAAAATAAAAATCGCAGAGGTGATCAAATACCACCAAAAGAAAGCTCTATTTGTTGGAACAAAATGATAAAAAATTTGTTTGGGTACAGTGTAGCATGACCGCGCAATTGTCATTCAAATTGCAACATCGCTGAAAGCTGAAAATTGGCTTGGGCGGGAAGGTGTCTAAGTGCCTGGTATTGAAGTGGTTAATAAAAATGCCATAAAACGAACCCCTATTTTGTAGGCACTATAACTTTTGCGCAAACCAATCAATAAACGCTTATTGTGATTTTTGTTTACCAAACATATGTAGAAAAATACGTATCGGCCTTAACTGAGGATCTATTTTTTGTTTATAACACACAAAATTAAAAACACAGAGGGGATCAAATAGCACCAAAAGAAAACTCTATTTGTGGGAAAAAATAGGACGTCAGTTTTGTTTGGGAGCCACGTCGCACGACCGCGCAATAGTCAGTTAAAGTGACTCAGTGCCGAATTGCAAAATGTGCTCTGGTCTTTGGCCAGCAAAATGGTCCGGGACTTAAGTGGTTAAACAGGGTGCTGAGGTGACTGACATTTGAACAGTACTGTTACCTCTTTTCTTTGTGCTTTGCATAAGTGTAGCTAAACTTTAACTACTTAAGGACCACCCCACGTACGTATACTGCGGCAGGGCGGCCCTTTAGCGCAAATTCACGTACCTGTACATCATTGTTCCTTCCTGCTCTGGGATGCACGCACCGTCGGAGCCCCGCTTCCACTGTGATTTCAGCCAATCAGCTGGTCCAGCAGCTGCGATGGTCGTCGGGATCCATGATCGTTCCGAGGAGTGGGGCAGAATGGCAGTCTGCCTATGTGAACAAGGCCAGAGAAGAAAATGGAGATCTTGTGTTGCTGCTAAGCAGAAACACAGATCACTGTTTTCCTCAAGTGTCAGCATTCCCCCCACAGTTAGAGATCACTCCGTAGGACACACTTAACCCTTTGATCACCCCTGGTGTTAACCACTTCCTTGCCAGTGTCATTTATACAGTAGCAGTGCATTTTTTTTTTAGCACGGTATTGGTGTCACTGGTCCCCAGAAAGTGTCGCTTAGTGTCAGATTTGTCCACCGCACTGTCGCAGTCCCACTAAAATTCGCTGATCACCGCCATTACTAGTAAAAACTACAACAACAAAAGTCCATAAATCTATCCCATAGTTTGTAGGCGCTATAACTTTTGGGCAAACCAATCAATATACGCTTATTGGGATTTTCTTTTTACCAAAAATATGTAGCAGAATAAATATTGGTCTAAATTGATGAATAAATTAGAATTTAAAAAAAATTTATTGGATATGTTTTATAGCAGAAAGTAAAAAATATTGTTTTTTTTTTTTTTGTTTTTTTTAATTTTTTTAACATATCTTTTTTGTTTATAGCACAAAAAAAAGAGGTGATCAAATACCACCAAAAGAAAGCTCTATTTGTGGGGAAAAAAGGACATCAAGTTTATTTGGGTACAGCATCGCACGATCGTGCCAATGTCAGTTAAAGCAACGCAGTGCTGTATCGCAAAAAATGGCCTGCTCGGGAAGGGGGTAAAACCTTCGGCAGCTAAAGTGGTTAATAGAAGATAATTCAATTGTATTGACCATGAAGAATTTAATTACAGTTTCTTGTGTTTGCTTAGTGACTTCAAATTTTTAAGAATCATTAAAACAAAGATGAAATATAAGAAACTTAAATAGTCTCACAGCGGGCATTATTTTCATGGCAGTGTCATTGTCACCATGCCACCAACGGCAGACAATGCAGATAAGTGAAGCTTGGCTGGGCAGACTTAACCATATATGGAAGCAGAGACCTTAGAATGCAGCCTGTTATCTGGTTGTCACAGACAGCAGAGTGCTCCTGGTCCTCAGATACCGCCTGCTACAAATAAGTGCATTTATTATCTATTAGTAGCCCATGGCTCTTCTCTTTCCTTCCTCATTCTATTTTGTCTTTGCCACCTTCTCATTTACAAGACTGCATATCATTAGCCAATACTGTGCAAGCTGACTCTGTGACCTAAGTAAATGTACATAGTATGGGTCAAATGCCTTAAAGGATAACGGCACTTTTATAAAAAATAAAAAAATATGCCAAATAAAAAAATGATATAACATATACAATTACTACACAAGGCATATTGTAATTTAATGTTTTTTTTTTAAGACCTTTCATTTTCAATCTGCAGCTGCTGTAATATTCTGTAAAATTGAATGCAACACAGCAACCTGGATGCGTTTTGTCCACTTCTAGTATACAGGGGGTCCCCGGGTTACAAACAAGATAGGGACTGTAGGGTTGTTCTTAAGTTGAATCTGTTTGTAAGTCGGAACAGGTACATTTTTTAAGTGTAGCTCCAGCCAAAAAATCTATTTTTAAGTTTTTTAGATAAAATAGAGAAGGGTTATCACCCCTGTAACATTTGTTTTGTTGTCTGTGCTCCAGTTCAGAAGATTTCATCTCACCTTCTGTCCCAATGACAATTGGATTTTGAAAATTTTGGGTTGTTAGGGAAACATGGACTGGCGATAAAGCATCAGTGGAGACACCTTTTACCCATATTAACTCTAAAGCCCCATACACACGGTCGGACTTTTTCATGGATTCTGTCCGATCGGACAAGGTTGTTGAAAAATCAGACCGTGTGTATGCACCATCGGACAGTGTTCGTCGGTTTGACCGACGGACAAAGTCTTATCTCCTGCTGGAAAGATTTGCCGACAACACGGTCCGATCACACCAAATCCGATCGTGTGTACGGTTGTCCGACCGGACAAAGTGCTACGCATGCTCAGATCACATTACAAGACCAAAGCTATTGGCTACTAGCCTCTACGTAGTCCCGTCGTAGGCAACAAACGTCACCACGTTCAGAATGATCGGATTTTCCGACAACTTTGTCCGACCGTGTGTACGCAAAACCAACATCGGACAAAGTATGACGGACATGGTCCGACAGACCTGGTCCGCGGATTGTCCGACCGTGTGTATGGGGCTTTACAGGAGTGAATTTCCCTTCCTAGGGGTGGATTTCCTCTCACTTCCTGTTGTCTCCCTCCGTTTGTAAGTAGGAGTCGTTTGTAAGTCGGATGTTTGTAAGTAGGGGACCCCCTGTACAGAACACCCCCCAGAAATGTAATTTTCATACTTTTGTGATTGGCTCACTGATTTTTTCAAGATTTCGTAAAAAAACTATTTTTAGGCATCCCCTGTATCCCCTACTCTTGCTACCTTCAGGCGATCCCTGAAAACTCATCTCTTTGGGAAAACCTATCATGTCTCCAACTAATGTTCTACCACTTCCATCAGCTCATTCGCAACCTTTTGTACGATCTGCCCCACCCTATTAGATTGTAAGCTCTTCTGAGCAGGGCCCTCTTAATCTTGTATTTTATTGTATTATAACTGTATTGTCTCCTTTTTATATTGTAAAGCGCTGCGTAAACTGTTGGCGCTATATAAATCCTGTATAATAATAATAATAATGTTTTGGTGAGATACTCCCCAATGTTTAAAATACTTCTAAAGGGATGCAGACCCTGAAACTCATTAGAACAATGAAAGTTCACCAGCTGATTATAACAAACCAGTCCCTCCAATTCAGATTCAATCCTAGACTGCAGCAACAATATATAAATTTACAGACATGGCTGCAGAAGAAGCTGCACTCACAGAGACTTAAAGTGTTATGCCCCGTACACACGGTCGGATATTCCGATGGAAAAAGTCCGATTGTATTATGTTGTTGAAAAATCCGATCGTGTGTGGGCTCTAGCGGACTTTTTCCGTTTTTCAGACGGAAAAAATTTGAGAGCAGGATCTAAAATTTTCCGACAACAAAATCTGACTTTTTCCGATAGAGAATTTCCGATTAGCTATTGGCTACTGGCCTCTACGTAGTCCCGTCGTATGTTTTGTACGTCACCTCGTTCGGAACGATCGGATTCTCCGGCAACTTTGTCCGACTGTGTGTGTGCAACACAAGTTTCGGACAAAATCCGGCGGAAAAAATCTGACGGATTTTGTGGTCGGAATGTCCAACCGTGTGTACAAGGCATTACTAAATCCATCCAGGAGCCTGCATTCACTATATCTGATCTCCCACAGTACACAGAACATGGACATGCAATAATTTTTGTAAATATAAACTGCTAAACAACTTTTTTCACTAGCAGTTATGCCCCGTACACACGATCGGAAATTCGGCCAGCAAAAGACAGATGAGAGCTTTTGGTCGGAAAATGCGACCGTGTGTATGCGCCATCGGACTTTTGCTGGCCGAATTTCTGCCAGCAAAAGATTGAGCAGGTTCTCAATTTTTCAGACGGAAAAAGTTTTGATCGGAAATTCCTGTACCAATTCTGAAGCGCAAAATTCCTACGCATGCTCGGAAACAATTCGACGCATGCTCGGAAGCATTGAACTTAATTTTCTCGGCTCGTCGTAGTGTTGTATGTAACCCCGTTCTTGACGGTCGAAAGTTCAGCGAACTTTTGTGTGACCGTGTGTATGCAAGCCAAGCTTGAGCGGAATTCTGTCAGAGAAACCATCCAAGATTTTTCCGACGGAAAATCCGCTCGTGTGTACGTGGCATTAATCTCATTTTTCTTAGACACAATTTTCATTATGGGGAAGATGTACACATATGTTAAAACGTACAGTAAATCACAACAGTGTAAATGGGCCCTTCCTTTTTTTTCTAAAAACAGCCAATATTTATGAAAAACTTTTTCTACCTCCTTGTAAAAAACATATTAAAATCAGTTATAAAGGCCATTACCCAAATCTTTTCTTTAATTCTTAGCCTAGCACAAAATGGAATATGAAATACATTTTACATTACATATCAGTTAAATCTAAAATCATAACACATCTCATTATCACTTATGATAATGTAATATGACTTTTTGTGGTCTAATGCCATTTTTTATTATGAGGTATGTGAATGCCTTCGGGATTTTATGGTTTGTAAATACCGGTACCCATAACTTTAAAGCTAGAAGGATTGAAGTTGTTATTTACTTTTAAAGTAGCTATAAACCAATCACTATAATGTTATAAACTCTTTAACATTATAATATCATTTCAAAAGCATATGCACATACAGTACTATGCAACTATAGGTAACTACCTCCCAACTTTCTGAAATTATAAAGAGGGGCACCTTTTAGCACACAATATGCAGGCAAAGGACACGTCCTGCTACGGCCCCTTTACACCGACCACAAAGATCTGATATGCAGAAAATGATTGGGTAAACCACAGAAGTGCTTTTTAGACCATCTACTTTTCCTTTTTTATTGGCTTTTCAAATTAACAAATGCAGTAATATAGAAATCACAAAGTGCAGCGCTAAAAATGAATAAAAAATCCCATTGTTTAAGGAAATATGACATCTCAATAAAAACAGTCCAATAGGTATAGGTCCACACAAGGAAAGTGCTGGTAAGAATCCGTCACCAAGAAGGAAAGGTTCACACAGACTCTTATGCCGCGTACACACGATCAGACTATCTGGCAGACTTAGTCCGGTGGACAATCCACCGGTCTTTCCAGCGTAGGTACGCCAGACTTTCTGAACGAGCGGACTTACCCACACACGCCCACGCACGACCGGACTTTTCCGGCGGACTATACGCCCATCTGTGTGCTAGTCCGCCGGACTTTTGAAATGAACGGACTTGTCCACACATGGAGTAAAGTGCGTTCATTTTGAACGTGAATCCAGGTAGACGGGACTAGCGAAGGAAGTCAATGTCGCCACCTTCATCGGCAAGATTGACACCTTGCTAGCCCCGTCGCCTGGTATGGATTTAAAGGGGAACCCCTACGCCGAAAAAACGGCATGGGGGTCCCCCCAAGGTCCATACCAGACCCTTATCCGAGCATGCAGCCCGGCCGGTCAGGAAAGGGGGTGGGGACGAGCGAGCCCCCCCCTCCTGAGCCGTACCAGGCCGCGTGCCCTCAACATGGGGGGTGCTTTGGGGAAGGGGGGGCCCTGCTGCCCCCCCACCCCAAAGCACCTTGTCCCCATGTTGATGAGGACAAGGGCCTCTTCCTGACAACCCTGGCCGTTGGTTGTCGCGGTCTGCGGGTGGGGGGCTTATCAGAATCCAGACGCCCCCTTTAATAATGGGGGCCCCCAGATCCCGGCCCCCCACCCTATGTAAATGAGTATGGGGTAAATGGTACCCCTACCCATTCACCTGAGGGAAAAAGTGTTAATAAAAAAAACACAACACAGGTTTTTAAAGTAGTTTATTAGACAGCTCCGGGGGTCTTCTTCCGACTTCGGGGGTCTTGTCCCGCTCTTCGCTTCTTCTGCCGGGCCTCCGCTATCTTCTTCAAGCTCTTTTACTAGCGTTGGCCCGGTCTTGTCGTTCATCGCTTTCACTGTCGCCGCCTTCTTCTTCTTCTTCCTTCCGATGTTGACACGACGCTCTCTCTGGCCGCCGTATAGTCCGATTGTGTGTACGCGGCATTACCCCAGTGAGTGGACTACTTAATCAAAAGTAGGGAGATAGATTGCATGAACACCAATAGGATCCTCCGTAGACAAACCTCATCACATCAGGACATCATGTAAATAGGTATAAAAATCTTTATTGCGCAGTATTACTGACAAGTACATTTATTAAGTGTAGCAAAGTCCTGGGCCCCTTTAGGCCTAGTGGTGACCTCCAGAGTCAAAGACAGCTGACATCCTTCTGTGTAGAGTGGGTTACGAGGCATGGTGGGTGTAATGCAAGATGAAACGGTGGGCGCCAGACACTTTTTGAATGCAAAGAGATTTATTGTCTCTTAAACAGATCTGTGGGAGAGAGGGTTAGGGCCAGGACACCCTTAGGTAGATGCAATGTTAATTGGCAGACTCCGAGACTTTTATAGGCAGACAGCTATACAGGTGAAGGCCTCCAGCCGGACACCACTTCTGTATAGGTAGGACGCTATCTCCTATGGCAACAGTCTTGTAAAAGTTACTAACTGTAATTGTATACAACTATTTGCAACACAAACAGTTCTCAGCTTACCCCACAATCACTCACGGTGGGTCTTCACTCAACGAGCTCCCAGTCTCTCTCACTAGACTTCAGATCCAATAGCCACTGGATCCTCTGAGCTCTTCCACTGTTAGCACTCAGTATCTTCCTCAAGTGTCACCCCCACTTCCCTGCTGGGTCCCTGGCTTGGCACTCACAAATACTCTTCAAGCTTCACACCCACTGAAATGCCAGGTCCCTGGCTTGGCACTCACTGATGCTCCACAAGTGTCACCTCTGCTGTCCTGCTGGGTCCCTGACTTGGCACTTGCTGAAGTTTTACTACTTCTTCACCGTTCCCAGCTGGTGAGAAGTCTGCTCTGGTACTGGCCTCAGCTTACTCACAGTGATCTCCGGGAACAAGGTGGATGGTCCCTTAGTGGTGACAGCTACCCCTCTACCTCCGACTATGACTGGTTCCCCAGCCAGCAGAACCATTACTTCTGGTTGGACTACAAGCCTGCAGTCCCAACCCTACGCTGCTCTCCTGCTTCTGGATAGGCCCTCAGACAGCCTAGCAGCCAAATGTCCCCAGGATAGGTCTAAGGCTTACGGCCTAGCAGCCCGGGGCAACATAACACAATTCCACCCAGACAGCCATCCAGGTGGCACAGAACACTGATCACTTGACTTCACCTAAATAAATAGGCTCTCCCAGCAGGCCAAGGGACCCAAGAAAATCCCTGCCCATTGGCTGAGACACCCCATTCATTCATGATCTGTCCTTGCTATGCCCTTGTCTTATCCAATGTCACCAGATACCAGGCCACCTAGTGACAGAAGAGAGAAGTGAAGCAATTTCAGGATTAAGGGGAAATCAATTGATCTCCTAACAATTGGCCAAGACAACCATTGCCTGGCAACTAAATTTAATAGCAGCCCTGCCTAAGCATTAGGGTGCTACATCAGAATACAGCAAAGGCCAGAATACTCACAAACAATGCAGTAAAAAGCGCATTTCAATCCAATATGTTTCCATCCAGTGTGATGGCTGGCTGTCTAACTTGGCAATGTCATGTAACCCAACTCCTCACACTGAGTTTCGTCGTTACCAGACGTCATCAGACGTCATAAATGTACTTGTCAGTAATACTGCGCAATCAAGATTTTTATACCTATTTACATGATGTCCTGATGCAATGAGAGTCTGTCTAAGGAGGATCCTATTGGTGTTCATGCAATCTACTTCCCCATGTGTATGGTGAAATCTAAGTGGAGGATTTTCAAGTGTGTTTGACTACTTTTGATTAAGTAGTCCACTCATTGGGGTAAGAGTCAGTGTGAACTTTTCCTTCCTGGTGACGGATTCTTCCCAGCACTTTCCTTGTGTGGACCTACACCTATTGGTTTGTTTTTTTTAAATGTCACATTTTCTCAAACATTGGGACTTTTTATAAATTTTTAGCACTGCACTTTGTGATTTATGTTATTTTTGCCGCGTACACACGATCGGAATTCTCGTCGAAAAAAGCTCTGACGGTTTTCCCGACGGAATTCCGGCGGAATTCCGCTCAAACTGTCTTGCCTACACACGGTCACACCAAATTCCGACAGTCAAGAAGGCGGTGACGTACAACACTACAACGAGCCGAGTTCAATGCTTCCGAGCATGCGTCAAATTGTTTCCGAGCATGCGTAGGAATTTTGCGCGTCAGAACTGCTACAGACGATCGGAATTTCCGATAGAAACCTTTTCTGTCGGAAAAATTGAGAACATGCTCTCAATTTTTTGCTGTCGGAAATTTGGCCAGCAAAATTCTGATGGAACCTACACTGATGAAAAGCTCTCATCGGTCTTTTTCTGGCAGGAATTCCAATCGTGTGTACGCAGCATTTGTCTTTTTGCCAGATTTGTTTCAGCAACTGTGTTGCTATTATTAACGCTATCAATCATTAGAGCAGATATTTTTGGTTTTTAATTCTTGCAGTGATATAGAGGTTGGGTAAAAAGTTTAGTGTGGCATAACACTTTTGGCAGTAAAATAGTACATTTTGTATAGAGATGTACACATCAGACCAAAAATAAGATCAACTGAGGCTACACGAGGGATGGTGAAATTTGGTCTTTAACCATTTTCAGACCGGACCATTTTGCTGGCTTAAGACCAGAGCACTATTTTGCGATTCGCCACTGCATTGCTTTAACTGACAATTGCGCGGTCGTGCAACGTGGCTTCCAAACAAAATTGACGTCCTTTTTTTCCCACAAATAGAGCTTTCTTTTGGTGGTATTTGATCACCCCTGTGGTTTTAATTTTTTGCGCTATAAACAAAAAAAGAGCAACAATTTTGAAAAAAACACATTATTTTTTACTTTTTGCTATAATAAATATCCCCCAAAAAAATCAAAAAAATGTTTTTTTCCTCAGTTTAGGCCGATACGTATTCTTCTACATATTTTTGGTAAAAAAATCGCAATAAGCGATTATTGATTGGTTTGCGCAAAAGTTATAGCGTTTACAAAATAGGGGATAGTTTTATGGCATTTTTAATAATAATTATTTTTTACTAGTAATGGTGGCGATCAGCGATTTTTATTGTGACTGCGACATTATGGCGGACACATCGGACATTTTTGACACATTTTTGGGACCATTGTCATTTATACAGCAATCAGTGCTATATAAATGCACTGATTCCTGTGTAAATGACACTGGCAGTGAAGGGGTTAACCAGGAGGTGGCAGTGTAGGGGTTAAGTGTGTCCTAGGGGCGTGTTGCTAACTGTGGGGGGCGTGGTTGTGTTTTACAGATCACTGATCTCTGCTCCAATCACAGGGAGCAGAGATCAGTGTCACTTGTTGCTAGGCAGAACAGGGAGATGCTGTTCACATCAGCATCTCCTCGTTCTTCATCCCCGTGAGACGATCGCGGGTATCCCCAGCGGCAAATTCAAAGGGACGTACCTGTACGCCCTTATGCCTGTCCGTGCCATTCTGCTGACGTACATCATCGTACGCCAGTCGGGAAGCGGTTAAAGGAGGACAGACCCTCCAAATGAAGGACAGTTGGAAGCTGTGTATATAGAGCAGGGACTTGCAGTGAGGTCAGTGTCTGGTGAGGCACTGGCTAGTATCAGAGCCAGATACACACAGGTTATATACGCCGTGATCGTTAGAGTGAGAGCAATAATTCTAGCACCAGACCTCCTCTGTAACTCTAAACATGTATTCTATAGGGTGTCTGCTAAAACAATATATATAATGTTTGGGGGTTCTGAGTAATTTTATAGCAAAAAAAATTATGATTTTTACACGTAAGAGAGAAGTGTCACAATTGGCCTGGGTGGCAAGGGGTTAATTACCATAAGTAAGTAGTATACAAATAATTATGATATATTGTTTTTACGGTAATTTACTATATTTTCAAAATCTGTACTCAAGCAGGTGGCTTAACGGAAAAATTAATGAAGTTTGAAGTTATAACTTTCAAAACAGTAATTTCACAGTACAGGGGGTCCCCGACTTACGAACACCCGACCTACGAACAACCCCTACTTACGAACGGGGTGCTGCGGGGACCCTCCGCCATTTTTCGCTCTTTTTCGGCGTCTTTCAGGCCGTTCTGCGCATTCGCGGCCATACGGCCATACGGAGCTTCGGAAAATGCCGGAAATGTCCGTAATTTGCCACGCATGCGCATAACGGCAATAGACGGAACATCGGAAATGTCCGGAAATCTCCGTATTTGTCGGCCGACTTACGAACATTTCCGACTTCCGTACAGGCGGGCAGTCCCTAACGAGTTCGTAACTCGGGGACCCCCTGTAAATAGATAAATAATAAATTATTATGTTATAACATATAGCATATAAATATATGATTTAGCTTTAATATAACAGTACCTTTTCAGCAGGCAGCAGATTCTCATTCTCCCTCTTAACTGTGTGAGAAAAACATGGGATTGTGGGTAAATCTTATACACATAAACCCATGTTATTTCCCTCTAGTTAAGAGGGCTGGGCTGGAAGGGAGCATTTGTCTTTTAGACACATGCCCCTTTTATGACACTGCAGTGAGAGGCGTGCCTCCACTGCAGCATTTTTATTGGACAGCTGGGACCAATGGTACTTTACTATTGGTCCAAGTCTCCAAGCTGTTTATTGAGCTCAGTGCCTCTGACAAGAAGTGAGAGGCACTATGAGCTCAGTCTGCTGCAAACAGAGTGTGTCAGCTTGTATTTACAGTGGCCGCTCTGTATTTAATTTCCGACAGGCTGTGCAAGGAGCCATAGGTTATAGGAGCCCCAAATTTTTACCAGTGGAGGGGGGGTAGCACTTAGGCTACATACCCCCTTATGACCCCAGGTCGCCGAGCTACGACCCTCAAAGCTTTATTTATTTTTACATTTTCTTTTTTTTCTTTTTTTTTCATGGCAAGTGAGGCCCTGCCTCATCTGCCTCCCTTGACTGCACATCCCTGATATAGAGTGGGTGAGCTATTATTCTAATCAGTGTGGTATTAGTGGAATAGTAACTCTGTGGAGTTTGCTCATAGTGAGTGAATCATGAAGTACAGTAGGCAAACAAGTGCTTAGTCTAGACATCAGTAGGGGAGAGGTGGGGGATTGAACTTAGGCATAGTTCAGTTCAACCATGTCCAGTGTGACTACATCATCAGCTGTTAAGCTGGCCATACACTGTTCGAAATTCAGGAAGTTCTGCAGGAACCGGGCGAGTTACGATCAATGTGTGTACAGGAGGGGGGACCTCTGTGGTGCAATCTGCTCCTGTTGCTATGGGAGACAGGCCGCTGGTTCAAGGAGTGCTGACAACATCTCCCTTGCTGCTAGAGGCCGTGCCACCTATAACAGGTACACGCTATTGACAGGCTTCTGCTACTCTAGGTAACCACTTGTGTTCCCAGATTACTCCATTCTAAACTGATTTCTTCATACTCCAATGTTTAAGACCCACTGGTTGACTGTGTATGTGTGTGTGTGCCAGTTACTTATGATACACCTCTTTAATAACTTCAGACCAGGCCCAGAGAACGATTCCATACTTTACTTGTAAAGTGCAAAAATATACATTTTATAGTCCAACAGGCAAAACAAGATACTTTCCTAATCCCCCAACTATGGCTACAGGCTTGTGTGCTGTCCCGGCATACCCAGTGGTGTCTCCAGCTTTCATATTTAGGGGGGCACATGGGGGGACAAGGACAAAAGTAAGGGGGCCAACCATAAAACGCAAATTATATATATATATATATATATATATATATATATATATATATATATATACAGAACATATACACACATTTTTATCAAATTTATTAAAAAAGGTCAGTGGCCAGCAGGACCCACAGGATAGTGGCCAGCTCCCAGCAGGACCAACAAGCTGCGGACCTGTGTGTCCTGCTGGCCACTGACCTGTGGGTCCTGCTGGGAGCTGGCTGTGGACCTGTGGGTCCTGCTTGCCACTGACCTGTGGGTCCTGCTGGGAGCTGACTGTGGACCTGTGGGTCCTGCTGGCCACTGAGCTGTGGGTCCTGCTGGGAGCAGACAATAGCCTATGGGTCCTGCTGGGAGCCGACCATGGCATGTGGGTCAGAGGTCCCGCTGGCTTGTAGGCCATGGGCAGCTCCCAGCAGGAATCACAGGCCATGGGCAACTCCCACTCCCAGCAGGAAACACAGGCCATGATAGGCAAGGTAGATGAGGTGTATGGGGGGGGGAGATCGATCCTGTGGGGGTGTCAGGGTCTCTCACCTTGCTTGGCAGACTCAGAGCTCCACACTGTCAGCAGGACAGCCAGGACGGGTCCTCTCTCTTCCACCTTCTCCTTCCTTGCACTGCTGCTTCCTCCAGTCGTGGGGGTCGGTCAGTGATGTTGCTCCTGGGGTCTCCACGCCACAATACTCTGTACTACAGCCACCAGGCGCGCCCAGGCCAGCCATGTGACATGGTGTCCAGGCAGGCCAGGCAATATCCGACCGCGGCGATGGGAGGCTGGCTGCGCTGCTCTCCTCTCCTTAGACTGACTCCACCCCCCGGGAGCAGGGAGCTTGAGTACGCAGCCTCCGCCGCGGACTACAACTCCCATAAACAACAGCCCCGCTTACTGGCTCAGAGACTTATAGTCATAGTGAATCATTCAAGCGGGCGGACTGCATTTGGACAGCCGCGGCGCCAGCCGGCGGCCATTATTCGGTTATTATTATTACAGTGACATTCAGACAGTACTTAACTTGGGGGGGCACATGGGGGGCACACAGAAAAATTGGGGGGGGGGTCGTGGCCCCCTCAGGTCCCACCCTGGTGACGCTTCTGGGCATACCTGCAAAAGCATAGTCCAGTGATTACAGTCCTTCAGAGGCATTCTCCAGCGTTGGTGTCTTCAGAGTGAACCCCAAGTTAAGAGTCTCTATGAGCAGGCCATGATGAGTGACATCCTCCTACGCCTACGAGTCTCTTCATCTGTCTCCTTACAGGACTCACAGTTCACAGCTGCGACGGCACTCCCCTTACTCCAAGTCCCTAGGAAAATCCCCGAAACCCTCCATGGGGAACTGACAGAACCCTCTGAACTCTAATCCACAAGCTCTATTCCAACTCCTACTTTGCATACCAGACCACTGAGCCAATTTATATGTCCAGGACAAGTGGACCAGACCCAAAGCAGAACCTGCCAAAAGACCCAATGAACCGGGAAAGGCGTTAACTCTTACCCTCATGGCTGGGGCCTATCTATCTACTTCAACCTGCCCACAAGCAGGCAGGGGATCCTTTCTCTATACCCGCTGTCACTTTTTGAAAACAGCGCGGTTGTGCAGGTCTCCACCCACACAGCCTGTGAATGAAAAAAGTACCATCTTCCACCCGGAAGACATATTTGTAGTTTGAATGAGCTGCAAGCACGCTACTCAGCATGCTCATAGTTCATTCAGTCATACTCTAGCTTTGTAACTGAAAGCTCATATGGAGATACGACACAAAGACAGAGGAAGACTGTGCAGGACCCTTACATTGCACCCACGATCTGCTGATTGCAGGTTTAATGCTCTGCAGGCTTCAGTAAAAAAAAATCTTAAGAAAAAATGCTGCAGAAATGTGTGCATATTTTTTTTAAAAAGTGAACTTAGCCTTTAGTCCCGTTTTACACTATTGTAGTGCGGGAAATCGCAACACATTCCTGTTCAAATCACATGCGATTCTTTCGCGCAAATTGCACCGCACCCGCATGAAAGGTACAGACACATTTTTTTTTTCCTCACTAGAATTGGATCGCATGGGTGCTCACACCCATGCGATCTGATTCAGCCAATCAAACTGCGTTTTGCAAACTGTTTTTGGGGTGTCGTTAACTTAACATTGACACCCGGAGTGGTTCACAGGAATGGAGTGCGAAACGCATAGGAATCACTGCAAATCCCACACCGCATCAGTGTGAACGCAGACTTAATGCTGTACATTGTGCACATGTAAATATTACACAAATGCTTACATGCAATCAGCATAATTAAAGCGTGGCCCCCTTTCGTTGAAAAAAAAAAAAAACATTTCCCTCTGGGTGATCAATATACATTGCAAGGATTTTAACAAACTTTTTTGCACATTCCTACAGTGAATCTGTATGAGAGTGATTTTATAATTATCAGTCAGCTGCTGAACCTGCAGGGTTCTAATGAGGAAAGTAACAGGGTCTGCATCACTTTAGGCGTGATTTACCTTTGGGAGTATTTCACCAAAAATGTAATTCTTGTTGCAGGGGATGCACAAAATCCGATTGGTATCTTAGTGCAGACTTCTATAAAAAAACAGTAAGCCAATCACACAAGCAGGAAATTACATTTCTGGGGAGAATTTTCTGTACACCATCTGTGTACGGAAAGCCTCCAGGTAGCCATATTGCTTTTTTCCAAAAAATTACAGCTGCAGATTTAAAAGGAAAGGTAATTTTTAATAACATTCAATTACAATATGACTTGTGTTGCAAATATATGCTATTTTTTTTATTTGCTAATTAGTTTTCCACGAAAGTGAAGTTACCCATTAGCGCTAAATTTTAGTGCCCTTCACACAGTTGTGTCCTTTATTCTGCTGCTAAACACAACATTATGGCCTTGTACACAGCTGTTTGAATGGGCCCATAGACTTATATTCTGCTGCATACAGATGTGTACAAAACGATATACTGTGTACATCTGTATGCATGACCAGTGTAGCCTAGATAATACTCCTAGGCTGATAAAACCATATACTCCCCCTTACTTAAACCCTAAAATAAGAGGCCACACCATCTTGTGGAGTAAATGGCCGCAACGGCCTTTTATTAAATGTAAACTCCAATTAACTCAGATATAAATACCAATAACGATAAAACACATATAAACACATAAACAATCAGTTACACCCTGTTTGTTGGTCAGTGACGGAGCTAAGTACTATAAACGTATATATATAATTCTCGGTGTATATATATATATGAAACCACCAGGGGGCACTGCGGGATTTTACCGTAACCAACTGGCCTCCACCTGTACCGCCCGGAGACAAACACCTTTCCCGCAGTGCACAACGAGTAATCATCAAATAAATTTGATGTACTACACCGGAGGGGCCATCTAATGATGAGCCCCCCACAGGAGATAAAAAAAAAAACTTCTGACTTTACAACCCATTTAAGCTCAATTGATTTCTGTCAGGATCAGTAGATATTTTTGGATACATATCAAACACTTTTTTTTATTATATACAGTATTTAACAGACCAAACGGAAGCAAATAAGATAAGTTAAAGTGTTAGTTCACCTTTTCAGAAAAAAATGAAGATAAACTAACACCCTACACCCCCCTGGTCCCCACTGTACTTACCTCCATGGGTGATGAACTGTCAGTGCCCACGCAACCAGTGTAGCGGTATGAGGAATTTAAATTCCCACTCTTTTTCCTGCCTTCTTCCTCCCCTTCCGCTGTGATCTGTCCCGGAAGCCCTGCAGAAAGAAAGAGAATAAAAGTGGGGATTTTAAATCCCTGGACTTCTACACCGGCTTTGTGGGCACTGACAGCTCATGACCCATGGAGGTAAGTACAACAGGGACCATGGGGGTAGGGAGGGTCTAGGGTCTTAGTTCATTTTTTCATATTTTCGAGCGGCGCTGAGGATTGTAAACAACCATGCTTTATACAGTGGGTGCCACTCTATGGCACATGAAAATCTAAGTTTACTGGCACACAGTGGCGGCTGGTGCTCAAAATTTTTGGGGGGGGCGCAAACAAACAGCCTCACTGTGCCATCAAACGCTGCCACTGTGCCCATTAAATGCTGCCACTGTGCCCATCAAACGCTGCCACTGTGCCCATCAAACGCTGCCACTGTGCCCCTCAAACGCTGCCACTGTGCCCCTTCAAGTGCTGCCAGAGTGCCCCTTCAAGTGCTGCCAGAGTGCCCCTCAAGTGCTGCCAGAGTGCCCCTTTAAGTGCTGCCAGAGTGCCCCTCAAGTGCTGCCAGAGTGCCCCTTCAAGTGCTGCCAGAGTGCCCCTCCAAGTGCTGCCAGAGTGCCCCTCCAAGTGCTGCCAGAGTGCCCCTTTAAGTGCTGCCAGAGTGCCCCTTTAAGTGCTGCCAGAGTGCCCCTTTAAGTGCTGCCAGAGTGCCCCTCCAAGTGCTGCCAGAGTGCCCCTCTAAGTGCTGCCAGAGTGCCCCTTTAAGTGCTGCCAGAGTGCCCCTTTACGTGCTGCCAGAGTGCCCCTCAAGTGCTGCCAGAGTGCCCCTTTAAGTGCTGCCAGAGTGCCCCTTAAAGTGCTGCCAGAGTGCCCCTTTAATTGCTGCCAGAGTGCCCCTTTAAGTGCCCCTTTAAGTGCCCCTCCAAGTGCTGCCACTGTGCCCCCTGCCTGTCCTCTGCACTTACCTTGTCTCGATGTGCAGCTGGTGACGGCGTCAGGCGGCGAGCGGTGTCTCATCGTCCGAGATCTTCTTCTCCCGCGCTCCTCCTGTCTTCTGCTATCTTCCGTTCCGTCTGAGGTCTTCTTCTCCCGCGCCTGTCTTTTGCTATGATTGGACACCTAGCGTCCAATCACAGCGCCTGTGACTTCAGCCAATCAGGTTACAGGTAACAGACCTGGCAACCTGATTGGCTGAGAGGCGGGTCTGTGTTAGGGAAGCGATGTATTCGCTTCTCTAACACAATACTATGTAATCAGCGAACGCACAGCCGTGCGCCCGCTGTTTACACTTAGGGAAGCCTATTAGAGCGCACCGCTCTAATAGGGTCCCCTATTAGAGCTTACAGCTCTAATAGGGGCGCTTCCAGCAACACCCCCCCCCCCCCCCCCACTGTAATTCAGATGCCCGGCGCCCGATCAGGGGCCGGACACCTGAATAGGGGGCGGCAGCGGTGACAATAGATAGATTCATGCAATGCATGAATCTATCTATTGGTGATAGAGCGGTGCATACTGCACTGTGCCCGGCGCCCTTTTTTAAAGGGACATGTTTAAATAATTATTTTTTTTTTTTTTTTGAACTTTTTTTTTTGAACTTTTTTTTTGAACTTTTTTTTTTAACTGCAAGGAGGGGGGGGGGGGGCGGGGCCCGGGCGCCCCCTATGGACGGGCCGCCACTGCTGGCACATGTTTTTAATTAGCTATCTTTGATTAAACGTATAGCACGATTTTTGTGTTATTGTTCTTTCATTCTGGGATATCCCTGCTGGTGAGATTGGAGCAAAGGAAGAGGATGCCAAGTATACACCAAGCATAGGATCAATTATTAAAGCGGTGAGGGTCCTGGTGGCCCAAAGCTATCTGGTGAGTGGCCCCCCTTTAGGTGGTGGAACACAATATTTATGTGGAGCGCTGGAAATTGGAAAAAGCATGAATCACAAATACACATGTAGTGAAAGGAAGAAGTGGATTAGAAGATCCTTGTATAAATATTCACTCTTATAAGGACTTTAATATTGTCTATTTATATTTGTTTTTTTGTTTTCCATTTTGTAATCAACATTGGTTGCACGGATTCACATATTTGCAATTAGGCTAATATGTAGATTACCCCAGAATTTATATTTCATTATATTTATGAATTTCAGTTTAGTACAGTCAAAGTCCAAGAAAGTGGCTGCTGATTGGTTGCTTTTTTTACTTTTTTTTTTTTTTTTTTTTGCGATGTTACAAACATGAAAGAAAAAAAATGCTACAATCTAAAATGTGTGAAGTCAGTTTATACACACCATCCAAATGGATACATTCCATATATATATATATTGTAAGGGTTAAAGAGTGCAAGAAAACCTAATCAGTCACATAGCCGTGTATGAACAATTCCAAACTCTGCTGAAGCGAATTGTTCTTTGCACGTCGCTTTCATGTACAATATCCTATATAAGGTGAAATCTTGGGCAGGGAAAGTTCTGCCTTTAGTAATACACGTATAACTCTATAACATATTGACGTGGTTTACAGTGATCACAATGAGTTGAGAAAACTTGCATTGGAAAATGTTTCAGCAGAAACGAATTTAGAAGTGTTTTGACAAGCGAGTGCCTATGATGTCTCCTCTGTGCTGTGCTGTTCTCTGTGCTTCTCCTATTAAGGAATTGTGCTCTTTCCCATGTGAAGTCACATACCAGGTACACAAATAAGTCATGGTTGGTGCCTCCTTCCTCCACCTCACACACTGTATAGTATACTGTAATAAACCAGAATTTTTTTTCACGTTTATGGAAAATCTGTCACATGTAAGGCAAAATCACACTACTGTAGACAGAACCGTACTGTATATGAAGAGACAATGGATATAGCTAAAAACAATGTAGAAAAGTTCTCAGCAGCCACAGGCCACTGAATTAGATGCACAAGTTCATCACTTGAAATTTTTTTTTTTTTAAAGTCAGCAGCTACAAGTACTGTAGCTGCTAACTTTTAATAAGGACACTTACCTGTCCAAGGGAGCCCGCGATGTCGCCCCCACCGAGGCCAATTTGACCACTGGCTTGGGTGCAGGCGCTGCCATTCCAGCTAAGGGAAACTGGCAGTGGAGCCTTCAGGCTTCACAGCCGGTTTCCTACTGTGCATGCGTGAGTCGCACGGTGCTTTGTGAATGGCCAGCTCGTCTTCTGGAACACACACAGGTCCCAGAAGGCAAGGGGGGGAGAAGGAGGAGGGCTCGCCGCAGAAGAGGACATGACGTCCTGGGCCGCGGCTGAGCTAGGACGGAAGTACACTTAGTACTTCAAAAAAGGTATGAAAGAAAAACAAAATATATATAGATATCAAAAAACGAGCGATGGTGGGGTGGTCTTTAATTTAAGACCACTTTGTAAAAGTGGGTGGAACTCCACTTTAGCAAGTAGGCTGGAGGCAAGCAGGTTGGCTAATGTAATTCAGTTGAAAGCTCCAGACTAATATATTTTTCAACAGCAGCCTCTATTACTAAATGGTGGACAGTTCTATCCAGTCCACCAGCCAGCCAATCCACACAGCAGGTTCCCCTCTCCTCTGCAGTGATTAGTTGTTAGGACCACCAGATTCCTAACCACCAATGACATCTTGTGTGTGCTCCACCCCAGCATCACAGGAGGGTGGAAGTAGAACTTCCTCCAGTCAGACCTGCAGACTGCTCAGCCTTTTGGCTGTTTCCCTTGGCCTACCTGGTGTCGGAAGGTACAGGGGACGCTGATGGAGACTCCTGATGTGAGGGGGACTCTGATGGGGATGCCTGACATAAGGTGGCACTCTGATGGTAACACTGATGTAAATTGGAACTCTGATGGGACTACTGATGTAAAATGGCACTCAGATGGGGACCTCCAATGTAAGAGAGCACTCTGGTGGGGACATCTAATATAAGGGGCACTCTGGTGGGGACTCCTGACATAAAGGGAACTCTGTTTGGGACCCTGATGCAAGGTGCTACTCTGATGGAGACCTCTGATGTAAGGTGGCCCTCTGATGGAAGTGGGCACCCTGATGGGTACACTTGATGTAAGGGGGCATTGTGATGGGGACACATGGTGTAATATTATTGAAATGCATGGAAATTTAACATTGTTTATTTTTGATAGACCTACAAGTATTATATATTAGGATCTTAGTCACAGCAAAAACAGAGGATTCAGACCTCTGTTAGGGCCGGTTCACACTGCTGTGTGGTGCAAAATCGCACGTGATTTGCACCGCGGGCAATGCGATTTCAGCCATACAGATAGTATGGCTGAAATCGCATCACATTGGGACTAAACTCGCACAGGATCCTTTTTTTTGGTCCACACCAGAATCGAATAGCATTGGTGTTCACACCTATGCAATCCGATTCATGTCCGAACTGACAGTTCGCTGTGCGATATGCAAGCTGAAATGGGGGTGTCATTAACAATGTATTGACACTCCCCAGCAGTTTGCATATGGCAGTGTGAACTGCCGTGCAAGTTGGGTGCGATGCGGGAACCCGCAGTGGATTTGCGGGGTTCCCGCATCGCAGCAGTGTGAACCGGGCCTTAGAATAAAATTTTACAGACCAGACCTCCTTGAATTATAATTCAATACTTCTCTGTCATCTAGTCCAGGCATGTCAAACAGTTTTTTTCTTAGTTGCTTGTGTCCCTACTACTCCTTTTGCAGCCCTCAGTTGTTTATGAATTAACATAGTTAAATAGAAAGACAGGTTGAATAAGAGTCCATTCACACAGGGGCAACTTTGGATCCGACTTTAAGTCGCCCCAAGTTGCCCCTAGTCGCCTCAAGTCGCCCTACATGAAAAAATCAATGTAAGTGATGCACACTACTGCAGTCGCTCCGACTTCAGAAAAGGTTCCTGTACTACTTCAATCCGACTTCTAGGCGACTTGTACTCATAGAATTCAATGGAAGTCACCCCCAAGTCGGATCTCCATCTATATTGAAGCCTCTCTAATAATAAAAAACGGCATGGGTTCCCCTCCAAGGGCAAACCAGGCCCTTAGGTCTGACATGTATTTTAAGGGGAACCCCTACGCCAAAAAACGGCGTGGGGGTCCCCCCAAGATCCATACCAGACCCCTAACCGCCCCCCCCTCCTGAACCATACCAGGCCAAATGCCCTCAACATGGGGGGTGGGTGCTTTGGGGAAGGGGGGTGCCCTGCGGCCCCCCCACCCCAAAAGACCTTGTCCCCATGTTGATGAGGATAAGGGCCTCTTCCCGACAACCCTGGCCGTTGGTTGTCGGGGAATGCGGGCGGGTGGCTTATCAGAATCCAGGAGCCCCGTTTAATAAGGGGCCTCTTCCCGACAACCCTGGCCGTTTGTTGTTGGGGTCTGCGGGCGGGGGGGTTATCGTAATTCGGGAGCCCCCCACCCTATGTGAATGAGTATGGGGTACATCGTACCCCTACCCATTCACCTGGGGGAAAAAAGTGTCAATAAAAAAACACACTAGACAGGTTTTTAAAGTAATTTATTAGTCAGCTCCGGGGGTCTTCTTCTGACTTCTGGGGTCTCTTCCGACTTCTCCCGCTCTCCGGCCTCTTTTCCCAGTCTCCGGTTCTTCTCCGCGCTCTCTGGCATCTTCTCCCGCTCTCCGGTTCTTCTGCCAGGCTCCTCCGCTATCTTCTTCCAGCTCTTTTACTAGCGGTGGCCGGTCTTCTCCATCCTTCTTCCCTCTTCTCTCTTCTTCCGATGTTGACACGGCGCTCTCTCCCACTGTAATGACGTGTGCGACGTGCGCAACGACTTATATAGGCATGGGTCGGGGTCACAGGGTGATGTCACACGGTGACTCTGCCCCTTATGACGTCAAGTCCCGGGGCATGCTGGGACTGTGACGTCATAAGGAGAGCGTGGCGAAGAACTGGAGAGCGGGACAGGGGGCCGGAGAGCGCGAAGGAGTCGGAAGAGAGAGTTTAAAAACCGGTCTAGTTTTTTTTTTTTATTGACACTTTTTTCCCCATGTGAATTGGTAGGGGTATGATGTACCCAATACTCATTCACATAGGGTGGGGGGCCGGGATCTGGGGGCCCCCTTATTAAAGGGAGCTCCCGGATTCCGAGAAGCCCCCTGCCCGCAGACCCCGACAACCAACGGCCAGGGTTGTCGGGAAGAGGCCCTTGTCCTCATCAACATGGGGACAAGGTGCCTTGGGGTGGGGGGCGCAGGGCGCTTCCCTTCCCCAAAGCACCCCACCCCCCATGTTGAGGGCATGTGGCCTGGTACCCTCTTTCCTGACCGGCCGGGCTGCGTGCTCGGATAAGGGTCTGGTATGAATTTTGGGGGGAACCCCACGCCGTTCTTTCGGTGTAGGGGTTCCCCTTAAAATACATATCAGACCTAGGGGTATGGTTTGCCCTTGGAGGGGAACCCATGCCGTTTTTTTTATTCAAATTTTGGCGTGGAGTTCCCCCCCGCCACGGCCAAAGTCGCCTGGCCTGGGGCGACTTAAAGTCTTGTTGTAAGTCGCCCCAAGTCGTGTTGAAGTCGCCCCAAGTCGCACTGTGATTCATACTCAAGTCATGTCTAAGTTGCCTCCCAAAGTCGCGCTGGAAGTTGTGTTGCCCCTGTGTGAATGGACTCTGAAGATACAAGTCTTCTGAGTTCAACAAAAAAGCAAAAATAAATAAATAAAAACTTGCATTCTCAGAACCCAAAACCGTTAGATGATCCAGAATTAGTAAAAAGAAAAACCTTTATAGAGCACAGTCCAATTTGCTCCCACAAGGAAAAAAATACTTTCCGATCCACAAAGGCAAGCAGATATTCCCTGGATCAACATTCTTATAAATACTAATTGCCAGTTGTATCTGTGCATTGTGGACCCATTCAAATGGGCAATTAAGCCCGTCCTCCCTGCAGGGCTGCTGGCAGATGCATGTGCGTCCACCTCAGAGCTGCCTGTTGGCAGTTCACAGTAGTGGATGCAGATGCAGCGCCGGCGCGGACACAATCGCATCCTGACAAACTGTGACATGCGATTGTGTCTGTGCCAGCACTGCATGTGCATCCACTTCTATGGACTGCCTGCAGACAGCTCCGACGTGGATCTGAATGAGCCCCTAGAGACACATGCAGCTTTTTTTTCTACTGAATCGCAGCAGAATGGGAACGATGTAAAAAAAAAAATTGTTCCGTGTTCCATTTAAAAATTGGAGCTTTCTGGGACTATTATATTTCATTTATTTATATCAGACTTCCTCTGATCAGTCAGGTTTAGGTCCAGAAAAACAGAAAAGTAGACGTTTTCCAAATAATTTTACTGGACCTAGATGGAATCAGTTATACACCGATATAAACGTGAAAATCTGTTTTCATCAGCCTATCCATAGACTTACGTGGAGTTTCTGATCAGGTACCTTTGAAGAACTGGAAGGTGGACCTGTGTGAAGGGGCAGTGCAACTTTGGTGTCTGACTTTGATTCGACTGTGATGTGACTTTTTACACTCTGTGGCATTGAAGTCGTATCAAAGTCAGACCAAAGTAGTGCAGGAACCTTTTCTAAAGTTGGACAGACTTGTGTAGTATCAGTTAAGACAGCTCTCATAGGGAAACATTAAATTTCACATGTCATCCGACTTGAGGTCTCACAAGTTAAATACTATGTGGGACCAGTGTGAACCGAGTCTTATCCACAAAGCAGGGGGAGTTACATCATATTGTAACATTAGACTAACAAGTTACATTGTTACTTTGTAACTTACATTATATTATAACAATAAAGTGTATGGGAATGTTTAGAACCCCAGTTAGATTTTTAGTGCTACGTTTTTTCTGTTAATTATATTTCCCTTCAAGAAGATAGCGAAGGAGCCCGGCAGAAGAACCAGAGAGCGGGAGAAGAGGCCGGAGAGAGCGGAGAAGAACCGGAGAGCGCGGAGAAGATGCCGGAGAGCGCGAAAGAGTCGGAAGAAGACCCCCGAATTCGGAATAAGACCCCGGAGCTGCCTAAAAAATTACTTTAAAGACCGGTCTAGTGTGTTTTTTTATTGACACTTTTTTCCCCAGGTGAATGGGTAGGGGTACGATGTACCCCATACTCATTCACATAGGGTGGGGGGCTCCCGAATTACGATAACCCCCCCGCCCGCAGACCCCAACAACAAATGGCCAGGGTTGTCGGGAAGAGGCCCTTTTCCTCATCAACATGAGGACAAGGTGCTTTGGGGTGGGGGGGGGCACAGGGCGCCCCCCTTCCCCAAACCATTCACCCCCAATGTTGTGGGCATGCGGCCTGGTACGGTTCAGGAGGGGGGGCACTCGCTCGTCCCCACCCCCTTTCCCGACCGGCCAGGCTGCGTGCTCGGATAAGGGTCTGGTATGGATTTTGGGGGGCCCCACACTGTAGGGGTTCCCCTTAAAATCCATACCAGACCTTTGGGCCTGGTTTTCCCTTGCCGGTTTTTATTATCAGAGAGGCAACATTGTCACTTCAATATAGATGGAGATCCGACTTGGAGGAGACTTCAATTGAAATCAATGGGTACAAGTCACCTAGAAGTCGGTTTGAAGTCGTACAGGAACCTTTTTTGAAGTCGGAGCAATTGCTGTAGTGTACATTAACCGCTTCAGCACCGCCCGCTGTCATATGACGCCCACAAGGTGGATCTACCATCCTGGGTGGGCGTCATATGACGTCCTCGGGTTCCCGGCCGCCTGGGGGGCGCGCGCGCGCCCGCGGCATCGCTCGGGACCCGGTGCGAGTGCCCGGCGGCCGCGATGTCCGCCGGGCACCCGCGATTGCCCGTTAAAACAACGGGACCGGGCGGGACCGTGGAGCTGTGTGTGTAAACACACAGCTCCACGTCCTGTCAGCGGGGAGGAGACCGATCATGTGGTCCCAGTACGGAGGAACACATGATCGGTCTCCTCCCCTTAAGTCCCCTCCCCCTACAGTTAGAATCACGTCGCTTAGGGAACACATTAACCCCTCCAGCGCCCTCTAGTGTTAACCCCTTCCCTGCCAGTCACATTTACACAGTAATCATTGCAATTTTATAGCAACGATCGCTGTGTAAATGTGAATGGTTCCAAAAATGTGTCAAAAGTGTCCGAAGTGTCCGCCGCAATGTCGCAGTCACGAAAAAAAAAATCGCAGATCCCCGCCATTACTAGTAAAAAAAAATTAAAAAAAATTCAATAAATCTATCCCCTATTTTGTAGACGCTATAACTTTTGCGCAAACCGATCAATATACGCTTATTGCGATTTTTTTTACCAAAAATATGTAGAATAATACGTATCGGCCTAAACTGAGGAAAAAAATAGTTTTTTAAAAAAAAAATGGGATATTTATTATAGCAAAAAGTACAAAATATTGTGTTTTTTTTCAAAATTGTCGCTCTTCTTTTGTTTATAGCGCAAAAAATAAAAACCGCAGGGGCGATCAAATACCACCAAAGGAAAGCTCTATTTGTGGGAAAAAAAGGACGTCAATTTTGTTTGGGTGTAACGTCGCACGACCGCGCAATTGTTAGTTAAAGCGACGCAGTGCCGAATCGCAAAAAGTGCTCTGGTAAGGAAGGGTGTTTAAAAGCCCTGTATTGAAGTGGTTAAGATGGTTCCATTCACTACCATTGATTTTCTCAACTGCATGACTTGGGGTGACCTGAAGTCGGATCCCAGGTTGCCCCTGTGTGAACCGGCTCTAAAAGTCTCGAACATTTGTATTCTAATCAGGATCTGAACTATCCCTCTTTAAAACCTAATAACAAATCTACTGAACAAGAAAAAAAAAACTCAGCTTGTATACCCTGCTTAAGATATGGACCTGGAATTGGAGGCTTAAGTTGAGCACACACTATACAAAATTTGCTAAGCGCAACATCAATTCAAGGAGCCGGGTGGAAAATTGGACAATGTGATTGGATGCAGCTGTTACTGCTGCTGTCAGAATACAATATCTACAGCGGGAGATTTCTTTATTGCATATCGTGAATGGCAGAATTGGTTAGAATATTTTTTTGTTGAGCCCGCAGGCTGTGTGAAAATAATCTCTGTTTGTTTACCCAGCTTAATTCGCACTCAAAGCTCTACAAAGTTTCTGGGCCCCAGAAACTACAACAAAACTGAAAAAGATTCTGAAGAAACCATTTTTTTTTTTCTCCAAATCAGTCAGAAGACCCTGGAGCCACTCATCAAGCGTAGGTGAGAAACCTAGGTGACACATATACACCGTCCACAATCTTGCAAGCCAGTGCCTCACATCTGGTCAAAGACTCTTTACATCACATCTCATAAGATACAAAAATGAAAGGATATCCAAGAAAATGCGAGGTCCAAAACAATTCACCCATATAAACTCCACTCTCCTCTAAAACCATAAAGTTAAAAGCACATTCTCCACATCTCTAAGACTCACCAAGACCAGTCAATAATCTGAAAAAGCTCAATGGTACTCATCAATAGTATAAAAAAAAATATTAGATATATAAGAATACAAAATGGTGTGAATAAACACATGAGATACTTAACGAACATGCATATTTTATTCATGAAGTTTAGCTCACAAATGACAGAAAGGTAAGGTTAGGGTGGTACATAGATAGGGGCTTGTCTACTGCCTCTACTTTATGTTAAATATATATGCGATCAGCACAAAAGAGAAGATGGCCTCATTTGCTGTTGACACGTACAATCAAATTGTCACTCAGTTGCACTTATATCAATTAGATCTACATTTTTGTAAGATAGTCATTTTACACATGATTACATTGTTTTGCTACACCATCTCTGCATTTTCTGTAGTATATCTTCATGGACAAGACACATTTTATCTGTCATTTTGTATGGTCTCATCACTATTTAATTAGCAGTGAAATAATTAATAATTCAGCACAGCAGGGTACATTTAAAATAAGTATATTGTTGGGTACAGAATCATAGTATAATACATACTGTATAAAGCACACATACAGTGGGTATAGAAAATAATCACCCCCCTATTAAAATAATCAAACTTTGTTTCTTTGCAGCCTGAAATGAAGACAGACACCTTTTTGTTCTTCTTTGCAGAACTTCTTAAAGTTGTGTTGCCACCCAAAAAAAAAAAATGGCTTAATAATCATTAAAAAATAAAATAATTGGAAAAAAATTTTTTTTTACTCACCTCTAAATGCCTGTTGCTAGGGGGTCCCTCGTAGTCTGCCACCTTCAGTGCCCAGGCACTGACGTCACTTCCCCTAGGCGCCGCACAGTCATCTGGGACCTGTCACGAGTCCCAGATGAGTGAGCGTCGAATCACGGCGCATAGCGCCGCTCGCGCATGCGCAATGGGTGCCCGGCTGTGAAGCCACAGCCAGGTGCCCACATTAAGAATGCCGGCACCGCGAGCGGAGCGGGGAACGAGGGGGGCCTCGTTCCCCTGCATCGCTGGACACTGGGACAGGTAAGTGTCCGATTATTAAAAGTCAGCAGCTGCAGTATTTGTAGCTGCTGACTTTAAAAAAAAATTTTGTGGTCCCTCCTCTTTAAGTTCAGTTCATTTTGATGGTAAATGTTTGTGGACTGCAGTCTGCAAGGCAGTCCACAGGTTGTCAATGGGGTTTAAGTCTAGGCTCTGGCCATGCAAGGGCATTCGCCCTTTTTCTCCTTCAACCACTGTGTCGTCATATTTGCTGTGTGATTTGGGTCATTGTCATGTTGGAAGGTAAATCTACCTCCCACTGACAACTTTCTGGCTGAGGGAAGCAGATTTTCTTCAAGAATTTGACGGAATTTTGCCCCATCCAATTTTCCTTCTATCCTGACAAGTGCTCCAGTCCCTGCTGCAGAGAAACACCCCAATAACAGGAGATTATTACCTCCATGCTTTACTGTAGGAATGGTGTTATTTGGATGGTGAGCTGCATTGGATTTCCACCAGAAATGGTGTTGAGGCAAAATAATTCAATGCTAGTCTTATCTGACCAGGCCACCTTTTTCCATATGGTCAGCTTTATTATAAGCTTACCTGTAGGTACAAGTGTCCAATGGGAGGTTACTACCATTTTAACTCTTTCTCCTGAAGACCAGAAATTCAGGGAAGCAGCACCCGGAGAGTAGGAACCAGCAGCTTTGAAAGTTGTAAACTCCAAGTGCCGGGGAAAGAGTTTAAAAACAGTTTACTGAGGAATGTTTATTTTAATTAGGTCTGTGGAAATTAAAGATTAATTCCTTGATTAATCATTAATTTTTTTGATCGATCAAAATTCTTTTGATCGGTACTCATCTCTCCTCCGGCTTCCGGGTCTTCAGGGAGTCCTGTCAGAGATCCGGTGATATCACGGACATCGACGTCACCGGACTCCTCCCCCCTTCCCCAAGTGCCTCCGGAGGAGTCCGGTAACGTCGAAGTTCTGATTGAACGTAACGCGCACGGGGGAGGAGCTACGCAGGACGTCACCCGCTGCTGCCCTACGGAACTAACACGATTGTCGGCTTTACATGCTGTGTTTTTATCATCTTTATGTAAGTAGTTTGTGTTTGAACACAAAAATTAAATCTTATACTTAAGCGGTGAGCACTTCGATCTTTTCTTTCTACCCATGACCTGGCGTCCTTGCTGAGATCTAAGGAGACGTGAGAGAAGTTTATGGTCCATGTTAACCCTTTTGATACCCGCTTGCATAATCACCTGTTTGCACAGGGGTCCATGCCATAAGGTGAGAGTGATTAGTTAGACCGGAGGTGGAGGGATTGTCACGCTACTGTGGGAAAAAAAATGACTTACGTCAGTGCTACAGATTGAATTTAAAACGTATTTGTGTGAACTGTGAAGTTAAGTCATGGATTGTGGAAACTAACTAGTGTCGGGTGGTTGTATACAGTATATACCACATTTACCACTGACTAATGCAGAGTTGCAATGCAAGGAGATCAGCTAAAAGTAGTTGGATCTGTATGTGCATTATAATTAATCGAAATTAGTCGATTAATCGATTTTAAAAAAATCGATTAATCGAACACGAAAATTTTAATCAGTTAACAGCCCTAATTTTAATGCAACTAATTTGTTAAGCTAAAAAACACTGGGGGTTTAATATTACTTTAAATAGCTAAACGAGGGTGGTGCAATCCTAGGTAGCCCACAAATGAGAGAAAGGTAAGGTGTAGCTGGTGCATAAGCAGATCAATGTATATCGTGGTTCCTCTACTGTCTCTTCTTCAGGTTGAATTTATGTGATCAGCAAACTGGCAGTTGGAATTATTGTAGACACGTACAATCAAATTGTCAAGTTGCATTGCTATCCCTTAGATGGCACAACAATTGTATAACTGGGTATCTTTACACACGATTATCTCCTAAAGCCTGTACTAATATTCTGCCGCACCATCTCTTTATTTCCTATAGCTTGTCTCCATAGACAATACGCATTTTGTCAGTAATTTTGTATTGGTACTATTTATCTTCCACAATTTTGCATGTATACCCTAGCATTATTTCCATTGTGACCTTTACAGTCTCCTTATAAGAATCTTTTCCCATCATACTAACCCATTTTACAAACTGGAGATTACAAGAGGAATTGATTTTTATTAATTGTCCTGTCAGTTTGTTTCTATGCAGAATATACAAAGCAGCTATATTTATCTCAGAGGCAAAATGGGAAGACAGCAGAGAAGAAACTACAGCCCATGCTTGAGTCTTTCTGATATAATGTGGTCCACACGCCAATGTTTTAACAAGTTTCAAATATTCATAAGCGTTCTCGGTTGAGGACACCAAAGCACACTAACACGCTGTAAATATTTTATTACAAAGCCCCGGGAAAAGCTAAGGCACGTGCACTGCTCAGTGCTGATTTTAAGAGATTTGGATAGGTCAGGCCCCAAATGTATGAGAGCTAGCAGTGCGTGGGAGAGTGGGGTGCTTTGGAGACAGCAGCTAAGTACTTAACACCTCCATCTCTACAGTGAGACAGCTATGTAGATATTGGAAAGATGTGGGTGCATTAAATAAGCATTTATTTTTTATACACCTCTGAGAGAAAATGATGTCATCTTCTTTAGACATCTTGGGAAATGCCAGTAGAGCCAAAATCTCAAAAATCCATACTGAAGCCACACATTTATTTATATAGCAAAAAGTTTGCATATAGACATGAATTAAAAAAATCAAATCTGCTATCCTGTTTTGACCCTTTTTTTTATGTAATTCCCTTTATTTAAAGAAATAAGTCGCCTATCATACACAATAAAAATATAGCAACCAGTGGCAGGTCATATAATAACAAAAAACAAAAACACCAAAACTGTTATGAGTGAGCCACGTCTGAAGACCATTGTATGTGACAGGACAATTGATGAGAAGAAAAAGTCCTCATTCCCGAACAACAGTATAGGACAAGTGTACCCAGAGAAAAGGGAGATATGCATGTGAGATTACGAAAACCCAGACAGCACCTAGGATCCCTTGCATCCCAATTGCCAACTAGATACCATCACATAATGTAACCAAACTGGGATCACAACATTGTGTATATATCCTTAATTTTTTTTTTAAATAACTCCACTTATGACGGATGATCTATGTACATTGCAAGGATTTTAACTAACTTTGTTGCTGATTCCTACCTTTTATTATTCTGAAAAAATCCCTGTGTGTTTGTGTCCGTGTGGGAAAATAAATCTAATGGGAGTGGTTTCATAAATATCAATCGGCTGCAGCGCCTGCAGAGCTCTAATGAGGATAGCTGCTGGGCCTGCATCCCTTTAGATGTGATTTCCTATTAAAAAGTATCACATATATATTGCAGGGGATGCCTGAAATCTGAATTGTATCGTAGTGCAGACTTCTGGGAAAATCGGTAAGCCAATCACACAAGCAGGAATAAATGTTTCTGGGGGCGTTCTGTACACATTCTGTGTACAGAACACCTCCAGGTAGCCATATTGCATTGCATTTTCAGACAATTACAGCGGCTGTAGATTGAAAAGGAAAGGTCATTTTTAATAGCATCTAATTACAATATGACTTGTGTTACAATTGTATATGCTATATTATTTTTTCTTTACTTGCTATTTTTTTCTCATGAAAGCGGAGTTACCCTTTAAGATTGCAAGCTAAGAAATCAGGGAGGGAAAAAGATTAAAGGAGACAGAGGCCGAAGGGTAGTCAAAGAGGGAGAGTGAGGAAACTGGGGACTCCCCTTGGTAGAAAAAGGGGTGACAAGCTACCCGGGTTGAGAGAACGCATTCAGGTAGCCATCTGTATAGATAAAATACTGCCAGGGCATCCAAGAAGACGAGAAGGCCTCTTTAGTGTTATTTAGGCTAGGTGTAATGTTTTCCATGTCTATAATTTCATTGACCTTCGTAAATCAAAGAGACTTAGTGGGTGGGCATGATTGTTTCCACCGAAGTGGAATACATGCCTTTGCCACATTCAAAAGGTTTATGGTCAAAGAGGCTTTGTATTTCTTAATAGGACTGTCAGACAGACAGGCCACCGGATTGTCACACACATCCACAGACATAAACTGTCTAATGACAACTGCGACCTTACGCCAAAAGGGCTGCACTTTGGGGCATTGCCAAAATATATGCTACTAAGTACCCTGGGCGTATCTGCATCTCCAACAGCCTCAAGAGACCAATGGAGATATACGCTGAAGAAGAGCTGGAACCCTAAACCACCTGGCTAGTATCTTGTAATCAGTCTCCTGGATCCTGATGACAATGGAGGAATATTGGGCCGAATTAAGAATTTTTCCCATTGCAACACCAAGAATTGTGTGCACAGATCACACACCCACTTAGGGTTGCCACCTTATCCCTTTAAACCCAGATAAGGCACCAAGCGAGTTTAATTACCACCTTAATCAGTCACAGAACCTGTGTAATTAATATGTGTTCGGTTATAAAGGGATGAGGTGGCAACCCTACTCCCACTTTGTGAAAAAATAGGGAACATAATCAGGACCCGGGTCAATTAAAGAGTCGTAAATAGAATAAAGGCAGTGTTGAGTGGGTTACCTTGCATGACAGAGGTATGCGAATTCCATCAGTGGGCGAGCAATGCCCTGTTGTTTGGCAAGCTTACAGAGAAAATGGCTCAATTGCAGTCTGCTCCAGAATTCCAGGGGTGGATCGAAAAGGCGGATGATGTCAGAGGAAGGGAGTACACCATCCCGCTCACATAATATTTTTTTTTTTATTAGAGCTTGTTACACTGAATAGCTTTACAAAACACACATTTTACATGTGATTTTGAAATTAAATACCAACAATACCAACAAGGATGCTACTTATCAAAGAATAACCCAAACACATGTGAATATTGATAAAAGCATATATTTCATTCACACTGAATTCTCATAAAGAGTGTCAGGTTTAAATTCAAATTATAAAAACATGAACTGTTGTACTAAGTCAATAAATACAGCAATAACGTTTGTTGGACACCTCCCATGACCAGCTCACAAATAATACATCTAGAGATCCTTGCAACTATATACATATCAATAAGTTCAAAAAAAGTCATAAAATATGGCAAAGAATCTTTGTTAACACAGCCATGAAAAGTTGCGTTAATTATGAATGTGGTCATAGCTCTATGCATTCACATTATGCTTTATTGGGAGAGGTGAGGTGATAGCCCAACAACCAAGAGAATTTGATGCAGTCTGCAGATGGAGGGGAACCCACGTATACTCACTGGGAAGGAATTACCAGAGAAGCTAGATGCCAATGACATGCACACAGTATGTTGGATAATTGTGTAAAATTGGTGTGACTCAAACAATATCTTCACCAGACTGAGATATGGTCACTTAAATCATAGAAAGTGCTACCAGGTGTCCCCAGTAAGAATATATCAGTGTGTTTGCACCTTCCATAAAATTGTAGCATTATTATGTGATTCTCCTCCAGACCAGGTGTCATTTTGAAGTGCAACATTATGGTTTTGCCATGCGTTTTGCAAACATTTTACAAGGTACCTCTTTGTCATGTTATCAGAACACCAGAATAAAAATGCATACAAAGTACATTGTGAATGTGTATTGTGGGCATCTTTTTTTTTTTTTCACGGGTGGGCATCTTACATGTAGAATAACTGGAATCAGTAGGGGCCATGTTTTGGAGAAAATAGATGGAAAAATTAGCTAGCAACATTTTGCAAAACCAAAAACCATAAATAGGTGTAATTGGAAATTTTGCCATTCAAAATAGGTGGAAATGGGCCCTTTGTATTAAAAGTCCTTTTTGTACCTCAATCAAATTTTTTTTATCATATTTAGAAATCTTATAACAATGCTGGAGATTCAATGATCATTTTAATATTATGTTATTATTTGGAAGTATATTCTAAGTGTTTCTTTTATATTTACAACTGTTGCCCTTCAATATATTTCAGAGCTAAAGAAAACAAATGGAAAATATTAGGGCCTTTTCAATTTGACTTCAAAAGTTTTAATCCAGAATTGCTGAAAAATTTCAATGCATCAGTCATGGGCGTCCGCAGAACTTTTTTCAGGGGGGGGGGGGGGGCATAATTTTAAGGTCACCCATGCTCTGACCCTTTTAGACAATGTCATTATCACATTATCACAGTCATAGACTGTAGACATAGTACAGGTGATGGTCAGAGACTGCGGACATGGCACAAGAGACTGTGAGAGACGGCATACTTGGCTCAAGAGACTGTCAGTGACTGCATACATAAGTTGCGGCAGGAATTATTATTTATTCAATTAGTTTTTCGTATTTTCACATAAATTGATACGATCTATGTAGATTATCCACTGATCACATATATTAGACAGCACTGTTACTCCATTATACAGACTGCATACATGGCTCAAGAGACTGTAAGAGACTGCGGACATGGCACAAGAGATGACCAGAGACTGCATACATGGCCCAAGAGACTGTCAGAAACTGCATACATGGCTCAAGAGACTGCGGACATGGTACATGGCACAAGAGACTGTCAGAAACTGCATACATGTGGGGGGTGACAGAGAGAGACAGGTGGTGACAGAGAGAAACAGGGGGGGGGTGACAGAGAGAGACAGGAGGGTGACAGAGAGAGACTGGGGGTGTGTCAGAGAGAGACAGGGGGGGGTGACAGAGAGAGACAGGGGGTTACAGAGAGAGACAGGGGTGGTGACAGAAAGAGACAGAGGGAGTGACAGAGAGAGACAGAGGGGTGTGAGAGAGAGAGAGGGGGTGACAGAGAGGGGTGATGGGGGTCATCACTCCTGATCCGATCCCTGATTCCAGGGGGGGGGGGGCACTTGCCCCCTCTTACCCCTACCTGCGGACGCCCATGGCATCAATGGACTTTTATTAATGTGATAATAATATTAAAAGTTCAAATTATCAAGCAACTGGATTGAAATATGTGTGGTTAAGAGAAAATGTGGTAGTGACATTAAGGACAATACATCTTGAAAAATATATGTAATTTCATTATTATGTCATCCACTAAATTCTCACTGCTGGCCAAACACATTCAGATGTGTACTGGGTCTTAAAGCATTTGTAGTTGCAGTTTTAATATATATATATATATTAAACGTTATACCTATGCACTCTGTGCAATAGCTCCAAACCTCCTCTTCTGTGTACTCCAGCCAAGAGTTTCAGCCCTGAGCAAACAATGCTGACTGTACTGTACAGGGGGGATCAAAGTAAGAACATTACATAAATGTAGCAATTACATAAATTACAACAATGACTGCATAGTACACACACTTTATTATTGTTCATTTCTTTTTACAGTGCAATTGAGCAAAAATTTAGTTCAGATTTAACTTTTCTCTTTTTTTGTTTTTCCTTTTACCTAAAAATAAATAATTAAAAATACCTGTTCACAACTCCCAGATATGAATGGAATATCAAGTATGGATCATTTTATCAAATGGCCAGGCTGAAATGTGTATTGGCCCCATAAGTTTATTCAGCTATTTACCAACACACATTGTTTTTATTTTGTCAGTTTGCTAGCAAATTGAATCATGCTGGCTTTTCTAAAATACATTCTCAGGGGGATTGCATTTGTAATATTCCCACCAGAATTTTCAGTTCTACCCATCTGCTGCTGCTATTTCATAGCTAATAGTGATGTACGCTTCCCCAATGGATTCTCCGTAGAGTAAAAAAGACATAACTGGGGAGTACAGCTGCAATACACACACATTTGTCATAGATTTGTAAAGGGGAAAGGCAATGGCAAGCGTTTAGACTATATAAGTAATACCAGAAAACAGAGTAAACTCTGCAGAGTCCACTGAAAAATACAATTTTCATTCTCGGCAGACTTAACGGGAATCTTTGACAAAGAAAACAGAACTTTGACTTGCATCAGTTTAATTAAATAAATCAGGTTCCATGAGCTTGTCAATGGCTGGATTAATGTTACAGTGGTCATCCCTATTGTCAATATTTATCTGTAGTCGCCAGGGACAGAGTAATGTCAATTTCTCCTGACCCTATGCAACTTTTCTCTTAACAGTTTGTTATGACTGCATTCGTGTTTTTTCTTGACTTGGTTTGAAACTTTCCCTTCACTCCCAAGCAGTGTATCTCCCCATTTACTGTATATTATGGCTGCGCAGCCAGCATTCTGTATACATTTTAATTCTGGTCTGGGTAGCAGTTTCTGTGGTGTTTACCAGTAGCACCATGATAAAACGGCAGCAATTCTGCTGCATTTTTAGTGCTGCTATGGCTTGAATTGTACATTGGAGGCAGACCATCTAATGGCCTCAGCACCCTCTGCCTCTCCCTCTAACTATAGAGGTTAATTGGCAGCAATGACTCTGCCAGTGTCAAGGGCTTGAGAGTTTTGTGGAGAAAATCCACTCCTAGTTTCATGTGACTACATCACAGGACAGCAATATATTTTTAACTTAAAGTGGGTGTAAAGCCTTACATATACCCACTGAAGTGGCTGGCCTCGGGTGATACTACATAAGTACACTACATACACTACATACACTACATAAGTTGTACCTGTTTATCTGCAGCCATATCGTCTTTACAGCCTTCATAAGCACTGAGAGTAAAAGCTTTTTCTCAGCTCCAGGAAGCATGGGGTGGGAATTTGACAGTGAGGAGACCTGAGTGGAGAAATGGGCATCTACCCTCTACACAATCTCATAGGGAAACATGCATAGCTGAGACCGTCAATCACCTTCTGTGTACTGGAGGGGGGTTGGAACATCTTTCAAAGATCATCTGGTGTTGGCATAACAAGTGACTCATGTAAATAGCAGAGGAAGGAGACAACAGAGAAATTACACTTGGTGCTTCAGATTGAGGCAAGTATACACCACAGGAGGATATGCTTGATTATTTTTCACGTCAAAGGTTTCAATCACTTTAAAGTGGTTGTAAAGGCAGAAGGTTTTTTTTTATCTCAATGCATTGTATGCGTTAAGATAAAAAGCCTTCTGAGTGCAGCAGCCCCCCTAATACTTACTTGAGCCCCTTCCCTATCTAACGATGTGCACGAGTGCCTGGGCCCTCCTGACTGGCTGAGAGACAGCAGCGGCGCCATTGGCTACTGCTGCTATCAATCAAAATCAGTTAGCCAATCAGGAGAGAGAGGGTGCAGGGCTGAACTGCGGCTCGGTGTCTGAATGAACAAAATAGATTACAGCGCGCACATACAAAAAGGACATTAAATCCTGCAAGGCTATTTAAAACACCTGAACATATTCAAAAAATATGGGGATTTGGTCACACCATATGGCTACATGGTGCTTAAACCCACTTACTGCGTCAAAGTACCCCATTATCAGTGGGTCCAACACTATTAATAGAATGAAAGATCTACAATGCAGGATTTAATGTCCTTTTTGTATGTGTACGCTGTAATCTATTTTGTTCTGTTTGCGGTCTTATAGCAGCACCATCTTGAATGTAAATGCATTTAGGGTGTGCCCCCCAAGGCTGTTGTCTGAATGAACACACAGAGCTGCGGCTCAGGTGCCCCCATAGCAAGCTGCTTGCTGTGGGGGCACTTGACAGGACGGAGGGGCCAGGATCACCGAAGAGGGACCCGAGAAGAGGAGGATCCGGGCTGCTCTGAGCATAGGGCACATCAGAGTGTTTGGATGTAAAGCATATGCCTATATCCTAAGTGAAAAGCAATCCAAGCTGGAGAACAGAGCCATAAAAGGCATTCTAGTAGGCTACAGCGAACAAACTAAGGGTTGCAGAATCCTACACCCAAAGACTGACAAAGTGACAATAAGCCGTAGTGTTTATTTTGATGAGATCCCATCATCAGAAACACCAATCCCTTAAAAGTTGTGAAGTGAATATACCAAGCAAACCAGAAAAAAAGGTTGATCAAAGCGAACCTGTGCAGGAGCCAGAACAAGAGGTGGAACTCACATTGCCTAAATCAAGTTCCCCACCAAATCCTGCTGAACTGCCTGAAATCAGAAGATCCACTCGGACTACAAAGGGGATACCACCCCCAAGCTGTAATACACTGTCAAAACACACAGCATACTTGAACCAACATCCTGGGAAGACATAGAAAAACTGCCAAAACATGAAGCCAATAAATGGAGAAAGACGACAAAACAATTAAAGTCACTTCAAGAAAATAAAAGATGGACACTCACAGCGCTCCCTCATAACCGCAAAACTATAGAAAGTAAGTGGACTTTCAAAGTAAAGTCAGACGCAGAATGGAAATATCTACAAATACAAAACAAGACTAGTTGCCAAGGGTTACTCCCAGAAATTCGGTAAAGATTACGAGGAAACATTCGCTCCAGTCGTAAAACACTCCACCATCAGAGCACTTCTTAGCCTTGCAGCAAGGAAGGGCATGCAAGTGAAACACCTAGACATTAAAACAGTTTTTCTATATGGAGACATTAAGGAAGATCTCTACATGAAGAAACCACCAGGGTTTGAGCAAGGAGACAACCTTGTGTGTAAACTTCAGAAGAGCGTCTACAGTCTTAAGCAATCTGCAAGGATGTGGAATGAGAAAGTGCACAAAGTACTTACCAGAGAGGGATTCTCAAGAAGTAAAGCAGACCCCTGTCTCTACTCCAAGAATCAAGAAGACAGACGGATATACAGTGCCTTGCAAAATTATTATTTGGTATTTTTCGTGTTTTGTTGCCTCACAGCCTGGAATTAACATGGATTGTTTGAGGATTTGCATAATTGAATTTACAGAACATGCCCAGTCTCTAGGAGCTTGCCACATCCTACCACTGGGATTTTTGCCCATTCCTCCTTGCAAAACTGCTCCAGCTCCTTCAAGTTGGATGTTTTTTGCGCTTGTAAACAGCAATCTTTAAGTCTGACCACATATTTTCTATTGGATTGAGGTCTGGGCTTTGACTAGGCCATTCCAACACATTTACATGTTTCCCATTAAACCGCTCAAGTGTTGCTTTAGCAGTGTGTTTGGGGTCATTGTCCTGCTGGAAGGTCAACCTCCGTCCTAGCCTCAAATCACACACAGAGTGGTACAGGTTTTGCTCAAGAATATCCCTGTACAGGGGGTCCCCTACTTACGAACGCCCAACCTACGAACATCCCCTACTTCCGAACCGGGCGCTGCGGGGACCCTCCGCCATTTTCCGCCGTCCTTCGGCCGTTCTGCGCATGTGCGGCCAGACGGAGCCTCGGAAAATGACGGCAAACATCGGAAATGTCCGTAATTTGCCGCGCATGCGCAGAACGGCATTCGACGGAACATCGTAAATGTCCGTAATTGTCCGTAATTGTCGGTCTGCGCATGCGCGGCCGACTTACGAACATTTCCGAGAACAGGCGGGCAGTCCCTAACGAGTTCGTAACTCGGGGACCCCCTGTATTTAGCACTATATATCTTTCCCTCAACTCTGACCAGTTTCTCATTCCTGACTGCTGAAAAACATCCCCACAGCATGATGCTGCCACCACCATGTGGCGATGGTGTTCTGTGGGTGATGTGATGTGTTGGGTTTGTGCCAGACATAGCGTTTTCTTTGATGGCCAAAAAGTTCAATTTTAGTCTCATCAGACCAGAGCACCTTCCTCCATACATATTGGGAGTCTCCCACATGCCTTTTCACAAAATCAAAACGTGCCATTTTGTTTTTTGCTGAAAGTAATGGCTTTCTTCTGGCCACTCTGCCATAAAGCTCAACTTTATGGAGCATACTATGTACAGATACTCCAGCAGATACTCAGGAACACTGCAGCTCCTCCAGGGTTACCTTAGGTCTCTGTGCTGCCTCTCTGATGCCCTCCTTCCCCGGTCCATGAGTTTTGGTGTGCGGCCGTCTCTTGGCAGGTTTGCTGTTGTGCCATGTTCTTTCCATTTGGTTATGAAAGATTTGATGGTGCTCCTAGTGATCATCAAAGATTTGGATATTTTTTTATAACCTAACCCTGACTTGTACTTCTCAACAACATTGTCCCTTACTTGTTTGGAGAGTTCCTTGGTCTTCATGGAAGTGTTTGGTTAGTGGTGCCTCTTGCTTAGGTGTTGCAGCCTCTGGGGCCTTTCAAAAAGTTGTGTATATGTAATGACAGATCATGTGACACTTAGATTGCACACAGGTGGACATCATTTCACTAATTATGTGACTTCTGAAGGTAATTGGTTGCACTAGAGCTTTTTATGGGCTTCATAACAACATGCCAATTATCAGTTTTTAATTTCTGAAAAATAGTTTTATGTATATATTTTTCTAATTTTACTTCACCAGCTTAGACTATTGTGTTCTGATTCATCACATATAATTCAGATTAAAAAAAAACATTGAACTAAAGCCTGTAATGTAACAAAATAGGTAAAAAGCCAAGGGGGGTGAATACTTTTGCAAGGCACTGTACATCCTTATCTATGTCGATGACATTATAATTTGTTTTATAACTGTCACTGGTGACGCTGGTTAGCCAGTTAGTTATTTCGTTATTTAGTTTCCCCGTCAGTTTTTATATAGCGTCAGGTACCCCCATATGTTACCTAATAAAGGTTTTAACCCCCTGATTGCCCCTAGTTAACCCTTTCACCCCCTTTTGCCAGTGTCACTAAGCGATCGTTTTTCTGATCGCTGCATTAGTGTCGCTAGGTAACCAGTTTTTTTTTAGGTTAACCGCCATGTTTATATAGGTTCATAAATAGGTTTATAGGTCAGGTACCCCCATATTACAACCTAAAGGTTTTAACCCCCTGATTGCCCCTAGAGTTAACCCTTTCACCAGTGATCACCATATAACTGTCACTGGTGACGCTGGTTAGCCAGTTAGTTATTTCGTTATTTAGGTTCCCCGTCAGGTTTTTATATAGCGTCAGGTACCCCCATATATTACCTAATAAAGGTTTAACCCCCTGATTGCCCCTAGTTAACCCTTTCACCCCCTTTGCCAGTGTCACTAAGCGATTGTTTTTTTGATCGCTGCATTAGTGTCACTGGTGCCGCTAGGTAGCCAGTTTTTTTTTGTATTACTGTTACGGTGACGCTGGTTAGTTAGCTTGTTTTTTATACTGTCAGGGCACCCGCCATTTATTACCCAATAACGGTTTAACCCCCTGATCGCCCGGCGGGTGATATCAATTAGGTTTTAGGGTCAAATAAGGTCTGCGTCGCCCCAGGTTAGTGCCAGTACCGCAAACACCCACGCGCAAAGCATACACCTCCCTTAGTGGTATAGTATCTGAACAGATCAATATCTGATCTGATCAGATCTATACTAGCGTCCCAGCAGTTTAGGGTTCCAAAAAAAACGCATTGTTAGCGGGATCAGCCCAGATACCTGCTAGCACCTGCGTTTCCCCCCCTCCGCCCAGCCCACCCAAGTGCAGTATCGATCGATCACTGTCACTTACAAACACTAAGCACACATAACTGCAGCGTTCGCAGAGTCAGGCCTGATCCCTGCGATCGCTAACAGTTTTTTTGTGGTAGCGCTTTGATTCAGTCGCTTCAGTCAGGAGCTTTTTTTTATAATTTGTTTTAAACAAGAAGGGGATGAAAATTAGATAGTTCACAAGCTGAAAGAAAATGTTTAAATTAAAGAGCTAGGGAACATTAGCTGCTATCTGGCAATCCAACTAGAGAGAAAAGAAGATGGAAGTTATCTTCTCAACCAATCTCCGAAAATCTCTGAAATCTTGGAACATATCCAAATGCAAGATGCAAAGGAAGTGAAAACTCCTATGAACCTAAAGAGCAATGAAGCAGAAAACTTGCTACCCAACAATGACATGTATTGCAGAGCAATCGGTAAGCTGCTATATGTTGCCACTGTAACAAGACAAGACATATCCGCAGCAGTAGGCATACTATGCAGGAATATCTCAGCTGCCTGTCAGCATGACTGGAGTAATAGTTATAAAGATATAAAAGTAGTTATAGTTATAAAAGTATAGTTATAAAAGTTATAGTTATAAAAGTTATATTAGTTTTAAAAGGTAAAGGCTATATCAAAGAACAGCTATTTTTTTTTACCATTGCAGAATCTGTATGCTTTCATGGATTTTGATAATTGCTAATCAATGGCATCTGTGCCCTATTACTGTATCAAGAAATTCTAACTACCCTTTTTTGGAAATCTTTGCGTGGAGTAATTATGCAGAAGCTAATAGGAAGGGATGTGTGGCAACTGGCAGATTGCCAGGACAGAATTAACAAAGCCTCTGAATAAACTAAATGTAAAGTAGTCAAGTAACATGATGTTAAAATTCACAAGTGTATTGGGCAGCCATATTAAAGTCTAAAGCCAAAACATTTTATTTAGTTTTGGATAGAGTATGAAAGGGTTGAGGCCTCTTTTTTTTGCTGTCTGTATTGCATTGGTCCTGTAGATGAAACAGGATACAAGAGGAAATCTCCAAAGTGAGGAGAATCAGTTGTCACTTCCACAAGTATCCTCATTGGAAGATTTCCCCTATATTCCTGTTCTGGTGAAAACTCAAGGTGACATTGATTACATTGATGTTAGAGATGGTGAATCTCTGTAGCCTGACGCTAATAGCAATACAAATCTGATTCTAACCCTCTATCTGCTACTGCCAAAAAAATGTGGCTTTGGTGTAGCGCCCCCCCCCCCCCCCCCCCGTAGAAGCCACTGGTGAATAGGGATCAACCCCCCCCACCCCCTGCACGGCCAGGAACATGGAATTTCCACAGGCACACTTGAGAAAGAAAACAGTCCAGCAACTTTGTTTTTGTGTTTTATTTAGGGGTTAATAAACTTGGATGGGCATTATGGGATGCCCACTTGACTGGAACAAACTTCTTCAGGGACACTGCATCTATATACACAGTCCATATACACTCCTTCCCTTCCTTCTGCAAATTCTTGCTTGCAGATCCACAGTGGTGTCACCCTAAGAAAATCTTTTGCAAAGGCTCTTTTTAGGCAGGGACCGTGGGCCCCTTCACTTGAAAACGATGGGGTGACACCCTAACACATTTACTGCACTTCCTCCCATGGTCACTGATCCCAGCACCACCTCTGCAGGCTCTGCCAGCCTGCCTAGCTGCAGCAGCCCCTTTCACTAGCCCTCCTGGCTACATCCCACAGTCCTCCCAGACTGCACTCTCACCAGCCCACCCGGATGACTTCTCCTGGAGCCTTCCTGGACACGCTCGCTGGCTCCTGCTGTCCTCACTCTTGCTCCCATGCCTCTGCACAGGACTCCTCCGTGTGTTGTAAGAGGATCCCTCCAGCATCCGAGCCCCAGGCCTGCGGTCACCCCCCCCCCCCCCAGACTAGGGAGCACCCTCAAGGGCCACGACAGCCCCCTCAGCACTCCATCTCAAGCTTCCACCCAAACTCCACTGCCCCTGCTGGCCTGACTCTGAGTATTCATGTGCTGGGGATTGGCTGGGGCCCTCCTTAATACTCCAGACAGCTCCCCCTAACCTCCCTCCCATTCTTCTGGAAGCTTCTCCAAGGTTCCAGCAAGTGTGGGAGGTACCAGAGGTGCTGCCTGATGAGTCACACAGCCTCCCTGAGTCACTCACCCTGACCAGATTTAACCCAGCCTGGCTCTCAGCCAGGCCAAATTTACCTACACTATCACTAACACTAGTACACTAGCTTGAGGGTGCTACATTAGATACACTTTGATGTGGAATATGATAGTGTATCTGTACATATGCATACCTGCCTTACTTTATCCATTGGAATATATGCTCCAACATAGAGACTCTCATAATTAGAGTATACAGGGAGGCCTTGACGAGGCAGCGCAGCTACCACATATTTCTGCAAATGTTATGCAACTCAAAACCCCAGTTTTTTTACACATTTTATTTTATTGCTGGCTAGCTGGTAAATGTGCTAGGATATACTGTACACTTTATTGTGTTTGCTGAGTTCAAAGCCCTTTCCGTGTGCACCTTGCTTTAAGGACCCATTCACACTTTGCGTAGAGGGAATGTGAGTTCACGCTTTACATCAGCATTCACCTGCTTGATCTAAATGGGTAAGTACACTTGAAAACAAATGATTACCCCCGTCCTCCTTGCTTATCTAGTCCACCAAAGGAACAGACTACAGCTGAAAAATTACAAGCTTTTTGCCCATCTCCCTCCGGGCTGGATTGGTATTTATGTTCTCCAACACAGCCTGCATAATTCCCTACGGTAGGCCAGGTTTACATCTGTGCGGGTGCTGGAATGCCTATAAATCACATGTATTCCAGCACCTGTATGATACAGAGGGGTGCCATTAACTCTTATTGGCACCCCCCCCCCCCACACACACACACACACACACACTGAAAAACGTGGTTCGGTTTCCTGCACGCAATAAAATGCATGGTGCAAAAACACCATGTGATTTCTGTGTGGCTGCATGTTTTTTAGATGTGCAGGGACCTTTTCCCTGCAGGAAACGCAATCAAATAAATGGGCTGCCATGCCCGCATAGATGTGAACCACGCTATAAGGACCAGTAAATACCAGCAAATTTCACAGGATGGTGGAGCACTAGAAAGCTCAAGCAATACTCTTGCATTAGGTAGTTCAGACAGTAAAAACTTGTGTTTTCGCTATCCCATGTTTGTACTTCTATGGGTAATACCAGTTTCTTTCTAAATGAGCATTTAGTCTATAAGTGCTAGGAATGGGGCTCACGGTGAATCTCCATCATTTGTGAAGTTAATGAATTGCAAACATTTGTTCAAAATTAATAAGAAACAACCTATAATGCAGCGCATAATCTTTGTCCATAGTCAGCTGTATGTCAGCCCAGCTGTTAGGGAAAGCTGACAGTTCTGTTTAGCGAGAGATACATTATTTTATTTTTAATTTTGGCAAAAGTACATGTCCCCTATGGTAGCGTCCAGCCTTGTATTGTCCTACAAATAGCCACAAGCCTCCCCAACTCCCCATAGACTTCAACAGGGTTTGTTGCAAAGTTTGCACAAGATTCGCAAACCCGGTTATGAACTTAACTCAGGCAGACTTGATCATTCAAAATAATTCCATTCAAGCCTTAGGAAAGTACAACACAGTATTTCTTCATTAAAATGCAATGTATAGACTTACATTTCTAGAAAGAGGACTTAGAGCACAAGGCTTCCTGAAGTGGTCTAAAGGGTGTATTTAAGCGTATTAATTTTCAGGGTGCACAGCTTTCTTCTCCTTCTAGTAGTGGAACTGGCATAAAATTTTACATGATATGTTTCATATGCTAATCTACTTTAAAAGCTATATGCATTAATCATAACCTGGCTTACTAAAGATTTATATAGCTGCATTTGGGTAACTAATTTGAGCTCTGAAATTCTTTACATATTCAAACGCTGTGCAAACAGAAAATCACATAATGATAGATCTACAACAGACTACGTTATTTATGTCTGGGCCTGTTTTCCAGATAATTTCACCTTTACTTTATACATGCACTTTGCTCAAGGAGATAATGTCCTATTTAGGGCAAACTTTCAAGTGCAGCCTGAAAATGGAATTTTCGTTAGAGGCGAACCCTATGCCCTCACAGTCCATGGGAACTAATGATGAAATTCGCCAAATCAAATTCTTTTTAACCATAAAACATTGCCTGGCATTTGAACCTTGGTCAGCTGGCTTAGAAGGGCCAATAAGGGGACTTATTATTTTTTTTTTTGGATAAGCCGACCCCCTCACCATTAAAGGTTGAGGTCACAGCCAGCCACATTGACAATGTACTTTAGTTGAAATAGGAAAAGCATAGGGAGAGATTAGTATAGGGCTTGTAAAGGTCTGTTAAACTTGATGTAAACCCCTACTGAATATCATGTAAGTAGCAAGATTGTGTGTGTCTTAGAGACTATAAGGGGGAGGAGGGTTTTTACCTTTTTTAATTTTTTGTTACATTTTAGGTCTCGTTCACACTAGCCTGCTTGTAAAATGAAGTGCTTTACCATGTAGGCTACTGTCTGCGTAAGGTCCAGTTACACAAAACACATGTTACTGAATATAGTTTGAATGTGCCCTTAATGCTGCTCCTTAATGTTTCTGATGTCCCGCAGCCTTTATACAGACACTCTCTGTCCAAATGCACTACAGTGTTAACAGGTTACATGTGTTTTTCACAGGATAAATGTCTTAATTTTTGCTGACTGCCTTGTATTTTGGTTCACAACAGTATAATATTCCTGGACAGTGTGGATCAGCGCAGCAGCAGCTTATAGTTTTCTTTGGGAGAATATTTGACAGGGTCATTTACAGGCAGCAGATTGTGGGAGACAGGGGTATAGTGTTGTCACCCCAGTGCACAAACAAGGATCTTTATATTAGTATTACCAACTGTTGTTTTTATAAAAAATAGCCTTTCCAAGTAATCTTATCATGTAAGAAATTTATATGAGATTTAAGTTGGGTTCGCGTCTACTTTGACAAACTATGCTTAACCATTCGCCATCTGGCCCAATTTTGCCATTTTTCGTATACATGACAAAATCTGCATTTTTTTTTACCAGAAAATGACTTAGAACCCACAAACATTATATATTTGTTGAAAGCTCAGGCCCGCAGAATAAAATTGTTGTTGTTTCAATTTTTTATGTTACACAATATTTGCCGTTTATCAAATGCAAATTTTCTGGAAAAAATTCACATAAATGCGTTTTAGTACACACAAACGTATTATCCAATGTTTGGTAAAATACAATAAAAAAATAAAATTTTATGTTGTGCCAAGTAAATAGATACCAAAAATGTGTCAAAATTTACACTCGCGCCCAAAAAAAACGAGTGAATTGTGTAGATTAAATAATAAATGGTAAATAATAAAATTGCAACTGCTGTTTCAACCCTCAATTGAAAAACAAATATATATGTGCACAAAAACAAATAGCTATATGCAAACAGCGCTTGCTAATATAGGAATATAATCAAAAGCAAATACAGTGAACAAGTATAACTCATGGTGAATATTCATAAAAAAATTGAAAAATAATAATATGTTGAAAAAATTATTAATATCAAATAAATATTAAAATGAGTCTTTCTCCACAAAAAATGGAATATGTGAACCCAAACCACATCAATGTTGAGTGCCAAAAATCAAGCACCAGCAAACAGAACCTGGCTAAATAGATTCATCTAAAAAATGAAAAATTAAACAAAGTCCCAAAATTGATCCTTTATTTCATCCAGTGAAAACTTCCTCCTGCATAAGCCATGCAATAAAATAAAGTGTAGATGCACACTCACCAGAAGTTACTGATCCTCCTGTCTTATGAAAGAAAGGATCAAAAAGACTTGTGGGCCTCCTGAGATCCTTTGGCTGATTCCTTAGCGATCCTTCTCCCAGTATCAAATATCACAGCAAAAGCGAGATGTCACCAGCGGTACCAAGGAAAGAGAAAATAGGACGACTCCTCATAGTGTAAAATTGTAGAGGTAGTTTATTTAAAAGCCTCGAGGGCTGTAGCAATACAACAGGCAAAAACATCTAAAAATCTCTAAAAACCTCCTCTGCGAACAATCGCACTGTGCAGTGGAGGCAATGGAAACACAGAGACCCACAAGAGTCAGCATGCTTCAACCTTAGCGTGTCGTAGCACAACCTGCGTTTCAGCCTTACGTGTTTCGTCATCAATCGTGATGTCATTAGAAGCTGAAGATCACGCCGCGCTTGCTCAATATATATCCTCCCCACCATATAACACCCGCCCCTCTCTTCCATACATACATGTGAAATGTATGCAAATCAAATGGCACTCCGGATTCCAATGCCTACGACATGCAAATCCATATTACAAAGCAATCCTGTTCCCATTTACTTAGGAAAATATTCGCCACACTGGGCGCATAATTTGGCCCCATCTCGACACCTTTGTGTTGGCGATAAAAATTCCAGGGCCTCCAACAAAACAACTGTTGATCCCGTTCTAGTCCCAATCTCTCATTTAAGGCCCATTTTACTGCTCTTAAAACATCATCTTGGCAAATGTTGGCATAGAGCGACTCCACATCCACAGTCGCCAGGATGGTGTTATCCCTAATTCGAAAATCCTCAAGCATAATGATTAATTGTTTACTGTTCCGCAAAAATGCAGGGTACTGCTGGGCTAAGGGCTGCAATTATATATCCAGATACTCCCCTATCTAAGAAATTAGGGAATCAATCCCACTAATAATGGGTCTACCGGGTGGCATGGTCTGGTTCTTATGGACCTTTGAGATCCGGTAAATCACTGGTAATTTAGGGGCTCCTGGTAGCAAATATTTGTACTCCTTTTTATTCAAGATAACCTCCTTATGTGCCTTTTTCTGAAACTTTTTGCATTTAGTTCTATATTTGGTGGTAGTGTTGTATTTTAATTTTTCATATGTGGACGTATCACTGACCAGCCTGTTGAGTTCTTTATTATAGGCCTCTTTCTTTAATATAACTATTCCCCTTATCAGCGGGCCTGACTACCACTTCTTTTCTAGTTTCTAATTCCTTAATTCCTGTCCATATATCTCTTTTTGCTCTCCTCTGTTTTTTATTCATATGTTTTAAATCCTGTTCAACCAATGCTTTAAAAGTTTCAATAAAGTGACTGGATGACCCCTTGGGGTTAAACGTAGAATTATTTTTAAGGCCACTATGTTGATATATGGAATCCTCATCCTTATTGTCGGTTCCCTTAGAAAGGAAATGTTTTTTAATATTTAACTTACATATGAACTTCTGTATGTCTATACATGCATTAAACTCATTAAAAAGTTTGTCTGGGGCAAACTTAAGACCACAATCTAAAACCTTCAGTTCATTTTTGGAAAAAACTATCCCACTTAAATTAAAAATGCCCTTCCATAATTTTCTCGCTTCCTTTTTACTGCGGCCCCCTCTTCCCCCCTCTCCTCCTCATCCTTGACCAAGCATGTCAAGATTTAAATTTAGCACGCCCATGAAATAGCGATAAACTATGATCCCTAAAAACCTTCGTAGGTGATGCTTTAAAAGCATTTACAGGTTACCATTTTAAAATTAAGTGTGAGCTCTAGTGCCAGAATTATTGCTCTCACTCTGACGCTCATAACATATGTGTGCAGTACCTATCTACACATTTGCATTTGTGCTTGAGCACGGGGGGACAGGTGTGCGTTTAACTTTTTTATTTATTTTATAATTTTCTTTTTTTTTACACATTTTAATTTTTTAATTAAACTTTATTGAAACCACAAGAGAAGAACAACATCCCTTGTGATAGCTATGGCAGTGACGGGTACTCTTTATGGGGAAATCAGGGGTCTATTAGACCCCTTATGCCTCCTCTGTCCTCCAAGGCAGCTGAACAAACTAAGATCGGTTTGATTGGCTGCTTCCCTGGCTAGTACCTGCCAGGTAAACACAGAACCTAAACGGAAATGATTAAATCCATTGCTTCAGGCTTCTTTCAGCACAGAGGAAAGAGAGGAACAAATGGAATGCATGGAACAGTGAAACAGGAAATCCTTGGAACTGTGGTGGGTGGTGGCGGGAGTCCTGTAAAAAGGATTAGGCAGCTGTACTGTAGAGCTGCTTGGGGAGCTTTTACTGGAAAGCCAACCGCCAGCTCTAAAAAATGATCATGTATGACCACTTGTTCCGGAGGCCATATATATATGGCCTAGGGACAGCAAGTAGTTAAAGAGGAACTTCACTCTGCTTAATAAAAAATTAACAGTCAGCAGCTACAAACAATAGCTGCTGACTTTTAAGAAACAAACACTTACCAGCCCATTGTCTTCTCCGCTGTTAAATTTCCACTGGGCTTACGCTCTCTGGCACCACCATCTTGGATCTGGGAGCCAACTGTGACCTCCTGATGTCCCACAGCTGGCTCCCCACTTCACCTGCATGAAGCATGACAGCACTGTGTGACAGGTCCTGCAGTCTCCTGGAACTTGTCCTGTGTCCCAGGAGGCTGGGAGCAGAATTGGGGGGGGGGGTCCCATTTGGATGTCATTCTCACCTACATTAGAATTGAGGAGTGGGTACCTGTCAAAAAATTACAAACCCTCCCAAAAAAATAAATAACACTTCAAAGTGTTAGGGGCCGGGGGAGGACAAAGATGAGTAACGTTTTTACTTTTATTTGAAGGTCTGCTTTAAATTCTTTTAATTTTATTGCTGGGGTACAATTTCCTTTTGTACCCTGCCTGTGTGCACAGATCACTACACCCAAAAATCATTTTAAGGTTAAGTATCTGTCTGCAACAAAAGATAGATAGCTAGCTCTTTAATTCTGAACACCTTAGCTACTTTGTTTAATTGGGGTCTTCTTCAATCCTTTCTAGACTATTTTTTTTAGCTTAGGATTACTATAGTGCAGGCAGCTGTTACTAACAGTCTGTTCAAAAGCTGTTAAAGAGCTGCCTTTTTTTGCAGCACACCACTTCATCCTTTGGAAAAGAAAATGTAAAAACACTGTGCACCCAAAACACAGTTCACCCTTACACAGGTGCACTGTAACCCCCTATTACATCCCCAAACAATGTATACAAAATTATTATTATATTACAGGATTTATATAGCACCAACAGTTTGCACAGCGCTTTACAGCATGAAGGCAGAAAGTACAGTCACATGCTCATTACAGGCCCTGCTCATTACAGCTTACGATCTAGGAGGAAAGGGGCAAGTGATACAAAGGGTAATAACTGTTGGTGATGAGCTGATGGAGAAAATAAAACTTTGGTTGTTGGGTGGAGGCAGGATAGACTTCTCTGAAGAGAAGGGTTTTCAGGGATCGCCTAAAAGCGGATGTAGTAGGAGATAGTTGGACAGATTGGGGTAAGTCCTGGAGGCGAACATGGGAAGGGGTGATGAGGGAGCTAGAGAATAGAAAGTCTTGAGAGCACGAAAAGTACTATTTGGTTTGTACTTAGGCTAGCGATGTAGCTGGGGGCTGAGTTGTGGATGGCTTTTTAAGTTGTTGTTAGTATTTTGAATTTAATTTGTTGGGTGAGCAGAAGCCAGTGGAGGGATTGGATGAGAGGGGTAGCAGACACTGAACAGTTGGTAAGGTGAATGAGTCTGGCAGCAGCATTCATGGTGGATTGAAGGGGGGATAGTCAAAGACGAGGGAGTTGCACTAGTCGAGGCAAGACATAACCGGGAAATGAATTAGAAGATCCGTGGTGTTATTGATTAAGAAGGGGCATATTTTTGAGATGTTGCAGAGGTGGGACCAACAGGAGATTTCAGAGTCCAGGATTACACCTAGCATCCTGACATGCAGGGATGATCACATCGAAACAGAATACAGGGGTCACATTCCTCTGAAAACCTCCCACAAACAAAATGTACTTTTTTTTATATGTAAATTGCTTTCCCTGCCCATATTTGCTTGCCCTAGGAGGAAGGGCACCAGTCACTGATTGTACGATCAAAAAATGCTGTCGACCTCTTGATGCAAATTTGTGGGGCTATGGCAGGATTAGCAGAAATGGAGGAGGAAGAGGGTGTATTAGCAGTCCTTGAAGACACCTGGCTGCTCTGTGCCTTGGAGGAGTAAGAAAAAGATGGTGCAGCCTGACCACCGCTTTGGTTCTGTTGGCCAGCTACTACCTCTGTGTGCAGAAGCTTTGCCTCTTACTTTCGGTCTGCCTGACATTTTGTTTTAATTAAAATTGATTGCCCAAATTTATTGGTAGCTATGGCAATAGTGGGGATAAATATCTAGTGTTTTGGAGCTACACAAGATTGCAGTGATGTGCTGCACACAAACAGCGGCTTTGCTGTGTCACTGTGCACGCTGAAATACAAAAGGGTCCTAGCAACAGAAAAGAAAAACACCACTGAAAACACTACACTGCAATCTCTATTTTTTTATTTAGCAGAAAATATGAATAAACATGAAATAAAAGATCATAAAGCCCCCAAAAAAGAACACTGTGGTCAGGGGTTGGGGTTAGGGGTGGGATCAGCAGATAAACAGCAACCACAGTTGTCGCTGACACACACAAAATTGTATCCTAAAAAGGAATGTCAGGTTTCTGAGCTGAACTGTAACCATTGTGACACTTACCAATCTGTAGGACATTGGGGGCTTATTTTATTTTTTCAATAATGAGAAAACCAACCTATAGCTGTAAGATCTTTTGTGGCTGCCACTTGCACCAATCAATTCAGGCCTTTTTTTTTTTTCAAAGATTGGTGTTGTTGGTGTGTTAGGACAAGCAAAGTGTAAAAGTTAAAAAAATAAATGTGACCCACGATAAATGCTTAGTGGCCCCCACTCATTGGATGCCACTGACTAGTGAGGGTGCAGGCTGGGGAAAGGTTCACCCAGACCCAAAGCACGCCATAGAAGTAGGAACAGATAGCCTGGCCACCACCGTCACACATCCTCAGCTCGGTTCATCCAAGTCATGCCCCCAACATGTTTCGTTCTGCCCAGGGGCTTAATTATGGAGGTCCCAGGGGCGAGGCAAAACTTGTTGGGGGCATGGCTTGGATGAATCGAGCTGAGGTTGCTTTTACCTGCTAGCCACTCAGGCCGGGCAAGGTCTTCCTACTTAAAAAAATAAATTACATATTGAAAAAATGTGATATCAGAATCCGGTGTTTCTGACACTGCACATATAAATCATATTGTTCTGTATTGCCACATATAGATTAAAGGCATCTCCAGAGAATGTAATTTAAAGGATTTGTGTTTTTAACCATGTCACCATTGAAGTCACATTAAGGCATCCTCTCCCCCAAGTACAGTGATTTTTTTGCTTTGCTAAATATCCTTTATAGCAGTGCTCAGCTGCCAGTGCCTTTTTTTTCCTGTGTTAGCATTGATATTGGCTAGAATTTAGTATCGAAATTTATCCCCAACAGACTTCAATGGGGTGTTCTGTTAATTTGGGGTTTCTTGATTTTCAGAAAGGTTTCGTTGAACTCCCCACTAATCGAACCCAGGCAGATCCACCCATGTCTACAGTTTACACTCCAGAGACTTCAACAGCTGACACTCACTTCATTTTATTTACTTTAATTCAGCAGAGATTAGCATGTGAGGGAGAAAGCTTATAATAGAAGGTTTTGCAGGATTTCACTAGCTAACCACCGACTCCTTTTTTGGGAATACTGTTTCAAATAGATGTTATCTCATTTCTATAAGTCTAGAGGTATTAATGTCTCATTCCACCCCAATCTGATCTGTTTTGACAGTAATCACCATGTGATGTCTTTCTTGGGATACTAATACTGAAAGGAGACTGCTATCTTAAATGCAAGTTTTTAACTATGATAGGTCTTTTGTACCAGAATACAGCAGGGCTTACATTGCTTGATTAGCAATGTAATAATGTAAATAATAATAAAAAATTAGCAGGTTATCTTTTGAAAAAGATGATTCTAGCCAACTGAAGAAAAAATGTTGAGTTCTATGTAAATGGTTTATAAGTAGAAAAGGTTAAACTTGAGTCAATTCAGGCATTAATGATCACAGATTTCAGTGTTTCTGAACTTTTAAGAACTCCTCTCTTCACTTTGACTGAAACCAGACAAAGGTCTCAATGCAAGATTGGATAGCGTGAAATGTGATTGGTTGTGATTTCCTTTTGGTTGACCTCTAGACCATACTGTTAACCACCTGACCTCCAGAAGATTTACCCCCCCCCCTTTATGACCAGGCCATTTTTTGCGATAATTTAACTGACAATAGTGCAGTCATGCACAACTGTACCCAAATAAAATTTACATGATTTTTTTTCCCACAAATAGAGCTTTCTTTTGGTGGTGTTTGATCACCTTTGCATTTATAATTTTTTGCGCTATAAATGAAAAAACCTGACAATTTTGAAAAAAAGCAATATTTTTTACTTTATACTATAAAACTTATCCAATACAAAAATTGAAAAAAAAATCGAATTTCTTCATAAATTTAGACCAATATGTATTCTGCTACATATTTTTGGTAAAAAAAAAATCCCAATAAGCGTATATTGATTAGTTATAGTGTCTACAAACTATGAGATCCTTTTTTTTTTTTTATTTTATTTCTTTAATTCATTTTTATACTAGTAATGGTGGCGATCAGCAACTTTTAGTGGGACTGCGGTATTGCAGCGGACATTCTGACACTTTTGAGACTTTTTGGGAACCAGTGACACTAATACATCGATCAGTGCTAAAAATATGCACTGTCACTGTATTAATGGCTGGGAAGAGGTTAACATCAGGGGCGATCAAAGGGTTTAATGTGTGCCTAAACAGTGTTTATGTGAACCGTGTGAGGTTCAGATATGCTGTTGATTGTAAGCCATCGTTTTCTGTACTATTCTTTTATAAAAAAGTTGAAATATATAGAATTTATTTTAACCGCTTGCCGCCCACCATCAATTGATGGAGGGACGGTGGGGCTCTCATTCATATGACGTTGTCCCAGAACGGCCACTCTGTATTGCTAGGACCCGGCGCAACCCCCATCTCTTTTGTACCTCAGCCACGGCTGTGGCTAAGGTACAAAAAAGGCTGAGGTACAACATTCATCCATTAATCACAGCTCGGTATTCAACTTTGTCCAGCATGACACCTACTACATTTCTCTTGGCTCTAACTATAATTCACCATGACCTACAAAAAGAAAAATCGGCATGCATATTACTAAGATATCCACCTATAAACCTGCAACATTTCAGATCCCAAGCACATCTAGATCATGGTGAGGGTAAGAACTTACTGGCCTCCCCTCGTAGGCACCATGTTGGCCTTACACCAATCTAGTGGTACTATTCCAGTCATTAAAGAGTCCCTAAAAATTAGAAACAATAGCTTTGAAACGACAGAGCTCAATCCTTTTAGGATCCGTGGGTGTATGCCATCTGGTCCGGGTGCTTTATCCCCCTTAATTCTGTCTAAATATTTCTGGACCATATCACTTTTGAGCCATTGGGGATCATTTGGGGCTGTGTCAATACCATCCCCATTATGGCCATGAGCTCCCCCATGCTCCTTTTATACACAGAGCTGAAGAAGATATTTAATACATTTGCCTTATCTTTGTCCCCAGTCACCCACTCCAGTTTATTTTGTAAAGGGCCTACTTTCTCAGACCTGACCTTTTTACTATTAATATATTAGAATAATTTTTGGGGGTTTGTCCTACTATCTTTTACAAGCCGTAGTTCATTTTGAATTTTTGCATCCTTGATTTCCTTTTTACATATTCTGTTATATTCTTTGTAACATTTAAACAATGATAGTGTTCCTTCATTTATATATTTTTTAAAAGCTCTTTTCTTATTATTTATAGTTATTTTAAACTTTGGCCGTGAGCCAAATAGGTTTTATTTCTAGCCTTTTAAACCTATTGTCCATGGAAATATACTGCAGTAAATTAACATATTTTTTTTTGAAGAATTGCCATTTCTGTTGTGTGTTCATCGATTCCAATATTCCCTCCCAGTCTAAGATTGGAGAGCAGCCCTCATCCTTGGAAAATTTGCTCTCTTAAAGTTAAGTGTTTTTATATTTCCAGTATGAGCTTGCTGCTTACATCTTACATTAAACCAAATCCTGTTATGGTCACTGCTACCCAGATGTTCTTTTATATGAACATTAGTAATAAGCTCTGCATGGTTTGAGATTACCAGGTCCAATCATTCATAGTCGGGCCTCTATGAACTGTACCATAACATTGTCTTGTAATAGGTTTATACATTTTTGCCCTTTAACTGTTCGAGCAGTGCCATTACTCCACTAAATCCCTGGGTAGTTTAAATCTCCCTTTATTATCACTGTCCCAGCCCTTGCAGCCCTTTCTATCTGTGCAAGGAGCTCCACCTCCTCATTAACACTGGGAGGTCTATAACAAACTCCAATGATTACTTTTGTAGTACACACACCCATGCAGTTCAACCCATAATGCTTCAGCCTCATCACACTCTCCATCAACTAGATCCTCTTTCACACTCACTTTGAGATCACTTCTCACATAGAGACAAACACCACCACCCCTCCGTTTTACCCTGTCTTTCTGAAAGAGAGCATAGCCAGGAATATTAATAGCCCAGTCATGTGAAGAGCGAAGCCAAGATTCAGCAATACCAATTAAATCATAGTTCTCTTCGTGCACCAAAGCTTCCAATTCACCTATTTTGCAGACTTCTGGCATTGGTGAACATACACTTTAATTCATTCACATTTTGCACACATATTTTGTTTATTTTTTTATTTTTATACACCTAGTATCATTTTCAATGGTTCTTTGTAACATGGGGACCTTCTTATCCTCTGCCAGAGGTCTCCCGCTATCTTTCCCTATACCACCCACCAATAGGGACTGACCCCTGCCCAGTGTTGGTGATCTTACTTTAAAAAAGTAATTAGTTACATTACAAATTACTTCTCCCAAAAAAGTAATTGAGTTAGTAACTCAGTTACTACATTGGAAAAGTAATTAGTTACTCAGAAAAGTAACTGTGATTTTTTTTTTTTTATATATTCTTAGGGGCGGGTCTAGTATTACTGTAAGCAAGGGGTGCGTTCCCCCCTGCACGTCTATTTCCCCTCTGTACCCCCCTGCACGTCTGTTCCCCCCCAACACATATATCTGTTTCCCCTCTGTACCCCACTACACATCTGTCCCCCCCACACACGTATATCTGTTCCCCCTCCGTACCCCACTACACGTCTGTCCCCCCCCCACACATATATATCTGTTTCCCCTCTGTACCCCACTACACATCTGTCCCCCCCACACACGTATATCTGTTCCCCCTCTGTACCCCACTACACATCTGTCCCCCCCCCACACACATATATCTGTTCCCCCTCTGTACATCTGTCCCCCCCAAACTCACGGATCGGATCGTTGCTTGGATCAGAGTCACGGATCGGATCATTTTTTGGATCAGCAAATAATAATTGAATTTGCAAAAACCTGTAAAAATTCCACCACCATAAAGCCCCCACTGTAATATCCATAATCTCACCCACTGTAATATCCACGTCATCTCCTCAACTGTAATATTGGCTGAGTATGGCTGGGTACGGCTGAGCATGGCTGGGTACGGCTGGGTATCGCCGAGTATTACCGTGTATTGCAGAGTATGGCTGGGTATTACCGAGTATTGCAGAGTATGGCTGGGTATGGCAGAGTATTGGCAGGGTGTTGCAGAGTATTGGCAGGGTGTTGCAGAGTATTGGCAGGGTGTTGCAGAGTATTGGCAGGGTGTTGCAGAGTATTGGCTGGGTATCGCAGAGTATTGGCTGGGTATTACCGAGTATTGCAGAGTATGGCTGGGTATTACGGGGTATTGCAGAGTATGGCTGGGTATGGCAGAGTATTGCAGAGTATAGCTAGGTATTACGGGGTATTGCAGAGTATGGCTGGGTATGGCAGAGTATGGATGGGTATTACGGGGTATTACGGGGTATTGCGGGGTATTGCAGAGTATGGCAGAGTATGGCAGAGTATGGCTGGGTATGGCTGGGTATGGCAGGGTGTTGCAGAGTATTGGCAGGGTGTTGCAGAGTATTGGCAGAGTGTTGCAGAGTATTGGCAGAGTATTGGCAGAGTATTGGCAGAGTGTTGGCAGGGTATTGGCAGAGTATTGGCAGAGTATTGTCGGGGTATTGGCTGGTATGCAGAGTATTGGCAGGGTATGTGCTGGCATCCGATCTCTCCCCTCCACTGTACAGATCTGTACACAGAGGGGAGAGAGGAACCAGCGTCATCTTGACGCCGGTTTGTTTACAAGTGATCGCTCCGTCATTTGACGGAGCAATCACATTGTAAACGGCCGACGGGTGCACCAAGATGGCCGCCGCTCCGGAGCTAGGCCGAAGACGCGGCCTTTCCTAAGGCCGAGGCCGTGGACGGCTCCGCGGATCGCGGCGAGTAATTGCGGTAACGCCGCCCCAGTAATGGGAACAGCGTTACCGCGAGGGGAAGAGTAATCAGTTAGATTACTCGTTACCCTTTAAAGTAACGGCGTTACGTAACGCCGTTTACTTTAATCGCGTTACTTACAACACTGCCCCTGCCTGACCTGTCTACCCCATTATAATCAAATTCACCCTCCCCCTCAATCCCAATTTACGTAGTCCTCCAGCCTTCCCATAAGCCCAGCACAGCAAACCCCCTTCCATTTAGGTGCAAACCATCTTTAACATATAGGTTGTACCCCAATGAAAAGTCAGCCCAGTGCTCTAGAACCCCAAATCCCTCCTTCTTACACCAGGCCTTTAGCCATGCATTCAGCTCTCTAATCTCCCCCTGTTTTTCCTGTGTTGCACATGGCATAGGCAATATTTCACAGAATTTCAGCTTGGAGGTCCTTATAATCGCTCCAGTCCTCCAATAGCTGTACTTCAAAGTTTTTTTGTGACTTCTTATCCTATATATGTGCTCTACCACAATGTGAATAAAATGCACACTCACCAACCATAAACCTTTAAAACAAATATACCAAGAGCCCTTATGAGATGGTAAATAATATAGTATAGTATATTTATTAAAGCAGGTATAACACATTAAAAGTAAGTTACACTTGCATTCCATGGTGCTTCAGTTAGCATCAACATATACAGCCTCAGGAGAAAATACACTCGGCCTGCCATTTGTGTGGAGGCAGAATGTGCTCCAGGACCCGAAAGTGGTGGGAAGTTTCTGCTGGAAGTGCCGTTAATACTGACGTCTGTGCAGCCTCAATGCATTTTGCAGGATGTGTGTCATTAGGAAGTCAAGGCTGTATATGTTGGTGCTAACTGAAGCACCAATAAATGTAAGTGTAACTTTGGAGTGGCTGGTTGTTTGGGACCCATCACCCCACCATCTAAATGGCCATTTGAAGAGCCGTCTAAGGAATCCCATTTGAGCATCATTCTAAATGTTTGAGGTGTTTTAAAGGTTTATGGTTGGTGAGTGTGCATTTTACTCACATTGTGGTGGAGCACATATATAGGATAAGAAGTCACCAAAAATTTGAAGCAAGGTGATTGGAGGATTTCAGGAAGGACTTTTCACACATTTTTTCGGAACTTTATTTGAATGTTTTTCCAAAGTTTTTTTGCAATTTATTATTCGGAGCTGTATGATGCACTTTGTTTTAATTTGATTTTACAGTAGCGCCGTACCTTTTTTCCATTTTTTTTTCAGCTTACCAATTCTTAGATGTATTGGCTGCATATGTTTTCTTTTTTTAGGCTTCCCTTTTTAAAATTGTTGCCTGGTGATCCGGCCAGAAAGTCTGCTGTTTCTCAAACAAGCTGTCCTGCAGATGTCATAGGTATATAGCGGTACCTTCGTGAGGGCTGCTATGTATTGTAGTCCACCTGTCACCCCGCCCAGCCAGGCACACAATTTCCAGTCACTCTTAGACAGAAAACAGTCCATGCACTTTGTTTTGTATTTTTATTGAGTGGAATTAACTTGGATAGGGTAAAGGTATATGGGATGCCCAGTTGATTGAATAAAATATACATGGGACAAACTATATACACTCTCTGTATATACTCTCCAGTCTTCACTCCAGCACAACACTTGCTTGCAGACTATTCCTCCTCAATAACTCCAGCACTTTACTTGCTTATACATCCAGGACCAGCTAGCACTGATGTATAGGCCGGAGCTGACTCAACCATGCCTAAGGTAGATGCCCTTTGCAGGCAGGGACCGCGGGCCCCTTTTTGTGTAGCAACAAAAGTAAGGTAGTTCTTGCTAGCTGTCCGCGTGGCTACTGAGCTCAGTACCACATCTTCAGACCCTGCCAGCCCTCATGGCTGCAGCTGCCTCCCTCCACTGCCCATGTTTCCACAGTTCTCTCATCTAGTTCTGCACCCATCTCAGACTGCAATCTCCCAGTCCTACTAGGCGTGCCTCCCCAGTCCTCTCTTCTGGTTCTACACCCATCTCAGACTGCTCTCTATGAGTCCTCTCAGGCGTGTCTCCCCAGTCCTCTCCACTGTGCTTCACTCACCAGCCATTCTGGCTGCGACCTGTTGTTTCTCCTTGGAGACTTGCCTGGCAGTGCTCTCTCTTGCTGTCCTCTCTTTGCCCCCTCCTTGCCAGGACACCTCTGTGGGTTGTAGGAGGGTCCCCTCCGCACCCGAGCCCAGGCCCAAGTTCACCCCCCAGACTGGGGAGCTCCCTCCAAAACCATCGACAGCCTAGCACTCCATCTCCAACTTCCACCCGAACAACTCCTCCCCAGCTGGGCTGACCCTGAGTATTTAAGGAGGCATGCCCCCTGCCAATCCAATTTTGGGATTGGTTAGGGCTCCTCAGAATACCCCAGGCAACTCCACCTCCCCTCTCCACCTCTCTTTCCAGAAAACACCAGAATGTTCTGGAAAGAAGTAGGAGGTCCTGGTGATACTGCTCGTGAGTCACCCAGCACTACCCTGAGCCAGTCCTAGCCCAGATCAAAACAAACAGGCCTGGCTGCCAGCCAGTCCTACCTAAATTTACCTACTCTAAAACCTGTATACATACTCTAGCAACCTAGAGAGTGCTACACATAAATTAATTGAAATGCTTCCTTATTCATCATTCATAAGAAATAATTGCTAGGATAAACCAACTAACCTCCCTCCCACCCTTCACCTGCCACACAGACATACCAGCAATCAAAGAGTAGCTAGGTGGGTAGAGCCTGATGGGGATTCAAAGTTTCCCATCAGGTTCTCTCTCCTTGTGATTAACATTGGGCAATGGACAAATGTCTTAGCCAGTAGAAAGCCTGCTATTGGTTATGGGATGCACCCACTGCCTGCTGTCAATCCCATAGAGAAAGCAGAGCTGATGTGTAGCTTTAGCTGCCTCATTTCCAGTGGCAACTCTCTCAAGGGGGATCCTCCCTCTGCAACATTGCCTCCCGCCTGCTTATGCTTCAGTTTTGTGTCTCAGACAGCCGTGCTTTCTAATGGCATTTCCTTTTCCTCTCACCTTTAACATATCCACATGACATAATTCCCATAACAACCTTGCCAATCCTGTGTCCCTCCAACTCCTCCCCTTTGTTGGCAACCTGAGCCAATCATACTTCTCAGAAGCCTGACAGCGCAATCCTGAACCACTCATGGGAAAAGTAGTGCATTATCAGAGTTATGGAAATATTATGAAGTTTGAGGGAACATCTCAACTGTTAGCTGCCTCTGGACTGGGTGTTTTTTTTTTTGGCCACAAGTTACTCTCTGGGGAGTGGCAGGCGGAGGACAGGAGTTTGCCATCCTAAAATGTGTAAACACATACAGTTCATCCCAGTACAAGCAACCTCAAAGATCACTTGATGCACTACTACTTAGCCCTGCATGTAGAAGAAGCTGGAGTGAGTCATGTATCCTAAAGAAAAAAGCTAAAGGAAAGGTATTTACTCTACTGGAAATAGTGAAATTTAGGGATTGACTACTTATTTTTTTGTTATGCCCCGTACACACGGTTGGATATTCTGATGGAAAAAGTCTGATCGGATTATGTTGTCGGAAAATCTGATCGTGTGTGGGCTCTAGCGGGCTTTTTCCGTTGGAATTTCCGATGGAAAGGATCTCAAATTTTCCGACAACAAAATCCGATCTGACTTTTTCCGATCGTGTGTAGGGAATTCCGACGGACAAAGTGCCATGCTCAGATCAAATTACGAGACCAAAGCTATTGGCTACTAGCCTCTACGTAGTTCCGTAGTGCGCAACAAACGTCACCATGCTCGGAACGATCGGATTTTCAGACAACTTTGTCCGACCGTGTGTATGCAACACCATGCCACATCTGTCTGAAAAAATCGGACGGATTTTGTGGTCGGAATTTCCGACCGTGTGTACGGGGGCTTAGTCTTCCCAAACTATATGCTGACAGTGTAGATGGGTTTAATGACACTTTACTTTTTTTTACATTACTTTTTTTTATCATAGTGAGGTGTAAACCATGTAATAAACAAACAATGTCTTCTATCTGCGTTTCTGTATGTTATTGATGGGGCTCCCAAAGCTTTCATATTATTGATAGATGCCCCTTTTACCATTTAGAACTGTCCAGCCATTGCCAGCATTTATACAACTGTCCTCTACTGTGCCTGTCCATGTGTTCTGTTTTATTCACACACTTGTAAGCCACCGACACTTCCCAGATCACTCCTTCCATTCTCGTCTCATCTTCCAATGACTATTTAAGGCAAGCATTATCAAGAAAGTTTAAACAAAACGCAGGACCTCTCCTCCTTTAAAACTTAAAAATAACTAGCCAGCCACGAACAAGAGTAAACAGATATAAATCAGACAAGGAAGACACTGAAACCAATGTCTGAAAACAGACCTGTACTCCTAGCCGGTTACACCTACTGCAGCTAACCATTAAGTGTATATAGAAAAAGAAAAGTGATGATGTGGCCAATAGTATCCATTATGTATCCCTAAACCTTGTTTAACAATAACTTGGTATTAACTAGTATTCATAGAGGAACAACCAAGGCATTTTTGCTACTACAATTAAATTTTTACTATTACAAACACATGGGCTTATTCAGTAAGGCAGTTCTACTGTATAATAATCTACCAACTGCAAAGACTTATGGCCACCAATCCAATTTCAGTTTTTTGTAGCAATGCCAATGAAAGATTAATTCTGATGGGTGATTGCTATGATTTAATGCACATACAGGTGCAGCTCAAAAAATTTGAATATCATCAAAAAATGTATTTATTTCAGTAATTCAATTCAAAATGTGAAACTCATATATTATAGAGATTTATTACAAACGGAATGATATATTTTCAAGCATTTCTTTCTTTTAATTTTGATGATTATGGCTTACAGCTAGTGAAAACCCCAAATTTAGTATCTCAGATAATTAGAATATTACATAAGACTAATAAAAAAAAAAAATGAATACAGAAATGTTGGCTTGCTGAAAAGTATGTACATGTACAGTATAGTATGCACTCAAATCGGGGCTCCTTTTACATGAATTACTGCATCAATACAGCGTGGCATGGAAGGCAATCGGCCTGTGGCAGTGCTGAGGTGTTAGGGAAGTCCAGGCTGCGTTGATAGCGGCCTTCAGCTTGTCTGCATTGTTGGGTCTGGTGTCTCTCATCTTCCTCTTGACACTAGCCCACAGATGCTCTATGGGGTTTAGGTCAGTCGAGTTTGCTGGCGAATCAAGCACAGTCATCATTAAACCAGGTATTGGTACTTTTGGCAGTGTGGGCAGGTGCCAAGTCCTGCTGGAAAAATGAAATCAGCATCTCCATAAAGCTGGTCAGCAGATGGAAGCATGAAGTGCTCCAGGATTTCCTGGTAGAGGCCTGCGCTGACTTTGGACTTTATAAAACACAGTGTACCAACACCAGCATATGACGTGGCTCCCCAAATTATCACTGACTGTGGAAACTTCACATTGGACCTCATGCAACTTCGATTATGTGCCTCTCCACTCTTCCTTCAGACTCTGGGACCTTGATTTCCAAATGAAATGCAGAATTTACTTTCATCCAAAAAGAGGACTTTGGACCAGTGAGCAACAGTCCATTTTTTTCCTTAGCCCAGGTAAAATGCTTCTGACGTTGTCTTTGGTTCAGGAGTGACTTGACACAAGGAATGCGACAGTTGTAGCCCATATCCTGGATATATTTGTGTGTGGTGGCTCTTGAAGCACTGACTCCAGCCATAGTCTATTCCTTGTGAATCTTCCCCAAATTCTTGAATGGCCTTTGCTTCACAACCCTCTCAAGGCTGTGGTTAACCCTGTTGCTTGTGCACATTTTTCTACCACACTTTTTCCTTCCACTCAACTTACCATTAATATGCTTGGATACAGCACTCTGTGAGCAGCCAGCTTCTTTAGCAATTACCTTTTGTGACTTACACTGCTTGTGGAGGGTGTCAATGACTGTCTTCTGGACAACTGTCAAGTCAGAAGTCTTCCCCATGATTATGTAACCTACTGAACCAGACTGAGAGACCATTTAAAGGCTCCGGAAACCTTTACAGGTGTGACACCATGAGTCTACGATTTTGATTTTGATTTTCACAATATTCAAATTTTATGAGATAGTGAATTTTGGGTTTTCACTAGCTGTAAACCATAGTCATCAAAATGAAAAGAAAGAAATGCTTGAAATGTATCACTCTGTGTGTAATGAATCTATATAATATATGAGTTTCACTTTTTGAATTGAATTACTGAAATAAATTAACTTTTTTGATGATATTCAATTTTTTTTAGATGCATCTGTGGATTGCTCTTCATCTTTCTGAATAAGGCCTATGGGAACCAAGCATGAAAATGTGTAACTGTATTGCTGGTGTTTGGTGAAAAAAAAAAAAACACTTCTGTGTTGTAAGCAAACATTAAACAACTAAAAAAAGGGGAGGGGGGTTGATGGACCAGTTAGTCTTTTTCTGTTACTATTCTTGTATGTTATTATAGTTCATATTTAGTACATGCATTTCAATATATCTTAAATATGCAATGGAAAGCCATACATAAAACATTTTATCAATGTATTTTTTTACTGTGTACTTGTCAAATGTCAGCTTTTTCATAGCACATTGTAAAATACTGTCTGCAGGAATTGTGCAATAAGCACATTTTGACTGATCTGCTTGTTTTGGTATGTAAAAGTCAGACTGTAGCCAAATGCCCATTTACTCACCATGCTCAGATGCAGGCTTTTAACTCCTTTTCCCACAACTCCTTCAGTTCCTTCAAATGGCTCAGGGAAAATAAATTTCTTTGATTCCCTTCCCCAGAAACTCAAAAAGGCCACACCTGATGAAGCAATGGTAGCTGGGCAGGTGGTCTGCAGCTAGGTGAGAGGCCCTTCAGTGTCAAAACCAGTATAAGGGGAACCAGACAGGAGCCTAACAGCATGCAGCTTCTCAAGAAAACCAAACTACTGTGGGGAGCCAGTTCAAGTGGGCTGGCCCCGTTGTGTCTGCAGGCTTAGGATCCCTCCAGCTGTTTACCTGTGTTAAATCTGCGGTGGTGCTGAAAACAAAAAGAGGAAATCACACACTAAAAAGAGCACCCAAAAGGGGAAGCTCCACTTGTTTGCTTCCTCCCCCCTCCAGTGTCACATTTGTCACCTTTCAGGGGGGGGAGTGGGTACCTGTTAAAAACAGGTACCCATCCCCACTTCCGGGAGACCTCACCATGCCAAGATTCCTCTGAAGTTTGGCCCCCCTCCTCCTTCCTCTGCCGCCGGGCCAGTTAGAAAGCGCAGTGCACTTCACACATACGCAGTAGGGAGCTGACTGTGAAACCAAAAGGTGTCAGGGCTGGGCTTATACCTTCCTTCTCAAAGCTAGCCGCTCAGCTGTTGGCTAATTGCCAGCTCCTTTCTCTCCATAGTGACTCACCTGTTGATGATATCTTGCTCGTCAGTCCTGCCTACTTAAGCCATCCAGCCCAGATGATCTCTGCCTTCGCCTTGGTCATATCTCTAGAGATGCTCTCCTGTGTTCCTGTTAAAGACTTGCTTGGCTGACATTCCTTCTGGCTCCAGATCCTGCTTGCTGTTCTATTGTGCTCATCTCTGGCTCCCAGACGTTTTGGCTTGTCTGACTATCCGTTACGGTTCCTGAACTCTGGCTATGTTTTGACTACATTTACTCTATTTACCTTTTTATTATTATTATTATTAAACAAGTGTGATTTACATGTACTTATGTCTCAGTCTGATTCATGGTTTCTAAAAAAAGGCTTCGCTGCTGGTTTCTCTTACTATGAATGACAGTGGCAGCACCCGAGAGCCGATCGGCAAATCGGATGGGGTGCTGACATCGCAGGATCCCTGGACAGGCAAGTATCCTAATATTTGTAGCTGCTGACATTTCAGCACAATCATTATGGTGTGCTACAGTCTCTAACCTTTTTCTTCAAAGAAATCACACAATGGGCCATTCAAAAACAGTGATAACCATTACACTATCCTAATAATTTTCTGCCAGCTGTCCTGAAATAGGGAATAATCCTCAAATTTTTGGGATATGTGATCAAATGCGATATGTAAATATGTTCTGTTTTAAGAAGGTGTTACTGTTGTGACACACTAATAGTGTGGGATTTTTCATTAATTTTACCCAAACATATTTGCCCCTGTGCTGCTGGGCCACATAGGGGTTCCAAAGTTGTCCATTACTATAGTAACACCCCTGGGTTTTTGATACTTGCTGATAATCAATGCATCAATTTCCTATGCTTGTTTTCCTTCTTTGTTGTTCATCTTTCATTGTTCTTCACTTTCCTATTTAAAAACAAGGTTAGTTTCCCAGTGCTTTTCACTCCTCACATCTTCTCGCCTAATGTAAGTCAATGTCTCTGTCTCACATGCTTCTTTCTTTCATCTTGAACTCTCCCAATCAATACAGTAACCTCTTCTAGAACCATGCTTCATTTCCCCACTGCTTCAGCTCCACCTCACTAAATCCTTCTCATTACATGCTTGAGTGGGCAAGCGGCCTGCAAACACTGGCTGGCCTGGCAGCAGAAAACACAGATATTTTTCTTCTATCATCTCCATAGACCATAGACAAATATTACTTTGTATTGAGGATTAACAAATTACACTCAGTGCAGTTTAATTTCCTACTAATTATACATCTAAAACCTACTATAAGTAGTCAGTGTGTCTACAGTCTATTCAGGAACCAATGCTGAACCAGGAGCAATCCATACAGTAAGGGGCTTTATACATGTCAATATATAGATTTTTTTAAAGTGTACTTCAGGTTTTCAATATATGAAACAAACATAATATTAAAGTTACTAAAATTAATAAAAAGTACCTTTACTGTCTTCCTACTTTATCAAAGTCAAAGCATATACAGGCAAGATATTATCAGGTAAAACAGACTTTGTAAAGATCAAAATTTTATATTATGATATCCTATAATGTGATCCTATAAAATCCTGTGAATAATAACTGTTTATGCATATGATCTTTTGTTGAAAAGTGGTGATCTGTATATCCCCTGAAGAAGCCATTTTTGGCGAAACATGTTGGAAATCCGAAAAAAACACGTCTTGACCACCTGTATATATGGACACCAGTGACCATTGTGAGATGTATAGATACTCTGGATTTTATTGAACCCAACATGTTTTAATCCATTGGGAACAAACTTTATTGATTTTATATATAAATGTGTTTTTCTCTGATTGTGGGCACCGCTATAATCCTAAAACACCCTGTTGCTTCAATTGATACTCAATAGGGATGAGGTGCGGGATACTATACTGTCACCCAATCATTATTCAAGACAATATATCCTATAATAGTATACAGAAATATATCCAATAAAGTATAAGAAAAAGTATAATACTTGTAGTAAAGGTGTATGATGGAAAGTTAAGCCTTTTGAGGTGGAGACACTCATAGAAAAGATACTATGAGTGATGTACCTGCAAGGTGGTTGTTCTAGCCAAAAGGAAAGTTGGTCAAAATCTCTTGTTGTTATCAAGATTATAAGAATTCGGCTGCATACCACTGCTGGTCCAACAAGATTTATTGAAGATTGTACAAGTAACTACCACCAGGACACAGACAATAGATACAGGTTGACGCATTTCACACAGACATTTTGCTTCCTCAAAACCTTCCTTTTGAAGAAGCACAATGTCTGTGTGAAACTCGTCAACCTGTATCTATTGTCCTGGTGGTGGTTACTTGTACAGTCTTCAATAAATATTGTTGGACCAACGGTGGTGTGCAGCCAAATTCTAATTGTCTCTACTATTACGGAAGTGAGCCGGAAGTAACACCCAGACCACCAAGTTCAATTGGATATTATATTCACCTGGAGCAGCGTACCGTCCTTTTCTTTCAGTCTAGTATCAAGATTACCTTTCTTTTCAGTGTTTCTGTTTTTTTAGTCCATGTAAAATTTGTATCAAGTCTGATCTCACAGTTCTTTTCTAGGTAAAGGAAATCATTTTTAAAAAGATCTGAAAAGTCATTGGATAGCTACAAAAATCTTAAAGACCTTTGACATTTGTCTAACAATGTTACTCTTTGCTGAATCTGCTCATGGATTCTTGTAATAGATAATGAGAAACAGACCCACAAGCAATAAGTGTTGCATTGCATAGCTTTTAATTCTAAAAATGTGACATTACTTGTAATGAAAATGGGAAGAAGGAACAAGATGTTCCTGTATAGAAATATATTGCACAAATCAGGTTACTGATTGTTAAATCAACAACTTTTATATATCTAATTTCCACAGCAAAAAAGTAATTTGAATACATTTGCACAAGATTTAAAGCAAAACTAAATTTTTTCAGGAAAGACATTGTACCCAAGTCAACTACTCCAACTACAAGGATTTTGGAGACTTTCCTTTCCACTGCGCCTGCTGTAAACTTCAGTGCTAAGTGGAAGGTTTTATATTTACTATAATTACATAATCAAAAGCAATTTTTGCCCCTTTAGAGGTGCAGTCTTTTTTGAAGCACGTCTTTAGTTTGACATTGCATGGAGTGAGCTGCCAGTAAAGAAAGTTAAAACAATTGGAAGAGCAGAGGGATGGGGACGTTCATTCAGTAATGAGTAAAGGCTTTCAAATGTTCTTTGACGTTTATTGTTAAACAAGTAAAGGGCAAAGGGAAACCTTTTAATTAATGTGTCTGGGATTTCATGCTTAAAATTTAACTTACTGTACTTAGTACAAATGTGTGTACTGCAACTTTCCACTGAAATTCTGCTTTTAGCTAGTTTAAATGGTATCCACAAACTGTAGTTATGATCTGCAACAATGTCAAACAATTGCATAGCAAACTGTAGTCAAACATGGTTCTGAATATCTTCAATAAAACAGAACTAAAGGCTTTTCTTTTTCTTTTTTTCATTTTGGATAGAATAAGGAAGGGTTTTTTATTTTTTTTTTATTTTTTGTTGTTTTTTTGCCATATGTGTCCCAATGTGTCTAACTTTCCAGTTCTATAGCCAAAACACAAAAAAAAACAGGGAATCCCTCCAAAGTGAGGGATCCCTTGGTTGTCACCAGCGTCACCAGAACTACTGCTCCCATTGAAATGGTTTCATTATTTTCCTGTTCTAATGATAATCTAAAATTTTTGATTCTTCTATTTTTTTTGTCACATTTATTCTTGGTGACCATAGTAAACAGAGCAAACATAGTCTTCCTTAAGGGGACATAGACAGCAATAAACACCTGACAGGTGTTCTAAATCCTTTTCAACCCTATCTAAATCCTTTTCAACCCTATCCAAAATTTTATTAAAAAAAAATGCCTTTAGTTATGCTTTAACTGTACACTTTTGCCCCGTAGACACGATCGGAAATTCCGCCAGCAAAAGTCTGATGAGAGCTTTTGGTCGGAAAATGTGATGGTGTGTATGCTCCATCGGACTTTTGCTGGCGGAATTTCGGCCAGCAAAAGATTGAGAGCATGTTCTCAATTTTTCGGTCGGAAAAAGTTTAGATCAGAAATTCTGCTCGTCTGTAAAAATTCCTACGTGCAAAATTCCTAAGCATGCTCGGAAACAATTTGACGCATGCTCGGAAGCATTGAACTTTATTTTCTCGGCTCGTCATAGTGTTGTACGTCACAACGTTCTTGACAGTCAAAAGTTCAGAGAACTTTTGTGTGACCGTGTGTATGTAAGCCAAGCTTGAGCGGAATTCCGATGGAAAAACAATCCAAGTTTGTTCCGACAGAAAATCCGCTCGTGTGTACGGGCATTAGAATAAGAAATACTTGAGAAGAGAGATGACAGTTATGATACCAAAATAATTATGGTTATTGATTGTGAATAAAAAAAACTACCTTTATCATTGGATACCTGTACTGAGAAAAATATGTAGGCCACCATTACTGACTTATCCTTCTGAATATGTTGTTTGCCTGGCTGTCACTTCCATACTTGCATAATCACTAGAGAAATACTGCTGGAAAATGCAACCCCAACATAGGTTCTACAAAGAACTGTTCATGCCCTGCCCCATATGATTCTAGACAGCTAGTCCTACACAACTGAAGGAATGTCTTCTCTGTTCTTAGTGCAGACGGCAGAGAAGCACAATGTAAACAAAACAATGCTTACACTGGCCTCTGATAGTAGCTTTCAAAGAACATGGAAAGAATGACAGAGGTAATAGATTACATTTCCAAACATGCTTGTTGGCCTTGGATATACAAAAGAAACAAATGTATTCTAAAAGTGCAGTTTAGCTTTTTAATACAATTCTCACGTGAAAGAGAATTATTTAATAATATTGCCAAAGTCCTGAAAAAAGATCCCAAAGGAACCAAAATTAGAAGCTCAGCTGCTGGTCTTTGCAATCTTCAAGTTTAATGTTTGAAGAAATGCACAAAACCATTGACGTTCTTTTACTTTTGTAGTTGGAGTACAGCTGTAGCTATTGTAAGGCATAAATGAGGTGCTAACCCAAAACACACTTAATTATTGTTTCACTTTTAATACATTTATAATTATGGGATATGTGAAGTTGTGAAGTGCAAAGCAAACATTCTTTACGTATACAAGTGAATGTTGGAAAGTGCACATAGTATACAATGCCAATAACAAAGGGCTAAGGTTATAATAATAATCATCCATTAGAAGTGTAGCATGACAGACCTCTTAACGTTTCACTTTCTTTTTCTGCAAAAGTGGAAGTAAATTTTAAACTTGTATAATAAGGCTTACCTGTAGGTAATATCTAGGAATGTAGGAATATCTCGTAAATTTGCACAGTTTAGGAGATATTTAGAGTGCATGCAGCCGATGACGCTGGAGGGCTTCATTCTAAGGTAAGTATTTCATAATGAGCTAGTATGTGATGCATACTAGCTCATTATGCCTTTGCCTTACAGTTTTTTATTGTTTTGTTTTTTCCTAGGGTTTACAACCGCTTTCATTTTTATATTTCTTTCCTGACTTCCTTTGCTGTTTTCTGCCCATCCCGTGACTTCCTCTTGAACCTATAACAGTGCCTTCACATCAGTATTAAAATGGTGGAAGGTTTTCTCACTTAGCCATGTTAACTAACCCGCTAACCGATAACCCGTCATTGGATTGTAGTTACCTTTCCTTCAGCTTTTCAAGGATTACAAAAGCATAATCTGAATACTGTGTAGTTATGATAAGCCTTTTTGTCCTCAGTGATTACAGAAGAACATGAGTAGATCAGACAGACCCATAGCCATAGCTCCAAACTGTCCCCGATTTGGAGGCATTGTCCCTCTTTTTGAACCCAATCCTCCTATCCCTCTTTATCCCTCAGTTGTCCCTCTTTTCTGTCTGTTATACTGCAGTAAACCATACATCCAACCACTAGATTGTTGAATGTGTTTGTTTGAAATGCCAGTATCTTCAGCACAGGACTTCCACTGACCCCTCCCCCCCCCCCCTCTAAAGGAATGGATAGCCCAAATGGCAGATACCCTTCGGCTACAAAAATACATCTTTCAGCATAGGGGTAGCTTCAGTAAATTTGATAAGTTGTGGGCTCCTGGGCATGGCACCGGCAGATCTTATTATGGATCGCCTGATAATTGGCGGGGATGATAATATTTCTGGTATGATGGTATCCATTGGCAATGGGGTATTTATATTTGATTTACTATGTACCTGTACTTTGTTTTTTATTTCTTCTGTTCTTTGAGAGTTGACTATTATATTCTGTTATTTTACTGTTGAGATGCATTGGTGATTCCAGAACATTATGTTTTAATGTGTTGCGTATGTTATGGATTTTGTAATGCTGGCACAACCTGATTAATAAAACTTTGTTTGAGATAAAAAAAAAGAAAGGCCAGTATAAAGAAAAATTACTTGTGGTACTTGTGGCAAATAATTTTTTGCTTAATAATTCTTCTTGGTCCATGTAACTTGGTGCATCACACTGGTGTGTACTTCATCTACATACCTTATACTAAAGGGTCCTTCTCATCTCAGAACGTTGAGAGGTATGCCATAGCTTACAATGGCTAGTTGAAATGGAACATACTGTAGATTTAGATTTTCATGTTGTTAATGTCTAGGTAGGATCACTTTAAACAATCCTCCATGCAGATGTTTATTACCACATATACAATGTCTGAGCCTCTTTTTTGAAAATAATCTCTTGAGATATTTTGAAACATAATTGTAATCTTGTTACCTTGTTATTTAAAGATAAAATGATACATTTTTCCAATATAATTTCACCGAAAATATAGTTTTCATTCTCTTTGGCACATAAATGTTTTGGACATATCAGGCCATTTATAGTAAACCTGTACTGAAAGGAATTGTTATTATATTATTATTTTACAGGATTTATATAGTGCCAACAGTTTGTGCAGCGCTTTACAAAATTATAATATGAAGACTTGTGAAAATGATAGTTTCTTGGCTATCCCTGTCTATATTATTTTGTTATTTACTTATCTGGAGCAAGCAGGAAGTAAGACGTTTCAGTGCTAACTCAGAACAAGTATCCACATACTTCGGAGTCAGCGCTGAAACTACTGGATACACATAACAGCCGGGTAACCACAATTATCAGAAGAATATGACAGCCTACATATTTCATTTCCTACAGTAATATTATGTATTATGTGCTGTCCTTCTAAACTCTGCATAATTTGTCAAATTATAGTCAAACTCTACTTAAAAAATAATAGTTTTAATAATAGCAAAAATTGTTATGCTTACACTCGTGTTTGTTATAAGATACTTTAAATCGTATGTGCTACAGAGTACCAACTCTGCTATTTGTGAAAAATGTAAAAGACACAACATTTTCAGTTATCTTAAATCACATTTACTCGCTGATAAATTTTTGTAATAAATCTTATCACCTTGTTAGAGATATACCGATCAGCCATAACTATATGACCACTGGCAGGTTAAGTGAATAACATTTATTACAGTGGTGTGAAAAAGTGTTTGCCCCCTTCCTCATTTCCTGTTCCTTTGCATGTTTGTCACACTTAAGTGTTTCGGAACATCAAACCAATTTAAACAATAGTCAAGGACAACACAAGTAAACACAAAATGCAATTTGTAAATGAAGGTGTTTATTATTAAAGGTGAAAAAAAATCCAAACCATCATGGCCCTGTGTGAAAAAGTGATTGCCCCCCTTGTTAAAACATACTATAACTGTGGTTGTCCACACCTGAGTTCAATTTCTCTAGCCACACCCAGGCCTGATTATTGCCACACCTGTTCACAATCAAGGCATCACTTAAATAGGAGCTGCTTGACACAGTAAGGTCCACCAGAAGATCCTTAAAAGCTACACATCATGCCGAGACCCAAAGAAATTCAGGAACAATTGAGAAAGAAAGTAATTGAGATCTATCAGTCTGGAAAGGGTTATAAAGCCATTTCCAAAGCTTTGGGAATCCAGCGAACCACAGTGAGAGCCATTATCCACAAATGGCGAAGACATGGAACAGTGGTGAACCTTCCCAGGAGTGGCCGGCCGCCCAAAATTACCCCAAGAGCGCAGCGACGACTCATCCAAGAGGTCACAAAAGACCCCACAACAACGTCCAAGGAACTGCAGGCCTCACTTGCCTCAGTTAAGGTCAGCGTTCATGCCTCCACCATCAGGAAAAGACTGGGCAAAAATGGCCTGCATGGCAGAGTTCCAAGGAGAAAACCACTGCTGAGCAAAAAGAACATCAAAGCTCGTCTCAATTTCTCCACAAACACATCTTGATGATCCCCAAGACTTTTGGGACAACATTCTGTGGACCGATGAGACAAAAGTGGAACTCTTTGGAAGGTGTGTGTCCAAGTATATCTGGCGTAGAAGGAACACTGCATTTCAGAAAAAGAACATTATACCAACAGTAAAATATGGTGGTGGTAGTGTGATGGTCTGGGGCTGTTTTGCTGCTTCAGGACCTGGAAGACTTGCCGTGATAAAAGGAACTATGAATTCTGCTGTCTACCAAGAGATCCTGAAGGAGAATGTCCGACCATCTGTTCATGTACTCAAGCTGAAACGAACTTGGGTTCTGCAGCAGGACAATGATCCTAAACACACCAGCAAGTCCACCACCGAATGGCTGAAGAAAAACAAAATGAAGACTTTGGAGTGGCCTAGCCAAAGTCCTGACCTGAATCCTAATGAGATGTTGTGGTATGACCTTAAAAAGGCCGTTCATGCTCGAAAACCCTATAATGTAACTGAATTAGGACAATTCTGCAAAGATGAGTGGGCCAAAATTCCTCCAGGACGCTGTGAAAGGCTCATTGCACGTTATCGCAAACGCTTGGTTGCAGTTGTTGCTGCTAAGGGTGGCCCAACCAGTTAATAGGTTTAGGGGGCAATCACTTTTTCACACAGGGCCATGATGGTTTGGATTTTTTTTCACCTTTAATAATAAACACCTTCATTTACAAATTGCATTTTGTGTTTACTTGTGTTGTCCTTGACTATTGTTTAAATTGGTTTGATGTTCCGAAACACTTAAGTGTGACAAACATGCAAAGGAACAGGAAATGAGGAAGGGGGAAAACACGTTTTCACACCACTGTATATTGTTACAATGGCATCTGAAAGTCAGTGGGATATATCACTGACAGAACATGTTGTCCCTGAAGTTGATGTCTTGAAAGCAGAAAAATGGACATTGCAGTTTGTTTTGTATGGGGCTGCATAGTTGCAGACTGGTCAGGGTACCCATGCTGACCCATGTCCTTAGCCAGAAGCATCTACAGTGGGCACCGAGCATCAGAACTGAACTATGAAACAATGGAAGAAGGTGGCCTAGTCTGATGAATGTCGTTTTCTTTTACTGTACATCATGTGAATGGCCAGGTGCGCTTACCTGGAGAGGAGATGGGAAGAAGACAAGCTGGATGTTACTTGACACGTTCCCCCTACCTAAACATTGTTGCTGGCCAAATGCATCCTTTCATGAAAACATGATGACTGTAGCCTCTTTCAGCATTGCAATGTGCCATGCCACACTGCAAAAATGGCGAGCATCTGTGGGGTGTGCTGAAAATACCAAAAAAAAAAAAAAAGGTCCAATCCATGGAGGCCCCTCGCAACTTACAGGACTTAAAGGATCTGCTACTGGTGGCTTGGTGCCAGATACCACAGCATCAGACCTTCAGAGGTCTAGTGGAGTCTATGTCTCAGGGGAACTTGCTAAATAATAGGTGGGTGGTCAAGAAAGTTATATATATTAAACTTTGATTATTTATAAAGTAATACGTAGCAAACGATGAACTTGAAAATAGAAGAAAAAAGTTAGATATTTAAAAGATGAATTCTGATCAACAATTTTCACTTCAGTTTGTATATCATTTTTTCCTATAGCCAGTATACAGTATATGTTTAGAACTTTTTCATACATGTTTGCATTTCCTCGACCCAGTGCTTTACAGTTTTACACTAGTTTGGTTCTGTATTAGTGTTGCACAGGGTCGCTGATAAGGCAGTACAGTCAGCCCTCCTATACTGGGCCCAGGCCTCATCAGTTCCAAAAGGAGGGCCTTGGCACCTGCCGAGCAGGAGGGCCGGTGTTCTGTCGAATAGTGCCCTCTATTGAAAAATGCCGTTCCGGACTGTGCATGCGCAGTACAGAACGGCATAACAACTGATTTCCTGATCATTTATGGTGGCGTGACGGCGCATGTGCAGTGTATCGGAAACAATAGTCGACGAGCGACGAGGGGCAGAAGTATTCTCAGATTCTGCTTTGCACTTGCGTGTTCAGTGTTTTGAAGAGCGTTCTTTTTTTTGGTGCCGATGGGCGTGTTCAGTGCTGCAAAAGGACAATGTTATTCTCCAATTCATACGCCCTGCAAAGCACTGATCACTGAACATTGCCTCTTTGCAGCACTGAACCCCCCCCCCTCCAATCAACACAAAAAAAACAACCCTTCACAACACTGAACACGCCCCGCAAGTGCGAGGCAGAATCAGAGAATAACTCTGTCCCTCTGCGCTCATCGGCTATTGTCTCCGATGCACTGCGCATGTGCCGCCATGCCGCCACAACAGTTTGTGCAGTTCATTACTGCGAATGTGAAGCCTGTATCGGGCATTTCTCGATAGAGGGCACCATTCGACAGAACACTGGCAGTACTGCTTTATTGCTGACACTTCTGACTCTTGAGCAGTGCTGGCTACTTTTCTTTCCTCCCTCCAGCTGCACTGTAGGGGGATCGGTTCTAGTACCTGCTGTCTGGGACCCCTGTTGGCTCCTTTCCCCGCAGTGCTGCCGGTTTTACTCCTCTCCCACCAGCAGCTGCTGAGGGCACACAGGGGGGTTATTTCAGGATGGTGAGCGGGGGGGGGCTCATCATCCTTAATGAACACAGTGTACCGATCACTTACTGTGGGGGTGCAGATATTGCCTCTGTGCCACTATTCACTTAAAGGGGTCTTGTTCGATGGGGGTATAATTTCTTCCATGGCTGCAAAGCATAGCATCATGACCGTTGCATTTTAGTAAAAATATAATTTGATATTTTCAGAAGAGGGGGGGCCCGTCCGGTAGGCTGCATAGAGCCCGTGATTTCTATTAGCACCCCTGGTGTTTGTGTATTCTAGCACCTATGTATGTGCAAATATTTAAATAAATACTCTTATTATACTGTTTAATACTGTTTCTTATTTACATAAAGATGAGGAAGAAAGCAAATGCTCAGTTCAACTGGTACAAGCGAATTATATCTACCATTGCAAAATAAATAGAAATGATAAATAGAGGAGTTGTATACATTTAAATCCTTATAACATGGTACAAATTAGGTGATAATGATATGTGTTCAATAAACTATTTCTTTATGCTTCCTGTGTCGTCCTCACATTTTCCACTCTGTCTTTTCCCAAATTCTGCCTTTCCTTTCCCAGACCCCCTAGCTCCACTCCCACACACATCTCTCCTACTTCTCTCACGCTCCCAATATCCTTATTTCTTGCTAACCCCATCCACGCCTCCTGTACAGTCCTCTGATCTTCCTATCTATACATTTACGTTGCAGTAACAATATATTAAGATCATCTTTCAGGTGAAGCACAAATCTTCTTTTTTTACCCAAATCAGCATAAAAGAATTACAAATAATAATCTGTTACTGTGCATTCTTACATTTCAATAATTACTATGTGAATGGTACGTAAGGTAAAAATAATGTATAATATAAATATGTAAATAATAATACTATTAAAAATATTTTTTCTACAAAAAGTCTTTATTCTTTTTTATGCTAGAAAGATAAGAAAATATACAAGTATATGTATATATATATATATATATATATATATATATATATATATATATATACACACACACATACTGTATGTACAGATGCTGTATTTTGCTGTATTTTGTGTTGTACCAATTCAATTTAGTTATCTGTGTACATATCTACAAAACATGCACTGTTGGCAAAAATACCAGACCTGACAAATAATCAAATCCTCCACTCCTCCTATCATTCCAGTTGTTTTTTAGAACATATTTGAGCATATGATAAAAAAAAAAAAAAAAAATTGTCAAAAAAAGCACGTGGGTGACTCAAGCAGCAGGCATCCATCTACAGCTCTCGTTTCTTGGTGGACTGAGCTTTCCAGGCCCTTATCACTACTAGAAATATCTCCTGAATTCTTATTTGTAATAAATGTATACCTGAAAGTTCACTGATGCATTTATTTAAAAAAAAAAAAAGCATTGCCTCCGAAGTCATTTACTTGGTTGAAATCATAACCACCAGTTGCTGAGAAAGCATTTAATATTTTTGGTATGTAACCTTAAAGTAGATGTACTTCCATATAAAACGTATCTTTTAAAAAAAAAATCACCTTTTGTAAAAGTGCCTATATGCAGCAAATACAGCCAGGTTTCATTATCTTTTATCCTGGGTTACCCTGTGTACGGTTGGGTCCACACGATATTACCAAATGTATTGGGACACCTGCCTTTACATGCACATGAACTTTAATAGCATCCTAGTCTTAGTCCGTAGGGTTCAATATTGAGTTGGCCCACCCTTTGCAGCTATAACTGTTCCACCAAATGATTTGGACCAGTCCACAAAGCAAGGTCTATAAAAACATGGATCAGGAAGTTTGGGGTGGAGGAATTTGACCTCAACCCGATAGAACACCTTTGGGATGAATTTAAGCGGAAACTGTGAGCCAGGCCTTCTTGTCCAATATCAATGCCTGACGTCACAATTGCGCTTATGGAAGAATGGTCAAACATTCCCATAGACACACTCCTAAACCTTGTGGGCAGCCTTCCCAGAAGAGTTGAAGCTATTATAGCTGCAAAGGGTGGGCCAACTCAATATTGAAACATACGGACTAATACTGGGATGCCCTTAAATTTCATGTGCGTGTAAAGGCAAGTGTCCCAATACTTTTGGTAAAATAGTGTATGTGTTTTGGAGGTGCGTTGAGTTAATGCATTGGGGTGCCATTCAATATTTAATTTAATAGCACAGCAAGTGCTAATGCACATAATGTGCAAAAGTGTTTCAGCCTGTAGTGTTGTAGGAAGTAAGGATGAAAGTGAGAAAGACTCTCATTCAAGTGTTTGTAAAGGCAAAAAAAAAAAAAATTCCAGTGTCTCTTTAAATTAATTAAATATGATTTCCCATGTTTGCACTGTATTTCCTGCTGCCAATGCTCTAATATACCTGGTTGATCCTGCCTGTGCCACTGCAAACCTGGAAGCTGATTGGTTTCTATATGCAAAGCTGCACCAGATTTTGCACTTTTCAGTTTTAGTAAATAACTTAGACCCGCCCCGCTCTCTCCTAGCTGCCATAACCCCAGTATATTCTTAAACGGCGGACGGTCCTCTTACTGATAAAAGTGATCTCCGTGGTGGATTCTCTGCAAGATCACTTTTATCAGGGGCGGGAGAGGGCCCCCTCTCGCCACGCTCCGGTCGTCTCTGCAGCTTACTGGAGCCGTCGGTAGTGGTGGAGCCGATCGGGTCCTCTCCCCTCTGAGACATGGAGCCGAGTGAGGAAAAGATGACTCCCACTCAGCACCAAAGAAAAAATGTAAAGCGCCCCGCCGACCTTGCGCGCAGAAGGGAACCCATACGTAAGTCGCCCCCGCATATGAAAACGGTGTTCAAACCACACATGTGAGGTTTCCTCTCGATCGTTAGAGCAAGAGCAATACTTCTAGCAAAAGACCTCCTCTGTAACTCAAAACTGGTAACCTGTAGACATTTTTAAACGTCGCCTATGGAGATTTTTAAGGGTCAAAGTTTGTCGCCATTCCTTGAGCGGGTGCAATTTTGAACCATGATATGTTGGGTATCAATTTACTCGGCGTAACATTATCTTTCACAATAGGAAAAAAATTGGGCTGACTTTACTGTTGTCTTGTTTTTTATTCAAAAAAGTGTATTTTTTCCAAAGAAATTGACATAAAGTACCACCATTTTATTCTCTAGGGTGTCTGTAAAAAAAATATATAATGTTTGGGGATTCCAAGTAATTGCTAGCAAAATTATTTTAACTTGTAAACACCAAGTTTAAAAAATAGGCTTGGTCCTTAAGTAGGTAAAGTCCCTAAATATTTTACAACATGGAGAATGCAATATATGGAATAGGATTCCCATGTATAGCATTATTGTAATGCCCCGTACACACGGTCGAAAATTCCGACCACAAAATCCGTCTGATTTTTTCCGGTGGATTTTGTCCGACACTGGTATTGCATACACACCGTCGGACAAAGTTGTCGGAAAATCCGATCATTCTGAACGTGGTGACGTCCGTTGCGTACAACGGAACTACGTAGAGGCTAGTAGCCAATAGCTTTGGTCTCGTAATTTGATCTGAGCATGCGTGGCACTTTGTCCGTCGGAATTCCCTACACACGGTCGGAAAAAGTCAGATCGGATTTTGTTGTCGGAAAATTTGAGAGCAGGATCTCAAATTTTTTCCTTCGGAAATTCCGACGGAAAAAGTCAGATGGAGCCCACACACGGTCGGATTTTCTGACAACATGGTCCGATCGGACATTTTCCGTCAGAATTTTCGACCGTGTGTACGGGGGGCATTAGGGTAAAGTTGAAGAGATGAAGGGGAATACACATTCCAGAGAGACCTTTCTGCTGCAGGTCCCTTTGTTTAACAATTGAACATTTTACAGTTAGGCTTAAGCTTGCCATACATGGCTCAGTGTTCTCTCTTTCAACCCACTGAGTGAACAGGAGAAAATCAGTTGATTCCCGAATCCGCACAACAGATTTGATGGAGAAATCTATAATGCCGGATATTGTATTCAACAGGCACTAAAGCCTTGTTTCCTATTGGGCCAGCGCACACCATTGTGCTTCAGAAAAGCTAAAAAAAGAGCATGCAGTACTTTATGTACACTGCATCACACTGCGCTGGGCAGGGTTGACAACCTCCAGCAACTTTTTTTACTGACAGAACAAGGAACGTTTTGACAGAGCACATTTTTTACTGACAACCTGAAAATTACAGAACTCCTATTAGAAACTGAAACAATTGATATTTAAAAAGTATAAACACAATCTGTAAAAACTGACAAAACCCATAACAGTAATTGGCCTGGTTTACATTTAAAAAGTCAACACAGCTTGACAAATTCTAAGCAACCCTGCTGGGATACAGGTGAAAAACAAGTTCAGTTATGCATGCCAAAGAGAGCAATGGGCATGACCAGATTGCATTTAATAGTGGGAGTGGCCTAAAAGACAATGATTAAACAGAACTGCCCCCTGACCACCTACCTCTAAATGAACATAGCAGCTGCTTGGGTGAGTATATGTTGCCATGGCCTTGATGCTTAGCTTCATAGTGCGGCAATTTTAACTCGACATATAAAGTTTCACAGGCAACAGTGCCTGTCAAACTTGCCCATTGAGCTCAATGGTCAAATGCTTGGCTTACGGTTGTGACACAGTATTTTCAATGCAAAATTCCTATTCGGCTGGAGAAAAAAAAAACACTTCTTAACCACTTGCTTACTGTGCACTTAAACACCCTTTCTGCCCAGACCAATTTCAGCTTTCAGTGCTCTCGCACTTTCAGTGACAATTGCGCGGTCATGCAATGCTGTAACCAAATGAATTTTTTTACCATTTTGTTCGCACAAATAGAGCTTTAGTTTGGTGGTATTTATTCGCGACTCCGTTTTTTATTTTTTGCGATATAAGCGAAAACATAGCGGAAATTTTGAAAAAAAACAATATTTTCTCCTTTCTTTTTTAAAAGAAATCCAATAAAATCAAATTTTGTCATAAATTTAAGCCAAAATGTATTCTGCTACATGTTTTTTGTAAAAAAAATTCCGTTAAGTGTATAATAATTGGTTTGCGTGATCACGGACATATGTACGCAAATGATCATGTAAAAGGGGTGTGCAGGTGATCACAGACATATGTGTGCAGATAATCATTGGCACGTTATTTTACTGGGACATATGTGAGGGACATGTGTTTTTATTATTTGGGGACATGTGTGTTTTGGGGACATGTGTGTTTTACTGTGGGGACATGTGTGTTTTACTGTGGGGACATGTGTGTTTTACTGTGGGGACATGTGTGTTTTACTGTGGGGACATTACACTGGTGATCAGTGAGTAAAAAACTGTAAAAAAAACAGCTAATACTTACTGATCACCAGCCGGCTGCAGTGATCCACTCTCCTCTCCTCACCGACGACTTCCGTGTGAGGAGAGGAGGGCCGATTGCCTAGCAACCGGCTGTTTGTTTACATCACATGACGGCCGTGATTCGACACGGCCGTCATGTGATCAGGAGGGCCAATCACTGAGCCCTCCTGCCGATCCGAGATGCGCCGTGTCCGGGTGACACGGCCGCATCGGGATCGCGCCACTGCGCGGGCACGCGCACGCGCGATCCCTCTACTTCTGAAGGACGTTCCGGAACGTCCATTCAGAAGTAGACGGCTCCCACCCGGCCGTATATGTACATTGGCCGGGTGGGAAGTGGTTAAAGGGGTAATAAATACCAGGAGTGTGTGTTAAAGCGGGACGGTACCTGAAAAAAAAAATTTAAAAGCCAGCAGCTACAAATACTGCAGCTGCTGACTTTTAATAAGTGGACACTTACCTGTCCCAGGTTCCAGCGATGTGGGCAGCAGAGGCCGATTAATCGCTCGGCTCTCTGCTGCTGCCGGCGCCATTCTCAGTGAGGGAATAAGGAAGTGGCTTCACTTCCCGGTTCCCTACTGCACATGCGCGAGTCGCACAGCGCAATGAGAATCGTCAACGCTGTCTGCCGGGACACGTGTGTGTCCCGGCAGACAGCGCGCCAGGACAGGAAGTGGCGTAAACTCCCGTGTGAGTTTATGCCCGGAAGTGGGTGCAGATACCTGTCTTAGATAGGTATCTGCACCCCCCTCCCCCTGAAAGGTGCCAAATGTGACACCGGAGGGGGGGAGGGTTTCCGAAAAGCGGAAGTTCCACTTTAGGGTGGAATCCCGCTTTAAGTACAGAGTGCAGGGTTCAAGTGTGCGCTACCTACAGAGTGCAGAGTTAAGGGGTATGCTGCATACAGAGTGCAGGGTTCAGTGGTGCGCAGCGTACAGAGTGCAGTGTACAGGGGTGCCCCCTTTTCCCCCAAATCGCCCCCTCCCTCAGTAGAGTGCTCTACTCCCACCCTCAAATCCCCCTCCTTGACAGTACCTGATAGAGAACTGCAGCTACAAAAAAGAAGGATAGGTTACTCAGGAGGAGAGTGTAGTGTAGCTGCGGGGCCATGGGCACAGGCTTCAGGAGCTATTGCTGCCAGACAAGCACTGGATTCCAACCAGTGGTAGCCCGTCTATAAGGGGCACAGGGGCGCCACCCCCTAATCCATGCACCTGGCCACTAATCTACATTTTGAAGCACATGATTAGAGCCTGAGGCTCTAATTGGCTTAAAAAAAGGGTGGGCTCGGGATGCAGAGCACTGCTCTTTGAGCCCACCCAGGGCCCTACCCCAGATCCTTGTCATCTGCTTCCTAAGGTAAGGAGGCTCCTGATTGCCACCTTCCTGGCCATCTCCCGCAGGGGGTGATTGCGGCCTACTCATCCATCTCACACGCGGGGGGGGGTTTGTCGCCCTCCCATCTGTTGGGATCACCGCTTTTCCGTCCGTCTCCCTGGGGTAGCGTTAGTTAGTTAGTTAGTTAGTTTCTATGCAAAGAGGCAGCAGGCGGAGCACAGTTGAGGTCACTCCGCAGCCGGAAAGAGAGGAGCAGGATCAGCAAATGAGGCAACCTGCTCCTTCCACCGCTGGCTACAGCCTTATTTTTAGAAATATTCCCAACTGGCTCCAAACTCTGGCTGGATAAGTGACTGCTGGTGCTGCATCAAGGGGTTCTTTCTTACACTTGCTGAGCCAACACTAACCTGCCAGAAAAAAAAGGACTGATTTATACTGACATCAAATTTCTATAATGGACATTTAGTGACAGCTGTAATAATCACAGATTTCTTACAAACTCAGTAAATTTACTGATGGTTGGAAACCGGTGTTGGGGCCCACAGAACTTAATAAAATGTGACTTGCTACTTTTCAATAAACTTCTAACCAAAAAAAAAAAAGTATTATTGATTCAGCACTGTATCCTTGCAGGGCACACGGATGGCCAAGGGTTCAGTGCAGCTACTGGTGTGAAAAAGCCCTAAAAGATATTTTTGAGCTACATTTTCCTCTCAAGTTTTTTTATTTGTTCAATAACTTCTGATTGTATAATAATTTACTCTTTAGATCTGCAGAAAATAAAATTCCTCATACTGTAAAGTAAAAAAAGTTGGAAATATCTGAGGTCAGGGGCGTTGCTAGGTCTACAAAAGATCTTGGGCTAGAGCCCATAGCAACGTAGTAAAGAAAGTCATACGCTTGGGCAGGCATACACATATATATAATATACGTGTGTGTGTGTATATATCCCCAGAGAGTCCCCCCTTACAGCAGGGTTCCCAGAGAGCATCCCCCTTGCATCAGGGTTCCCAGAGAGCCTCCCCCTTGCATCAGGGTTCCCAGAGAGCCTCCCCCTTGCATCAGGGTTCCCAGAGAGCCTCCCCCTTGCATCAGGGTTCCCAGAGAGCCCCCCTTACATTAGAATTCCCCAGAGAGCCCCCCCCCCCCTTACACCAGGGTTCACAGGGAGCCTCCCCCTTGCATCAGGGTTCCCAGAGAGCCTCCCCCTTGCATCAGGGTTCCCAGAGAGCCTCCCCCTTGCATCAGGGTTCCCAGAGAGTCCCCCTTACATTAGGATCCCCAAAGAGCCTCCCCCTTGCATCAGGTTTCCCAGAGAGCCTCCCCCTTGCATCAGGGTTCCCAGAGAGTCTCTTCCTTAAATCAGGGACTCCAGAGAGCCTCCCCCTGCATCAGGGTCCCCAGAGAGCCTCCACACCCCTTGGGAACCCCTGCAGAGACTCGGGGCTATAGGCCCGAGATTCAGGGCTATAGCCCCAAAAGCCACCCCCTAGCGACACCGCTGTATGAGGTTAATAATAAATATTCAATTCATTCAGGTACGTTGACATAGAAAGTTTAGTTGGGTTACACTGTTATTTGTAGTATGTGTTGGTGTTCTGTGCATACTTTCGTTTACATGTCTGCTGCATTTTGGGAAAGAACCTCTGTACATCAGGGAGCGATGAGGACATTTTTCAGATTCTTGGGTCTGGTGTGGGATTAACCTGTCAGATTATCTGACATATCTGTGTTATCTCTACAAGAGCAAATGCAAAATATAGCTGCTAAAAAAACCTGAACAAGGTTTACTTATCTTTGTACAGGGTAAATACCAAATAAACATAAAAGCATTTAGCAAAAGCATATATTTATGTTTTACACAGATTAACATACATGAACAAAATACATAATCAATGCATAGCCGTGTAATATAGGTAAACCATTAGTGGGTTGCTTTTCCAAAAAAAGTATCAGTATACTGCATTGACATACTGTATTATCTAGAAATCACTGCAACATTAGCAAGGGAAAGTTTAGGACATTTGACTTATATCTCCCGCAAAGCAATTACTTTTTATCTTTTTATTAACCACTTCAGCCCCGGAAGATTTGACTGCTGAATGACCGGGCCATTTTTTGCGATTCGGCACTGCGTCGCTTTAACTGACAATTGCGCGGTCGTGCAACGCTGCACCCAAACAAAATTGACGTCCTTTTTTTCCCACTAATAGAGCTTTCGTTTGGTGGTATTTGATTGCCTCTTTGGTTTTTATTTTTTGCGCTATAAACAAAAAAAGAGTGACAATTTAAAAAAAAAACACAATATTTTGTACTTTTCGCTATAATAAATATACCCATTTAAAAAAAAAAAAGCTAATTTTTTCGCAGTTTAGACGATATGTTTTCTTCTACATATTTTTGGTAAAAAAAAAATCCCAATAAGCGTATATTGATTGGTTTGTGCAAAAGTTATAGCGTCCACAAAATAGGGGATAGATTTATAGCATTTTTATTATTATTATTTTTTTTACTAGTAATGGCGGCGATCTGCCATTTTTATCGGCACTGCGACATTATGGTGGACACATCGGACACTTTTGACAAATTTTTGGGACCATTGGCATTTATACAGCGATCAGTGCTATAAAAATGCACTGATTACTGTAAAAATGTCACTGGCCGGGAAGGGGTTAACACTAGGGGGCGATCAAGGGGTTAACTGTGTTCCCTGTGTGTGTTTCTAACTGTAGGGGGAGGGAACTGACCTAGAAGAAATGACAGATCGTGGTTCCTAGATATTAGGAACTCACGACCTGTCACTCCTCACAGAACAGAACAGGGATTTGTATGTTTACAAACACACGTCCCTGTTCTGCCTCTCGTGCCTGCGATTGCTCGTGGCCGGTGGGTCATCGCGACCGTTGGCCACGAGCATCCGCACAGCTGCAGTGCAGCAGGCGCCTGCTATCTCAATCCCGCGAGCCGACGTATAGCTACAACGGCTCGCCGGATTGTGCCGACCTGCCGCAGTATAATGACGGCGGCTGGTCGGCAATCAGTTCACCAAATACTGGAAATTTTGTCAAGGGAGTTGTTAAAATATGAAAATATAAGGATACAAAAATTACAGTACTCTACAACTGGCTTTAAAAATAGATGGCAAGCTTGGCTGAATCACCCTAGAGCTTCTAATCACTTAAAGCGGTTCTGCACACACTTCACTTGCCTTCCAAATCAGGCAAAGAGTACTAAATGGCGTGTTTTTTTTTTTTCACTTACCTTGTAATTGCTGCTCTGTCTCTTCGGGGGTGGGCGGGGGTCTGTGCGTCGATCCTCGTCATGCCGCACTGTCTCCTGGGATCTGGTGTCATTGATCCCAGGAGTCAGTGCGGACATCCGCCAAAATCTTGCAAGATTTAAGGGGCTCCTGCCGAAATCACAATACACACCGTCAAGTGGGTCTTTTGTATTATGTATACACAATACATCAGTAAAAAAAAAAAATCTGCATTTTTGATCAGTAATTTACTCCCCATGCATGCAAATGCGCACATTTGTGAGCAAATTCACACAGATTTGTCCATTCACTTTGTCAATGCTCAAACAAGCTACTGCGCATTGTGCGGAAATGTATATGCGCAAAAATACATTAAAAAAAAAACGTCTGAAAGTAGATGCTCAAACAGGAGTAGGCTGCTGCTAGAAATCACAGGGCCCCGTACAGCCTACCTGACAGCTCACCCCCCCCCCCCCCAGCTGAAAGTGCCTGAGGATATTATAGATTTAATCAGTCCCTTTCTCTGCAGCCTGAGCTGCACAGATGAATAAATAGGAAGCGCTTCCTGCTCATTCACAAACTGAAGCATAGTAAACACAGTATTCTTCAGTTATGAATGAACACAAGAGTTATTGGTACTAGTCGCTCACTGTGTTCATTCAGAAAAGGAAGGGGCCAGTGCAGTTCAGCCGGAGGAAGGAGAAGAGGAGAAGCTGGCAGCGCTGCAGGGGGAGGCAGAAGAGGGTTGGTGTCTCCAATAAGACGGTACAGCTGGTTCCCGGTGCTCCCATTTGAACTGATGGGGTCTGGGCCCAGTACAGGATGGCTGGCTGTACTGCCTTATCAGTGGCTCTGGCCCCCATAGCAAACCAGCTGCTATGGGGGCATTCATACGGGGGCACTCCCAAGCCAGGCTGTGTGCATTCATGGACACACACAGCATGGCTCAGTCATGCCCTCCACTCTCCTCACAGGATTCTGTGAATACAGGAAGAGTGGAGAAGAGCTGCTGCAGTTGGGCACAGTGCTGGATCGAGAAAGGACTCATGCATGTGTTTAAGGGGGTGGCTGGGGGGAGCTGTTATTGAAAGGTTTTAGACCTTAAGGTAAAAAGACCCACTTGACGGTGCACCAACACACTTAATATAAAGATATAGTATAATTAATATAAAGGAAGGCATAAAGATGGCCTTCCTACAAGCAAAAAGTTTACTCCAAAGGCCAGTGGGAAAATATATATAGGGGCCCATAGTCTCTGGTGGAGTGTTCACCACTCTCTTCTGAGAGTATTTGTGTACCCACCTTGCCATAAGCAAAGATGACTATTTAAATTTGATTCTGCTGGGTGAAAATCTGCCCAATCTAATTTGTAGTATCTCACTTGCCATTCTCCTAAACTTAGCATTGACTGCTGCCAATAGGTTTTACTGGCATTTTTGGCAATAGACAGGGAAGCTGCAGCAATGCTGGGTTATGAATATTTATGCCTCTCCCGGCCAACCACTAGAAAGTTTATTACTAGTGGTGTGTGCTGGGGGAAGATATAAATATTTGGGGCGTGGCTTGTTGAGTCTGCAGCCTGGAGAGGTGTATGTAGAAGTTTGTGCTGGCTGGGCAGGAAGCATGTTTGGGCATAGCCCAATCATCCTGAAGCTGTCATACCTGGTTGAATAGATATAGCACCCAAGGGGAAGAGACTGCTGAAGGGGGATTGAGTCTGACTGTCAGAGGAGCCTGGTAATCCCATGGAGATGCATGGAGATACCCACTGCCTGGCTGTAGAGCTCTGAAGACAGTGCCAGTGATTGCTTGATGGTCCTTATTTGTTGCATTACACCATGGTCCACATTCAAATTGTTTCGGAATTTTGCGTGTGGGAATTGCCACAGACGATTGGAATTTCCGAATTTCCTTTGGAAAAATTGAGAACATGCTCTCAATCTTTTGCTGGCCGAAATTCCGCCAGCAAAAGTCAGATGGAGCATATACACGGTCGCATTTTCTGACCAAAAGCTCACATTGGTCTTTTGCTGGCAGAATTTCCGATCATGTGTACGCGGCATTAATGTGATGATGTAGCATAAGTTCTCAGCAACAATTTGTATAGTGAGAACATCGTTGGCTACAAATTCGCTGTTAATCACTTTGTAGCCCATCTGCCATGGCCACAAGAGCTCATATTAAGGCCAGCTTGTGTGACTTTAGCTTCTGCTGGCATGAGGTGTTCTGGATTACACAGATATGAGGTATTCAAAAACAAATAACTGGATAAATCCCAACCTCATTTCTTTGTTATGCATTTTATCTTAGGCTCACACTTTTGAGTCGTTTTTTTCATGTGCTCCCATTAAAGTATTAGGCCCCATGCCCACAGGCAGTTTGGCCCATCAGCTTCAACTCCCAGCATTCCCAGGAACCCAGAAAGCACCAGTGCGGTGTCCAGCCAGGAGTTACTGCATTTGGGTATAGCATACACCCGCCCCGCATTTCAGCCTGTCATAGATTTTGACAGGCTGCTGGCGACTGGGCTGTACATTGTAAATGTGCTTCTGGGGTCCAAATGCACCAAAAGAAGCACCTGCACCTTTTTCTGACTCTCAATAAAAGCATGTTGCATAGGTGGGATTGGGCCCTATAGACAATAATAGGATATAGACCCACCCCAAGCTCAGAAAACATGTATTATTAACTATTTATGCCATTTTGATCAGAGTGAGCAGCAGCAGCAGAGAGAGCAGTTGTACACTTGCATTTGCCTCTCTTTCTGTGGGTTTTTTTTGGAAAAAAAGACATTGCTATGCTTTGGTCAGACTAGGTGGAGTCACTGATTAGATTAGAAATTGGATGAAGGGTTGGGGCAAAGAAGTGGAGGCATTCCTCATTGTCTAAGCTACCTAAAAAAATTGAGTTTTGTATGGCATTGCATCAGTGAGTATATATGCTCTATGAACTATCTAAAGTAATTACGACATTTTAAACCAATTTTTGGTTTACCATCATATTTCTGGTCCAAAAAATTGGGTCCCTTTAAAAACGCTTATAAACGCAAACACGGCTAAACGCGACTGCCGCGTTTAGCCACGTTTTGTGTCTTAAACGTGGAAAAGCAAAGTGTCCGAACCCATTTTTGGCTTCTGGAAAAACGAGGTTAAACGCAACTGCCTAAAAACGGGAAAAAACAAGACTGTGTACATGGACACATAGGATAACATTGCATGAGTTCAGGGGCAGTTAAAAAAAGAGTCCAACTGCCTCTGAACGCGCGTTTAACAAAAATTAACAGCATCTCGTGTGCATGGGGCCTTAATCCTACTGGTTTAAGTATATCTGTGTAAGGTGTACACTTACAAGTCCATGAGGTAAAGATGTCCATCGAAGATAGAAACGTCCTGGGGTACTCTGATGCCGCTCTGCAGGCTCCAATATCGATCCCTTGGCCGCAGGGGTGTTGTATTCAGTCACAGACTTCTGTGTAGGGTACACTTGACAGGAAGCTCCACGCTGACCAGTCTGGAATGTGGAAGCGGGAGTGACATCATCACGGCAAGGCAGGCATCCAAGCTGGAGATTGCAATGTAGGTAATGTACAGGCTACGCACTCAGGGCTCACAGCTCCTTCTACTGGCCTACTGCTCTTGGGAGGAGAGCAGTTTAAGTATCTGGGCAAGACGTCCGAGGCTATGGAACTATAACGGCCAGCGGACCAACAATTGTAAAAAATATTTTTTTTATATTAAAAACATATGTTGCATGAAAAAATAAAAGATAAGATATATAAAAAGGGGGTGGGTATTCTTTTAGGACAAGGAGTTGCTTATTATGCGTATTAGATATCACCACCTTTAACTTGTGAGGAACTCGATGTCCAGGAATACAGTAAAACCTTGGATTGCGAGCATAATGCGTTCCAGAAACATGCTTGTAATCCAAAACAATTCCAAAGCATTCCAAAGCATGCTTGTATATCACAGCAAATTTCCCCATAAGAAATTATGGAAACTCAAATGATTCGTTCCACAACCATTTATTCATAGGCCCTTCAGTTTATAGTCCATATAAAAAAATTATAGCAATGCGATAGGTTGTGTAACCATAAAATGTCCATCAACAAATGGAAGCTTCTACAAGGGGATTAGAAGAAAAATCCAGCAGGAGCTACAGAGTATAAGAGAGGTGCCTCTAAGTGTAGCAATATGTTTCTAAATGTTGTACCTTCATTAAATGTAACCATATTGCTACACTTAGAGGTGCCTCTCTTCTCTTTTACTCTCAGTTGTGACATGACACTACTTGTATATCAAGACATCGCTTGTATATAAAGTCAAAATTTGGTTAAAAATTTAGCTTTTCTTGTAAAACGCCCTCAAACCAAGTTGCTCTTAAACCAAGGTTTTACTGTAAGTGCTACCCTGTTTCCCCGAAAATAAGACCTAGCGTGATTGTCGGTGATGGCTTCAATATAAGCTCTACCCCCCAAATAAGCCCTACCCTGTTTCCCTGAAAATAAGCCCTACCCTGAAAATAAGACCTACAAGGACTTTAACTAGGGCTTATTTGGGGGGTAGGGCTTATATTGCAGCCATCACCGACAATCACGCTAGGTCTTATTTTCGGGGAAACAGGGTACTGTAAAAATGATGCTGTAAAACACCAAATAAATTAGGGGATTATAAAGCAGGAAGAAAGATGATAAAATGTTGTACTATAATAAGGAACGTGTCTCTATTTTTTTGTTAAATCCCCCTGGCGAACGGGTATATCCAGTAGGTATCCTGCTGACATAAGCGTTTGAACAGGAGGACCTCTGGGGATGGCCTTGATGATCCAGACTCTGAGTCCCATAGTGGATTTGCGATGTTCCTTGAGAAAATGTAGAGGGACACTGTGTTTGTCCCACCCCTTCTCAATGAAACGCCTGTGTTCGCCAAACCGTTGGTGCGTATGGTCCTGCTCACATATTTTTGCCATCCAAATGCATTATTTGAAATTTTTCCACATTAAACCTCATTTGCCATTTAGTTGCCCACCCCATTAATTTGTTCAGATCTACTTGCAAGGTTTCGACATCCTGCAGAGAAGTTATTTCCCTTCTTAACTTAGTATCGTCCGCAATTACAGAGATTGAGCTATTCACCCCATCTTCCAGGTCGTTTATGAATAAATTAAATAGGATTGGTCCCAGGACAGAACCCTGGGGGACCCCACTTTCCACCCCTGACCATTCTGAGTACTCCCCATTTATCACTACCCTCTGAACTCGCCCATGTAGCCAGTTATTTTGGCCCTTTTTTAAATATTGGTGCTACATTGGCTTTTCTCCAATCAGCTGGTACCATTCCAGTCAGTAGACTGTCATTCGAAATTAGGAACAATGGTCTGGCAATTACTTGACTGAGTTCCCTAAGGACCCTTGGGTGCACGCCATCTGGTCCCGGTTTCTTATTAATGTTAAGTTTTTCAAGTCTATTTCTAATTCTGTCCTATGTTAGCCATGAGGGTGCTTCCTGTGATGTGTTATGAGGATAAGCACTGCAGTTTTGGTTACTGAAGCCCCCGATTCCCTCGTGAAGACTGAGGAGAAGAATAAATTCAATACCTTTGCCATCTCACCATACTTTGTAACCAGATTCCATTCCTCATTCTTTATGGGGCCAATAAGTTCTGTCCTCCCTCTTTTACTGTTTATATACTTAACCACTTAAGGACCAAGCCTCTTTCTGAGATTTGTTGTTTACAAGTTAAAAATAGTTTTTGTGCTAGAAAATTACTTAGAACCCCCAAACATTATACATTTTTTTTCTCACATCATAGAGAATAAAATGGCGGTCGTGGCAATACTTTCTGTCACACCGTATTTGCGCAGCGGTCTTACAAGCGCACTTTTTGGGGAAAAAATACACTTTTTTTAAATAAAAAAATAAGACAACAGTAAAGTTAGCCCAATTTTTTTTTATATTGTGAAATATAATGTTACGCCGAGTAAATTGATACCCAATATGTCACGCTTCAAAATTGCGCCTGCTCGTGGAATGGCGACAAACTTTTACCCTTAAAAATCTTCATAGGCGACGTTTAAATTTTTTTACAGGTTGCATGTTTTAAGTTACAGAGGAGGTCTAGGGCTAGAATTATTGCTCTCACTCTACCGATTGCGGCTTTTCCCCCACATGTGTGGTTTGAACCCCGGTTTTATATGCAGGCGCTACTCACGTATGCGTTTGCTTCTGCACCCAAGCTCGTTGGGACGGGGCGTGTTTAAAATATTTTTATTTTTCTTATTTATTTTACCTTTTATTTTTACATTGTTTTTTTTTTTTAATTGTCACTTTTATTCCGATTACAAGGAATGTAAACATCCCTTGTAATAGAAAAAAGCATGAAAAAAGCATGACAGGACCTCTTAAGTATGAGATCTGGGGTCAAAAAGACCTCAGATCTCATATTTAGACTAAAATGCAATAAATAAAAAATAAAAAAAATGTGTCATTTAAAAAAATTATTTAACCACTTTCAGACCGGACCAATTTGCAGCCAAAGGACCAGGCCCTTTTTTGCGATTCGGCACTGCGTCGCTTTAACTGACAATTGCGCGGTCGTGCGACGTGGCTCCCAAACAAAATTGACATCCTTTTTTTCCCACAAATAGAGCTTTCTTTTGGTGGTATTTGATCGCCCCTGCGGTTTTTATTTTTTGCGCTATAAACAAAAAAATAGAGCGACAATTTTGAAAAAAATGCATTATTTTTTACTTTTTGCTATAATAAATATCCCAAAAAAATATATTAAAAAACATTTTTTTTCCTCAGTTTAGGCCGATACGTATTCTTCTACATATTTTTGGTAAAAAAAATTGCAATAAGCAATTTTTGATCGGTTTGCGCAGAAGTTATAGCGTTTACAAGATAGGGGATAGTTTCATAGCATTTTTATTAATAATTTTTTTTTTATTAGTAATGGCGGAGATCTGCGATTTTTTTTTTTGTGACTGCGACATTATGGCGGACACATCGGACATTTTTGACACATTTTTGGGACCATTGTCATTTTTACAGCAATTAATGCTATTTAAATGCATTGATTCCTGTAAAAATGACACTGGCAGTTTAGGGGTTAACCACAAGGTGGCAGTGTAGGGGTTAAGTAGGCCTAGGGGTGTGTTTCTTACTGTGGGGGGGCGTGGCTGTCAGCTAGTGAATGCTGATCTCTGCTCCAATCACAGGGAGCAGAGATCGGCGTCACTAGTTGCTAGGCAGAACGGGGAGATGCTGTTTATCTCGGCATCTCCCCGTTCAGCCGTCCCGTGAGACGATCGCGGATGTCCCCGCGGCGATCGAGTCCGCGGGGACCGCGATCGGACTCACGGGGGTCCCGACCGGCGCGGGAGCGCGCCGCTCCCGGCGCGCTCCCGATGGCACGGACAGGCTAAAGGAGGGACTTATATATACGCCCTCCTGCCTGTACGTGCCATTCTGTCGACGTACATCTGTGTGCGCCGGTCGGCAAGTGGTTAAAAAAAAATGTCCCTTTAACCACCTGATTACTTTGCACTTAAACCCCCCTCGTGACCAGACCAATTTTCAGCTTTCGGCGCTGACGCACTTGGAATGACAATTGCGCGGTCATACAACGCTGTACCCAAATGAAATTTTTACAATTTTTTTCCCACAAATAGAGCTTTCTTTTGGTGGTATTTAATCACAGCTGGGCTTTTTATTTTTTGCTAAACAAATAAAAAAAGATGGAAAATTAAAAAAATAAATAAAATCATGTTTAATAGTTTGTTATAAAATTTTGCAAACAGGTAATTTTTCTGCTTCATTGATATGCGCTGATGAGGCGGCACTGGTGGGCACCGATAGGTGGCACTGGTGGGCACTGATAGGCTGCACTGGTGGGCACTGATAGGCTGCACTGGTGGCACTGATAGGCTGCACTGGTGGGGACAGATAAGTCGGTACTGATGGGCACAGCAAAGATGGCACTGATGGGCACGGATGGGTGGCACGGATGGGTGGCACGGATGGGTGGCACGGATGGGCACTGATGAATGGCACTGATAGATGGCACTGATGGGCACTGATAGATGGCACTGATAGGTGGCACTGATAGATGGCACTGATGGGCACTGATAGGTGGCACTGATGGGCACTGATAGGTGGCACTGGGCACTGGTAGGGGACACTGATGAGCACTGGTAGGGGACACTGATGAGCACTGGTAGGTGACACTGATGTGCAGCACTGGCACTGTGGGCACTGACATATGGCACTGTGGGCACTGACAGATGGCACTGTGGGCACTGACAGATGGCACTGGGGGCACTGACAGATGGCACTGGGGGCACTTTTATTAGCACAGGTTGGGCACCATGGACCCTGGGCATATTGCAGTGAGAGGGACTGATGTCCCTCTCACTGCCGCCGGTGATCGGCTTTTTTTTTTCTCCTCGCGCTGTCGATTACTGGCTCTGTTACTGTCACATGATCAGCTGTCATTGGCTGACAGCTGATCACGTGGTAAGGGGTCGGGATCGACCCCTTACTCGGATCTGTGATCCAGCGAGTCTCACAGACTCGCGGATCACAGAGCGCGCGCCCTTCAGGGGGCGAGCAGGCAGCTCGTTGCCGGGACGACATCAATAGACGTAGTCCCGGCACAACAGATCCGCGCTGTAGCCGTCATTTGGCTATGGCGCGGATCTCAGGCGGTTAAGAGCTGTGGGCGGAAGTGACATTTTGACGTCGATTCCACCCAGCAATTGTATGGAGACGGGTGGGGGCCATCTTCCCCTCACTCGTCTCCATACCCAGCTAACAACAGGACGCGATCGCCTCCGCCGCTGCCGACGGCTCAGGTAAGCGGCGGAGGGCACCGGATCGCGGCTAGAGTGGGGCCTCCTGCCACCGATAAACGCAGTGAATCTGCCGCAGAGACCACTTTTATCTTGTAGCGGACCGCCCACTGAAGACGGGGATACCAGGGCTATGGCAGCTAGCTGCTGCCATAACAACGATATCCTCCTTCAAACAGTCGACGTAAAACTGCAGCGGGTGGTCCGTAAGTGGTTAAAGAATTTCTTGGAGGATTTTTTGCTCTCCTTCCCTATGTGTCTTTCGTGTTCTATCTTAGCCGCTCTAATTGCACCATTACATTTCTTGTTGCATTCTTTGTAAAGTCTGAATGCTGATGATGATCCCTCAGCCTTGTATTTTTTGAAGGCCTTCTCCTTTGCTTTTATATGCATTTTTACATTGGAGTTAAGCAATGCAGGATTTGCAGTTAAATTTATTTCCCAATGGGGTGCACTGGCTAATGCCCTTATTTAATATGCTCTTAAAGCAAACCCATCTCTCCTCCGTGATTTTATCCCAATTTATATCTTCTAGCAAGGCTCGTAGTTTAGGGAAGTTGGCTCTTTTGAAATTCAGTGTCTTTGTATTCCCTTTATGTTTCCTATTTGTGTAATTTATACTGAAGCTAATGACCTGTGATCGCTGTTTCCTAAATTGGCTTTTATTTCTACATCCATGATCAGGTCTGTATTGTTGGTAATCAGTAGGTCTAGTAACACTTTGTTTCTAGTTGGTGCTTCTACCATCTGACCCATGAAATTGTCCTGCAAGACATTTAGGAACTGGCAAGTAGGGATGGGCCCGGTGCTCGATTCGAACCCACGTTCGCATCGAGCACCGGGCGTTCGCTCGCTCGGCGAGCCCAGAACTATTTGGGCCGTTTGCATCACATTCGTGTGATGCAAGCGGCCCCGCAATGCATTGCGGCCGGCGCGGCCGGCGCAGTGCATTGCTGGCTGATGATTGGCCAAGCATGCACTGTGACCCCGCATGCTTGGCCAATCACAGCGCCGGAAACTCGGAGAGCAATAATTGGCTACAGGCAGGACGCCTGTAGCCAATTAAAGCTCAGGGGCTTTAGTACACGCACCACCATTTAAAAGGCTGCCACGCCGTCGGCGCCAGTCACATGAGTTCCGGCTTTAGGAGAGATCAGTCTGCTGATTCTGTCTTTGCTTGATTCATTGCTACAGAAAGATTTGCTCTTCTTTGCTAAACCATTGGCTATTTCTTTGCTAAACCATTGCTACCTAAGTCATTGATCGTTCATTGCTGCTGATTGCACAGTTAGTGTGTTATTAGCTGCTGCTGGAGATTAGTCTGGTGCGTGCTTACTGTTAGTACAGTATTGCAGTAGTACCAACCGCAGTGCTGTTAGCACAGCATTGCACCCCAACAGCACCCATAGGACTTCTAGTGTGTTAGTGGCAGCAAACAGAGCTCCTATATTTTCTTCTCAGCAGCACCCATAGGACTTCTAGTGTGTTAGTGGCATCACACAGAGCTCCTATATTTTCTTACCAGAAGCACCCATAGGACTTCTAGTGTGTTAGTGGCATCACACAGAGCTCCTATATTTTCTTCCCAGAAGCACCCATAGGACTTCTAGTGTGTTAGTGACATCACACAGAGCTCTTATATTTTCTTCCCAGAAGCACCCATAGGACTTCTAGTGTGTTAGTGGCATCACACAGAGCTCCTATATTTTCTTCTCAGCAGCACCCACAGGACTTCTAGTGTGTTAGTGGCATCACACAGAGCTCCTATATTTTCTTCCCAGAAGCACCCATAGGACTTCTAGTGTGTTAGTGGCATCACACAGAGCTCTTATATTTTCTTCCTAGAAGCACCCATAGGACTTCTAGTGTGTTAGTGGCATCACACAGAGCTCCTATATTTTCTTCCCAGAAGCACCCATAGGACTTCTAGTGTGTTAGTGGCATCACACAGAGCTCCTATATTTTCTTCCCAGAAGCACCCATAGGACTTCTAGTGTGTTAGTGGCATCACACAGAGCTCCTATATTTTCTTCCCAGAAGCACCCATAGGACTTCTAGTGTGTTAGTGGCATCACACAGAGCTCCTATATTTTCTTCTCAGCAGCACCCACAGGACTTCTAGTGTGTTAGTGGCATCACACAGAGCTCCTATATTTTCTTCCCAGAAGCACCCATAGGACTTCTAGTGTGTTAGTGGCATCACACAGAGCTCCTATATTTTCTTCCCAGAAGCACCCATAGGACTTCTAGTGTGTTAGTGGCATCACACAGAGCTCCTATATTTTCTTCTCAGCAGCACCCATAGGACTTCTAGTGTGTTAGTGGCATCACACAGAGCTCCTATATTTTCTTCCCAGAAGCACCCATAGGACTTCTAGTGTGTTAGTGGCATCACACAGAGCTCCTATATTTTCTTCCCAGAAGCACTCATAGGACTTCTAGTGTGTTAGTGGCAGCTAACAGAGCTCCTATATTTTCTTGTCAGCAGCACACATAGTACCTATAGTGTGTTAGTGTCAGCACCCATAGGACCTACAGTGTGTTGTGAGCACACATAGGAGCTCTATTTTTTAAATTCAATTTTCAAATTTCCCTGCCCCAGCTGCTGGACCGTCGAAAGAAGTATACTCCCAGCCATCCACATGCCCAGCGGTTGAATGCTAGCTTGGCTAAATTGCTAGCACCTCAACTGCTGCCTTTTCAGTTGGTAGACTCGGCCCCCTTCCGTGAGTTTGTTCAATGTGTGGTTCCTCAGTGGCAGGTTCCCAAACGCCACTTTTTCTCACGGAAGGCGATTCCGTCTCTCTACCGGCATGTGGAAGGCAATGTCCATGCCTCGCTGGACAGGGCGGTCAGCGGTAAGGTTGACTCATGGTCCAGCAGGCATGGACAGGGACGTTATCTTTCTTTCACGGCCCATTGGGTCACTCTATTGGCAGCTGGGAGGGATGCAGGACAAGGTGCAGTAGTGTTGGAGGTTGTTCCGCCACCACGCCTCCAAAATGCTACTACTGGTTGTGACACACCTCTCTCCTCCACCCCCTCCTCTTCTTCTTCCTCCAGTGCTCTGTCCTCGGAACCAGCGGTGCTCCGTAGGCGTACAAGGGGCTACGCGAGTACGCAGGCAAAAAGATGCCATGCCGTGCTTGCGCTGGTGTGTTTGGGGGACAGGAGCCACACTGGGCCAGAGGTTCTGGCAGCTCTGCAGGGGCAGGCCGAGAGGTGGTTGATGCCACGCCAGCTTAAGCCAGGAATGGTCGTTTCTGACAATGGCACCAACCTCCTCTCCGCCCTGCGACAGGGGCAGCTCACCCATGTGCCCTGTATGGCTCACGCCCTCAACCTGGTGGTGCAGCGGTTCTTGGGCAGGTTCCCAGGCTTACAGGATGTCCTGAGGCAGGCTAGGAAAGTCTGTGTGCATTTCCGCCGATCTTATAATGCCAGTGCTCGGCTGACTGAGCTGCAAAAGGAGCTGAACCTGCCCAAGAACCGCCTAATATGTGACATGCCCACCAGGTGGAACTCAACGTTGGCCATGCTGCAGCGACTGCACACGCAGCAGAGGGCCATCAATGAGTACCTTTGCGACTACGGCACCAGGACAGGGTCAGGGGAGCTTGGCTTTTTTTCCCCACGCCAGTGGAGCATGATCAGGGATGCATGCACTGTCCTCTCACCATTTGAGGAGGCCACGAGGATGGTGAGCAGTGACAGTGCATGCATCAGTGACACTGTACCTCTTGTCCACCTGTTGGAGCATACGCTGCGTGGGATAATGGACAGGGCACTTGAGGCAGAACAGAGGCAGGAAGAGGAGGACTTCCTTGCCTCTCAAGGCCCCCTTTATCCAGACAGTGTTCCTTCTGTCCCACCCATCAAACAGGAAGAGGATGAGGAGGAGGAGGAGGAGGATTGTGTGAGCATGGAGGTGGAGCCTGGCACTCAGCATCAGCAGTCTTTTAGGGATGATGTACAGTCCCAACAAACCAGTGGACTTGTACGTGGCTGGGAGGAGGTGGCTGGAGATCATGTCATCCTCAGTGACCCAGAAGACTCCGGACCGAATGCCTCAGCTAACCTACGCTGCATGGCCTCCCTGATCCTGCAAAGCCTGCGGAAGGATCCTCGTGTTCTTCGGATCAAGGAGAGGGACCATTACTGGCTGGCCACTCTCCTTGATCCACGGTACAAGGGTAAGGTTGCGGACCTTATCTTGCCGTCGCAGAGGGAGCAGAGGATGAGACATCTCAGGGAGGCCTTGCAGAAAGGTCTGTGCAACGCGTTCCCAGAAACTGGGAGGTTACAAACTCCTGGTCCTGGACGACGAGTTGCTGAGGCTTCGTCAGTAGCAGAAGGAGCGGTGGGGAAGGTGGACGTCTGACCGATGCGTTCAGACAATTTTTTAGTCCGCAGCCCCAAGGTATGATCGGTTCCAGCAACCATCGCCAGCGTCTGATATACATGGTGCAGGAATACCTAGGGGCAAGGTCAGACTTGGACACCTTTCCCACCGAAAATACTCTGGCTTACTGGGTCCTGAGGATGGATCACTGACCAGAGCTTGCACAGTATGCAATTGAGCTACTGGCCTGTCCTGCATCCAGCGTTCTTTCCGAACGCACATTCAGTGCTGCTGGAGGATTTGTCACCGATCATAGGGTGCGCCTGTCCACCGACTCGGTTGATCGACTGACCTTCATAAAAATGAATCAGTCTTGGATCACCACCAGCTACCAGGCACCTGAAGCGGATATAACGGAATAATTTATAATGTCACATCCCTTCAAGACTGCCTATGCTGATGCTGAGTGACTGTCCTGTTATGTTCACTGACTATCCTCTTCCTCCTCCTCAATGATCCATGCCACCACACCAGTGCCTAAGGCACAATTTTTCAGCCCCTGTATAACAGGGGCGTGTACTTACAATTTTTTTTAAAAATGATTCGCAACAGGTGTGACTGCTGTGCTCCAAGTACAGTATCTGTGAGGGGTTGCAGTGTTGTGGCACCAGCACCAGTGCCTAAGGCACAATTTTTCAGCCCCTGTATAACAGGGGCATGTAATTACAATTTTTTTAAAAAGATGCTTCGCAACAGGTGTGACTGCTGTGCTCCAAGTACAGTATCTGTGAGGGGTTGCAGTGTTGTGGCACCAGCACCAGTGCCTAAGGCACAATTTTTCAGCCCCTGTTGGGGCGTGTAATTACAATTTTTAGGCAATGCTTTGCAACAGGTCTCATTGCTGTGCTCAGAGTACAGTATCTGTGAGGGGTTGCAGTGTTGTGGCACCAGCACCAGTGCCTAAGGCACAATTTTTCAGCCCCTGTATAACAGGGGCGTGTAATTACAATTTTTTAAAAAGATGCTTCGCAACAGGTGTGACTGCTGTGCTCCAAGTACAGTATCTGTGAGGGGTTGCAGTGTTGTGGCACCAGCACCAGTGCCTAAGGCACAATTTTTCAGCCCCTGTTGGGGCGTGTAATTACAATTTTTAGGCAATGCTTTGCAACAGGTCTCATTGCTGTGCTAAGAGTACAGTATCTGTGAAGGGTTGCAGTGTTGTGGCACCAGCACCAATGCCTAAGGCACAATTTTTCAGCCCCTGTTTAACAGGGGCGTGTAATTACAAATCTTGATCTAATAGTTCACAGCAGGGCCCATTCCTGCGCCCACCAAGAGTAACTATGAGGGCCTACAGTCTTGTGGCAACACCGTCCACCACCACCACCGCCAAAGGCCCAATTTTTCTGCCCTGTTCAACAGGTGCATGCAATTACAAATCTTGATCTAATAACTCACAGCAGGGCCCATTCCTGCACCCACCAAGAGTAACTGTGAGGGCTTACAGTCTTGTGGCAACACTGTCCACCACCACCACCACCACCAAAGGCCCAATTTTTCTGCCCTGTTCAACAGGTGCATGCAATTACAAATCTTGATCTAATAACTCACAGCAGGGCCCATTCTTGCACCCACCAAGAGTAACTGTGAGGGCTTACAGTCTTGTGGCAACACCGTCCACCACCACCACCACCAAAGGCTCAATTTTTCTGCCCGGTTCAACAGGTGCATGCAAGTACAAATCTTGATCTATTAACTCACAGCAGGGCCCATTCCTGTGCCCACCAGTCTTGTGGCTACACCAACATCTAATAGGGCAAATTTCTGCAGAGTATATACGGCAGGCCCCTACTTTCAAACATCCAACTTACAAACGACTCCTACTTGCAAACGGAAAGAGAAAACAGGAAGTGAGAGGAAATCTACCCCTAGGAAGGGAAATTCTATCCTGTTAGATTTAATTGGGATGGAGCTACACTTCATAATGTACCTGTTCAGATTCTCTTAAGAACAAACCTACAGGGGGGGGCGTGTCCGGATGTGATCGGCGGCGGACGTCTCTGTGCATAGCTCCGAGCATCCTAAACCTAATCCTTAGCCATCCTTGCCTACCATAGGGAAAAACTACCCAGATTGCCTGCCTTTGTGTTCCCCTGACCTACCTGTTGCAGCAGGTGGGTCTATTGCAAGACTCCGGCCCGGGATTGACTGGGAAAACAACAATACCGCACGCCTGTGTCGGCCGCCATCTTCCGGGCCTGTGCCCTGCCGGATCAAGCCTCTCCTGGACTGGTACTGAGGTAGGGGGCCCATCTGGTCATCTAGCTTGCCCCCTCATGCTCCTGGTGAGGCCCGGTGGTCCGTGGGGCCGCTGATGCCGCCCGTCCAGGCCGCGGCCTAGTGCGGCCTAGTGAAGCCTCCAGCCCACCGCATTTTCCTACGCCGCCGGCCGGCGGACGAGCGCCGCGGCCGGCCTGGACTCGGGACCACAGCAGCTGTTCCCCTTGGCCACTCCACCAGCCCTCCCAGCCCCCCATCATCCATCCATCCTCCTGCAGGGTCTGCAAAACGACAGGCCGAGGCTCCGGGCCTGCTCCCGGAGCGGCGGCCATCTTGGTGCACCCAGCTGAGGCCTTGGTGCTCACTTTCAGCCCTTCTGGACCCAATTTCCTCCCTTTTTGATGCTCTGACCCATCCACTGGCTGATTGCTACCCGCAGCCCACCCTGTGGCTCTCCTGTACAGTTTTCTGGAGGACAGGTTGAGGATCCGGCCTGGTGAGTGGCGACCATCTTGCTTCACCCAGGCGAATATCTGGTCCTCCTGCCTCCTGTGCACCTGGTCCGAGCCCCTGCTTACAAAGTTTTGGCTTGTCCACAATGCGAGCCGACCACCCATTGTTTACAAATAAGCTGATGCCCTAACCTCTGCCTCCAGTGCCAAGTATAGCGGCCATCTTGCTTCACCCAGCTACAGGGTACACGCCAAATTTGCTTCCCCTGACTCCTTTATGCCTAGCCAACTGCCACCAGAGCTGCCCTCCTCCGCCAGACTGCCACCCACAGCCTCCAGGTCAGCACTCCTCCTTTTTGTAGCCGCCTGAAAGACTATCCACAATACCAGCATTACACTTAGCGGCCATTTTGCTACACTCACTCCTGGCCCTCTGTCCCCGTGGTCCCTGACTCTTGCTTTACCCCAGATCCAGAGATCCCTGCCGGACAAGGAGCCGTCTGATGCCTTCAAAGAAGCAACCCAAAACTAAGCAAAAGCCTGGGGCACAGGCTGCAGCCCCACTCACACGTGGGGACTCCAACTTACTCCAGAAACTACAGGCCTTGTTGGTTGACATGGAGGACAGTTCTCCTGCTGACGTCCCCGCATCCCCCTCACCTTCAACCCAGACCCCCACAGGTGACACCAACATGATCTTAGCAGCAATTGAAAGCAGCAAGACATCTCTACTGGTACGGATAGATCATCTGGCAGAGGAGTGCAATCTTATCCGCAATGATTTGGAAAAAATGCGGGGGCGCCTCTCTGAATCCGAAAACCGGATCTCAGAGGTGGAGGATCGAACCGGACAACATGCCGACCAGCTCACTGATATGCAAAACACAATCAAAGCACTAGTGGCGAAGTCCGATGATGCCGAAAATAGAATGAGACGTAACAATGTCAGAGTGCTGGGCCTCCCCGAGGGCTCGGAGGGAGACCACCCGGCGGACTTCGCGGAGGCCTTCTTCAAAGATTTACTGGGACTGGCTGATGTCCCCCCTACATATGTGGCAGAACGCGCTCATCGTGTTCCGATGGGTCGATATGTTCCAGGTGCACCTCCGCGTCCCTTCCTGGTACGTTTCCTAAACTACCGAGACCGGGATCGTATACTCTCAGAGGCCAGGAAACACCAGAATCTGAAATTCGGTAATGCACATATCATGCTCTTCCCTGATTTCTCTCCGGAACTTCAACGGAAACGGCAGACCTTCACTGATGTTCGGCGCAGACTACGAGATCGTAACATTAAATATGGCATGCTCTATCCTAGTCGCCTGCGAGTTCAACATGAGGGTACTGTTAAATTTTTTGACACACCGGCTGGGGCTGATGCCTGGCTTAATGGGCTGCGTTGAAAACACGTGTCATGCTCCACCGTATGGGCCCCAGGGGCAGCTGGGGCTCATGGGGGGAGGAAAACAAGAAACAAAACCAGACTCCCATGTTACCTACGTATTAGTTTATCATCCTTACATGTCTGAGAGATCCTACTTGAGCGAGCTATGCACATGGAACTCTACAAGACAAGTTTGTTACTTCCCTCACTTGGCCTGCCTTGGACGCACGTCAACGGGAGTGGCCACCCTACAAACTTAAGCCACAAACTGACTCAGGGAGCGCTGTGACTGCACTCCAGGGTCGTGATCCACCCAGGTTTATGCCCCTTGGCTACTATTGAGTCACTGACTTGTTTTCAAGGTTTTTGGGATCAAGCTACAAGCCAAGTTATGTTGGGGAATAGGCTGCGTGGCAGGGAGTTTTTTGTCCTGTGTGGGGTTGCTCACTCACCCTACAGGCTTAGTTTAAGTGTAAGTGTGCTCATTAGTTTTGGGAATACGCTGCGTGTATCAGTAAATGGGTTGCACAGCAGCGGGAGTTACAATTTTCTTTGGGGGGGGGGGGTTGTTCTATGTGCAATGTTCCAGAATCTGCCCGGGGCTACGTAAGATTTGTGTTCTGAACCAGAACTTTAATGCTCATAGGTCGGTAGTGATTGTTATGAGGTTATGCCATGTATTGCTGTACTCTTTAACATTTATTGATGGCAGGAATTGTATTTGATATACTGTCTTGGAATGTTAGAGGCCTAAACGATAAATTTCGGCGTGCCCTAATGTTCCAATACTTGAAACCGCTTAAACCACACATCGTTTTCCTACAGGAAACGCATTTAGATGGCAATAGGATTCTCACTATAAAACGCTCCTGGATCCAACGAGCGATACATGCTACATATTCTACATACGCCAGAGGCGTGGCAGTGCTGATCAGCAAGGCAGTCCCTTGTACTGTTCATCAAGTTGTCACAGATCCAGGGGGCCGCTATGTAATTGTAGTAGCAGACATTCATGGGCATAGGATGGTGCTAGTTAATGTATATGTTCCCCCACCATTCCACATTCAGTTACTATATGATTTGTTGGGTAGATTGGCTCCTCTCATGCACCTGCCTCTCATTGTAGCAGGGGACTTCAATGCCATTTTGAATACTGCCCTAGACTCTTCTAATTCTAGGAGAGGGGCGTCTGTAGAGCTGGCAGCGTGGGCGACAACGGCTACTCTCACAGAGTTGTGGAGATGGAAAAATCCCACCACCAAAAGTTACTCACACCTATCAAAAACTCACAAGTCCTCATCCAGGATTGATCTAGCGTTTGCTAATGCCCCTATGTTGCAGCTGGTGAGGGGAGCTAATTACATTGCTGGGGGCTTGTCGGACCATACCCCCCTACGGGTTCATATTGGTATACCTTCACAGGTTAGAGGGGGCGCGTGGCGATTAAGCCCGGGTTGGTTGGAGGTAGAATCGGTTTCTTCTCAAGTGGCGCCAACTTTTACAGATTACTGGGAAGATAACCCACAGTCAGCCCCACTCCCGATAGTATGGGACGCCTTTAAGGCGTGTATGAGGGGTCAATACATCTCGGCAATCAAACAAGCGCGCAAACACTTTAATCATCAATCACAAGAGCTACAAGATAAAGAGAGGGCATGTGAGGCGGCCCATGCGGCCGACCAGTCAGATGTCACCTACAGGGAACTGCTTGAGGCGCGCCGTCTTCTGACGTTGCACTTCACTGAATTGACCCACACTTCCTGGGCGAGGAGGGCAGAGTCCCTCTTCGAACAGGGAGATAAAAATGGTAAGCTTTTGGCCATGTTGGTTGCAGAGCAGCGAGTTCAGACTAGTATACCTTGTATTACCGACTCTCAGGGTACCCTATTGACAGACCCTAGTGACATCCTTGATACTTTTGTAGATTATTACAGCACTCTTTACATGCCCATACCGACATATAACAAAGAGGATCTTGAATCCCTGCTTACTTCCCTATGTATACCAAAACTGTCGGAGTCAGATCAACATAGTCTAGAAGGGGAGATCACTGAACAGGAAATAGAAAAAGCCATCAGATCCTTTCCTCCACACAAATCACCAGGGCCGGATGGTTTTTGTATTGAATGGTACAGGTCGCACTTGGAGACTCTTGTGCCAAGACTTAAGACACTGTTTCACTTTTGCTTGGAACACAAGACGCTACCGGATTCTCTTATGGAGGCTCAGGTGGTCTTATTGCCGAAACCGGGCAAGGATCCCTTGACCTGCTCCTCGTACAGACCTATAGCCCTCCTTAACCAGGACCTTAAAATTCTTACTAAAATATTGGCCACAAGATTGTCAAAGGTAATAACCACACTGGTAGACATAGACCAAACTGGGTTCATACCCCAGAAGTCCACTGATACAAATCTCCGCAGGCTGTTTGCGCACCTACAGATCGACCATGCTAATCCCGGAGCCAGGGTGATTGTTTCCTTAGATATGGCTAAAGCCTTTGATTCGGTGGACTGGTGTTACATGTCCACTGTATTACGGCATATGGGGTTTGGAGAGGTGTTCCTTACATGGATATCCCTCCTATACAGCTCACCCAAGGCAGCAATTAAGATAGGTACTCAAGTTTCCGCACAGTTTTCGGTGGGGAGGGGAACGCGGCAAGGCTGCCCCCTCTCCCCATCTTTATTTGCCTTGGCCATAGAGCCTATAGCCATTGCTCTGAGAGCATCCACAGAGGTTAAAGCCCTTCAGGTAGGCGGCATTCGAGAATGCACGGCTCTATATGCTGATGATATGCTCCTCTTTTTAGAAGACCCGGGTTCATCCTTGGAGGCAGTATTTGAGATCTTAAGCACATTCGCAAATTTCTCAGGCTTGCGGGTGAATTGGGAAAAGTCCAATATCATGGCCATTGATGATGGGGCTCAGGCACGGGCATCACCCTTGGTGCCCATTGCCTGGGTTACCGAAATAAAATATTTGGGTATACGTATATCCCCCCAAGTCAAGGACTACTTGACGCTTAATCTAATGCCACTTATCACGAAGGTTAAAATACAATTAGAGGCTTGGAGGCATCTTCCACTCTCCTTAATTGGTAGGGTGAATCTACTTAAAATGAAGATACTGCCAGTGTTCCTCTATTTTTTACGCAATACTCCCGTGTGGGTCCCCTGCTCCTTCTTTCGGCGCGTAAACAGCCTCTTTAGCTCGTTTCTATGGAGCTCTGGACACCCCAGAGTGAGTCTCCGTACATTACAGGAACCCTATGGACAGGGAGGGCTGGCCCTTCCTGACTTGTTTAAGTATTTTATTGCAGGACAGATGGTATTTGCCAGACGGTGGTTAACAAGGGATGACGGGGATGCAGCGACAGTATTGGAGGCTGCTCTAGTGGGATCCTATGAGAGTCTTTACTATTTAGTGTTTAGAGGGCCACAGGCAGCGGCGCCTTTGACTGGCTCCATGCGTGTTACTATTCGCGCGTGGGACAGGGCAAAGGTACTAATGCACACAGACACGGAGGCCTGGTCACCGGATACACCATTGTGGCTCAATCCCAGGTTATCCCATTTTAACGATATCCCAGATCCGGTAATATGGGCCAGAGTTGGCATCAAACAATTAAAGAACATAGTAGGGGGGGGGAAGCTGCTTTCCTTTAATCAATTGAAAGATAAACATGATCTCCCAAACTGGTATTTCTTCCGTTATCTGCAGCTGAGGCATGCTTTTTCTGCACAGTTTGGCACAGGAGCAGTGTTACTGCAATCCTCACCTTTGGAACAGTTGCTCTGTGATGAATCTGTGCGGAAGACGCTATCGGAAACCTATAAGGAGCTATTTGCAGACAGGCCTCCGGCACTCAGTAAATGTAGGGAGAAATGGAGCTCACTTGTTCCCAATTTCCAAGGAGATGACTGGGACGATATCTGGGACCACCCTTTTCAGGTCCTAGTGTCGGCCCGTGACAGGTACATTCAATTTAAGATACTTCACAGGGTATATTATACCCCAGCAAGACTAGCCAGCATCTATGGTTTGAATGGCGCCACCTGCTGGCGTTGTAACGCGACAGGGGCGGACTTCGATCATGTATTCTGGCAGTGTCCGTCCATACAGGTATTCTGGACAGGGGTCACAAAGACCATCCAGGAACTGATCCTGCTACCTGTCCCCATGACGATATCAGTATGTATGTTGGGCCTGGTGGAGGAAGTAGCACCACTTAGGGCACAAAGAACCATGATCTCTCTCACCTTATTTTATGCACGCAAAGCCATCCTTTTATGCTGGAAAAAACCTGAGGCCCCATCCTTGGCCTTCTGGAAAGGCATAGTGAATAGAGCACTACCCTTATATAAAGCCACCTACTTAAGTAGGGGGTGCCCCAAAAAATTTGAGAAGGTATGGCAGTGCTGGCTCTCTTCGGATGGTACTGTCTGAGTTACTGCATGAGTAATGGGTTAAATATTACACGAAAGAAACATGCACTGCTTGAAATGACGAGACAGGCGGTATAGCTACTAGATGATTGTGTTTATTGTTTTACCTGAGAATGTACTGTAATATGATTTGAGTAGCCCGGAGGGCACGTGATTGTGTTTACATTCCTGTTATAATTGGGACATTGCACAACGGGGAGGGGGGAGGGGGGGAATTTATGTGGGTTTCTGTTATGGTTGTTTATTGCTGTTTAAAAAACTGTGAATAAAAAGAATTTTCCATAAAAAAAAAAAGAACTGCTCCCGAAAAAACGTTAGTTTTTAAAAGTTCTTTTTGCATTGATATATGTCCCCTGGGGCAGGACCCGGGTCCCCAAACCTGTTTTATGACATTAACATGCATATTGGCCGTTGTAATTAGCAATTTTGATTTCAAACGTTCGCGTCCATTATAACGAATAGGGTTCGAAAATTCGCGCAAACTTTCGGTCCGTTCGAAGGTTCTGGTGCGAACCGAACCCGGGGGTGTTCGGCTCATCCCTACTGGCAAGCCTTAGACGAATGCATGGTTCCTTTCCACCCAGCCTATGTCTGGATAATTTAAATCCCCCATTATGATGACACCTCCCATCCTTGCCGCTAATCCAATTTATGATAGGAGGTCCGATTCCCCCTCCTCCCTCAGGTTAGGGGGCCTATAGCATACTCCCAGTATTACTTTCCCCTTAGTTTCATCCCTTTGGAGCTCTACCCATAAGGATTCCACCTCCTTCCTAGCTCCCCTAGTGATGTCATCTCTCACATTCACTTGTACATTATTCTTGATATACAGGCATACCCCTCCCCCTTTTTTGCCCTCCCTATCCCTGCGATAAAGGGAATATCCTTGAATGGTTGCCAGCCAATCATGAGAGCTGTTGAACCAAGTCTCTTAAATTCCCACAAAATTGAAATCCTCCTCGTATAACAGTATCTCTAGTTCTCCCATCTTGTCTGCCAGGCTCCTGGCACTGGTGAACATACCACGTAGTTTAGACCCGTTGCATACTGTCCTCTTATTGGGTGTTCCAAGGTTGCAAATAGGACTTGTTACTATACTTACCTTGGGTTTATGTGCTTTAGTCAACCCACCACTAATGCCCCCAATACTACCCTCTGGAATATGTTCTGTGCTGACTATCTCTACCTCTGGACCCTCTCCTACCGTCGCCTAGTTTAAAAGCCCCTCTAACTTTTCGGCCATCCTCACTCCCAGTAGATCTGCACCCTCCTTATTTAGGTGTAGTCTGTCCCTTCTATAGAACTTGTGACCAACTGAGAAGTCGGCCTAGTTCTCCAGAAACCCAAACCTCTCCTTACTACAGCAGCTCCTCAGTAATGGATGTAGGAATTCCCAGCAGTTGGTTTAACAAAGTTGGTGGCATGTATCTGTGTTTCACTATGGTAAAGTTCTAGATCTAAAAAGGCCAGTCTATCGGGGTCCTTTACATGAGTGAAGGATAACCCTAGTGGGTTATGGTTTCAATGCTTAACAAAGGACTCTACACTCTCTCTTGTACCATCCCATATGATTATAATATCATCAAGGTGGCGTCCATAGTAGATGACTTGGGCAGCAAAGGGGTTGTTGTGCGAGATATGCTGTAATTCCCAATAGCCCATGGTTAAGTTTGCATAGCTTGGGGCAAAATTGTCCCCCATAGCAGTGCCCTGGGATTGTAAACAAAAGGTATGGCCAAACCCGAGGTAATTATTTTCTAAACAAAATTGCGTGCCATCCAATACGAAGTGTGCCTGTCTGGGATTAATAAGGGGGTCCTCAGAGAGGAAATGTTCTACTGCTCTGAGGCCTATTAAATGGGGGATTGAGGTGTATAAGGATGTAACATCCATGGACACCCACAGGTAGGGATGAGCCACAGATGGCTAATCTGGTGGCTTCAAGGGTAAATTCTGACAGTGGGTCATGAGTGAGTTTCGAAAAGGTGTTGGCATCTGATAACAATCTAAGGGATTCTGCCATGTAATCAGAACTATTCTGAACCACAATGCCACCTCCCTTGTCTGCGGCTTTTATAATGATGTTGTGATTGTTGGTTAGTTCATCAAGAGCTTTTTGTTCTACTTTAGAGAGGTTGGATCCCCCCGCTTTAGTCCAAGAAGCTTTCCTTTACCATGCCTCAACCCCCCCCCCCCCCCCCCAAGTCTAAGACATCAGATGGCCCACAACCAACACAATTCACAACCTAATTTCATGATTGTCATTAAAAAATGGAGGACATCCTAGCAAAATTGGTCCATTCTGCTTGGTGACCCTCTTTTGGGTTCTTCCCTTACCCAACAACCCAAGGTCTCTTATCGCAAAGCCAAGAATATAAAGAGTCAAATAGCAACCAACAAAATCTGAGCCAGTCTACCCACCCCCGCTCCACACATTCCGCTTATTCCACTAGTAGGAATTTTTCAATGTAAGAAAAAACTATGCCTAACTTGTAGGTTTGTTGATCACAGTAAAAAAATCTATACCATTAAAGGTAAAACAAACACCATCAAAGAGTTTTATAATTGTTCGAGTGAGTACGTGGTGTACTGTCTAACCTGCCCTTGTGGCCTTTTCTATGCGGGCAGGACCATACGCACCTTGAGCCAACGGTTTGGCGAACATAGGCGTTTCATTGAAAAGGGGTGGGACAAACACAATATCCCTCTACATTTTCTCAAGGAACATCGCAAATCCACTATGGGCCTCAGTGTCTGGGTCATTGAGGCGATCCCCAGAGGTCTTCCTGCTGTGGAATGGTTCAAACGCTTATGTCAGCACGAGACCTACTAGATACACTAGTTGAATACTCTCTCGCCAGGGGGACTCAACGAAGAAATAGAGACACATTCCTTATTATAGTCCCATTTTAACACCCTTCTTCCTGCTTTATAATCCCCTGATTTCTTTGGTATTTTACAGCATAATTTTTACGGTCGTTTTTCACTCATTCCTGGACATCAAGTTCCTTACAAGTTGGGGGTGGTGGTATCTAATACGCATAGTAAGTAACTCCTTGTCCTAAAAGAATAAGGAACTGTGAGCTCTGAGCGCGTAGCCTGTACATTTCCTACATTGCAATCTCCAGCTTGGATGCCAGCCCTTCCGTGATGATGTCACTTCCGCTTCCGTGTTCCAGACTGGTCAGCGTGGAGCTTCCTGTCAAGTGTACACTACACAGAAGCCTGTGACAGAATACAACACCCCCACGGCCGAGGGATCGATACCGCAGAGCAGCATCAGAGTACACCAGGACATTTAAATCTTCGATGGGCATCTTCACCTCATGGACTTGTAAGTGTACACCTTACACAGATATACTTAAACCAGTAGGATTCATTTAGTTGGCGCCTCCCCCCTCTCTTGCTTTCAAACATTATGCTGTGATGGTGGAGAATATAAATAGGAATGGTTTAAAGGTTAAACTCATTTGTCACACAAATGACCCTTTTACCTGTCAATTAAGGCCTGAGAGGACAGAAACTATCTACAGCACAGGTGTCAAACTGGCGGCCCTCCAGTTGTTGCAGAACTACTGCCATGAGGCATTGCAAGGCTGTGTCAGAAACCATGAAATCAGGCCAAAACAGAAGTACAGTTAAATCACACTTGTTTAATAATAAAAGAAAAAAGAACAAACGTAGTCAAAACATAGCCAAAGTTCAGTAACCAGAATGGATAATCAGCCAAGCCAGAAATCAGGGATCAATGTAGTGGAACAGCAAGCAGGATCTGGAGCCAGAAGGGATGTCAGCAAAGCAAGTCTTGAACAGGATCGCAGGAGTTTCTGTGATGTGCAAAAGTCAAAGGCAGAGCTCCTCTGGACTGGACAGCTTAAGTAGGCAGGACTGACGAGCAGGATATCATCAACAGCTGAGTAACTGTGGAGAGATAGGAGCTGGCAATTAGCCGACAGCTGAGCAGCCAGATCAGAGAAGGAAGGGCTGAGCCAAGCCCTGACAGTACCCCCTCCTCAATGACCCCTCCCCTTGGAGGACCACCAGGCTTGAGGGAAAAACATCTATGGAAATCACGGAGGAGGACAAGGGCATGTACGTCTGAGGATGAGACCCAAGAGTGTTCCTCCTGACCGTACCCTTTCCAATGCACCAGGTACTGTATGCGCCCACGGAACCTACAGGAGATTCCAGGTAAGCCGTGCGACTCAGGAGCATTTGTAACGCCATGGCAAACTGATCCATGCAGTGATTCAGTTCATCCAATATGGAAACAATATTACCAACAAGTGGATTGACTGCATCTTCTGAATTCATGGCCTTCGCCTACTGACAGCAACCATGAAATCAGGCTGAAACAGAAGTACAATTAAATCACACTTGTTTAATAAAAAAAGTAAAAAGATCAAACCCAGTCAAAACATAACCAAAGTTCAATAACCGGAACGGATAGTCAGCCAAGCCAGAAGTCAGAGATCAATGTAGTGGAACAGCAAGCAGGATCTGGAGCCAGAAGGGCTGTCAGAAAAGCAAGTCTTGAACAGGGTCGCGGGCGATAGTTTCTGTGATGTGACCAAGGCGAAGGCAGAGCTCCTCTGGACTGGACGGCTTGAGTAGGCAGGACTGATGAGCAGGATATCATCAACAGCTGAGTAACTGTGGAGAGATAGGAGCTGGCAATTAGCCCACAGCTGAGTGGCCAGCTCAGAGAAGGGCTGTGCCCAGCCCTGACAGGCTGACAGTTACAAGCATAACTCCCACAGGCAGAGGCATACTGGGATTTGTAGTTCCACAACAGCTGGAGGGTTGCCAGTTTGACACCCCAATCTACTGTATCCCAACAATCACCCAACTCTAGGAGGTACAAGACCCTACAATCAAACTAAACTGGAGCCTTTCCCCTGCAGTGCCCCCTAATGGCAGAAATACATATTTCTCTTGTTTGGGAAATGCATTCGGAAGTACAGTGTTACTTAAACTGTATTCCAGGATTTGCTTGTCTTCAGAGAATTTGCAATAATTTAAGACTTTACATAACATCTCAGAAATCTTTCATCAAGGTCGTCATGATATATAGTTTGAATACCATGTCATATTTATATTATTTATCATTGTAAAAGAACATAGTCCGCATTTCTTTCTTTTTTTCTGTAAAAAAAAGTGAAAACATTTTTTTTCCCAATTTTTTTTCCATTTTTTTCCCCAGGCCTTCCCATCTCTAGATATCATCATTCTTCAATAAAACCTTTTGGACATAATATGAAGATCTGTGGTGCAAAAATGTACATTGCTCTATGTGAGGAGGCCACTGCCGGCCTCCCTGTGTCAGGAGGACACTGTCCGCATCCCTGTGTCGGGAGGACACTGCCGGCATCCCTGTGTCGGGAGGACACTGCCGGCATCCCTGTGTCAGGGGGCCACCGCCGGCATCCCTGTGTCAGGGGGCCACCGCCGGCATCCCTGTGTCAGGAGGACACTGTCGGCATCCCTATGTCAGGGGGACACTTCCGGCATCCCTGGGTCAGGAGGACACTGCCGGCATTCCTGTGTCAGGAGGACACTGCTGAGATCCAATGCTGGTCCGCTCATTAGGGGTGCAGGAGCGCCGACCCCCTAATCCATGCGCCCGGCCCCTAACCTCCATGCATGGTGCCAGACGCATAGATTTCATTGGGGTTTCTTTTTTTTTTTAAAGGGGTTGTAAAGGTTTCTGTTTTTTTACCTTAATGCATCCTATGCATTAAGGTGGAAAAACACCTCGCTCTCATGGGCCCCCCAGCCCCCCCCCGTTTTACTTACCTGAGCCTGTTCACCTGCTGGGCATGTCCCCCGGCGTCCTATTCTCCACTGAGTCTGGCCGTTAATTGTATAGATTGATAGCAGTGCAGCCATTGGCTTGTGCTGTTGTCAATCACATCCAATGAAACGGCCGCTGCGGGGGAGGACCCAGTCATACACTTGGCATCTATGGACACCATGTATGACACGGGAGCACACCCGCAAGCTAACCCCCTCGGGAAAGAGCTTCCCAGAGGGGGTTAGTTTTAGCAGGAAGGAGCCGAGACAGCCCCCGTGGGACCCCAGAATAGCAGGATTGGGGCCACTCTGTGCAAAACGAACTACACAGTGGAGGTAAGTATAACATATTTGTTATTAAAAAAAAAAAAAAAAAAATCGAACCTATACAACCCCTTTAAGGACATGATTAAAGCCTGAGGCTCTAATTGGCTTTAAAAATGGGTGGGCACTGCGCCCTGAGCCCACCCAGTTGTGTGACATTAGCAAATTAATATTCGCTAATGTCTTCCTGCTTCTCCTCCTGGCCAATCAGGAAGCAAGTTCTTACGACTCCCGGTCAATCGGGTCTCAGGACTCACTTTCTGTTCGACCAGGAGGAGAAGCAACGGCCCCCGTCAGCAACAGCCTCTTCCTGGAGCCCTACCCTGGGTTCAGCTCGCCACCAGTCGTCTTCCTGCACCTGTACCACAGCACAAGGTAAGGCCATAAATCGAAGATTCGACGAAGCAGTCAGCGCGAGCGGACATTTATGGTCAAATGCTCTGCCCATAGGCTATAGAAGAATTCTAATGTTGGTTGACTAGTAATAATAATTAATAAATATAATTATTACTAGTGTCATACAACATTAGAATTCTACTATAGCTTGTAAGGGGAACATTTGACCGGAAATGTACGATTGCAGCGTCGTACAGTTTAGCTGCTCCGTTGAATCTTCTTAGAACATTCGACAGACACCATAAGCCTTCAATGACAGATCCGACCTTAATTATTTCAGTTTTTCGGACGAATGCATTTTTTTAATGAAACAAAATAAATAAAAAAAAATTTCGGGAGTAACTAAATAAAAAAAATTTTTTTGGACGAAAACGAAATTCCGAAACAAAATATTTCAGTGTGCACAAGTCTAGTGTTTACAGTGTTGGGCTCTGGCATTGCTGTGTAGGGATCTTTCTGGCAGTGTAAGGATCTATCAGGCAGTGCTGAGTAGCGATCTCTCTGTCAGTGCTATGTATTGTAGCGTTGGGATCTGTCAGTGCTGTGTAATGTAGTGTAGGGATCTCTCTGTCAGTGCTGTGTAGGGATCTGTCAGTGCTGTGTAGGGATCTCTCTGCCAGTGTTGTGTAGGGATCTGTCAGTGCTGTGTAGGGACCTCTCTATCAGTGCTGGGTAGGGACCTGTCAGTACTGTGTAGGGATCTGTCAGTGATGTGTAATGTAATGCTGGGATCTCTCTGTCAGTGATCAGGGTTGCCAACCGCCAGGAAATTTACTGACAGTTTGTAAAAATCTGTGATTTTTTTTTACAACTGCTAGTAAATATCAGCGGCTGAAAATGTCATGCTGTGTTGACTTTTTAAGTGTAAATCAAGCAAATTACTTTGCTATAGATATTGTCAGCATCTCCATATTCTTTTTATATTGTTAAAATATTTACTGTGTTAGTTTTCAATAGGAGTTTTGTAATTTCTCAGGTTGCCAGTAAAAAAAAGTGCTCTGCCAGTACATTTTCCATGTTTTGTCAGTGATGTGTAATGTATTGTAGGGATCTCTCTGTCAGTGCTCTGTAATGTAGTGTAGGGATCTCTCTGTCAGTGCTCTGTAATGTAGTGTAGGGATCTCTCTCAGTGCTCTGTAATGTAGTGTAGGGATCTCTCTGTCAGTGCTCTGTAATGTAGTGTAGGGATCTCTCTCTCAGTGCTCTGTAATGTAGTGTAGGGATCTCTCTGTCAGTGCTCTGTAATGTAGTGTAGGGATCTCTCTCTCAGTGCTCTGTAATGTAGTGTAGGGATCTCTCTGTCGGTGCTCTGTAATGTAGTGTAGGGATCTCTCTGTCAGTGCTCTGTAATGTAGTGTAGGGATCTCTCTGTCAGTGCTCTGTAATGTAGTGTAGGGATCTCTCCATCAGTGCTCTGTAATGTAGCGTAGGGATCTCTCTGTCAGTGCTCTGTAATGTAGCGTAGGGATCTCTCTGTCAGTGCTCTGTAATGTAGTGTAGGGATCTCTCTGTCAGTGCTCTGTAATGTAGTGTAGGGATCTCTCTGTCAGTGCTCTGTAATGTAGTGTAGGGATCTCTCTGTCAGTGCTCTGTAATGTAGTGTAGGGATCTCTCTGTCAGTGCTCTGTAATGTAGTGTAGGGATCTCTCTATCAGTGCTGTACAATTCCCAGTATCTCTCAGATCTCAGAGTTGCTCGGAGTTGAAGTTTGGGAAGTTAGTTGTATTTGTAGTGAGAATGTTGGATCAGCTGGTCGGCGGAGGACGCGCTGTGATTGGCTGATTATTCTCCCATGGCGGGGGACATCCAGCTGATCATCACAGGACTCGGCCCCGCCCCTCCGCCCGAAGTTTAATTGATGACCCCCTCCTCCTCCCCTCCAATAAAGAGTTGCCCTCAGTCGGTCCGGCCGGTATAAAGCTCCTTCCTCCCGCCCTCCTCTTCTGCACTCTCCCCCCCTCAGCACTCACAGACCCCGCTCCACCTCACCCCGCACAGACTGCACCTCACCGCTCCATCCCGCACCAGACTTGCAGCACCGGGGACGAGGAGACACTTTCTGTACCGGCAGAGGAGCCAAACACCCGCCACCGTGGACTCTGCTGAGGACTCCGCTGGTTTATACACAATGACTACCCTGAAGACGGACAGCGAGCACAACAATAATAACCTGGAAGAAGAGGTGAGTGTCAGCTCCTGTGCCCAGACACTTCTCTCCACCCTGACATGGAAAGCTCAGCACACTGGTGCTGGAGGAGCCCCCCTAGTGCTGGGCTCAGCTCTCACCTTTACACTTTATATTTATTATACAGAAAAAAGTAATTTCTATTGCCACTTCCAGTGTTTTATTCCCCAAATAATTGTTTTCCTCCAATCTGGTGTATATTTTTTTTATTTTTGTATAATGGAGCGATGTGTCCATATATCGTCCTCACCGACCGGTTGCACTCACTCCACTTACACCATGGTGGTCACCATGTACAACCTTCAACTTAGATCAATGGAGCCAGTCCTCTATAGTAAGAGCCTCGGAATCAATACATGTCACTTCAAATCTCCCTGTGTGCTGATCTGTACAATCTCCTCCAAGGTGACCATACAACCAGATTGTACAATCTTCTTCTTTCTGAGAACTATATAACAAGCCTACATATCGTCCATTAGTATTCCGTTTGACAGGGTCTTGCATAATAGATTGTATATGACCATCACTATACAATCTGATTGTACAACTTTACGTTCACACCTGTTTTGGTTTGTCTATTGGCTTGGCAGCCTATTTGCTTAAACGGGCTGCTGTACCTGCATCTTTGACTGTCTCCCCCCTCCGCCTGCCCCCACTTTTATGGCTGCATTGTGCGATTTCACACCTGAATGTGCTGCTTTTTTTCAAGAGAATAAATGAATGGCATCCCATATGTGATAATGAGTGGTGCGTCTTGGCTGCAGGTGCCTCAACATGTACCACCAGCTATGTAGGGTGAAGGCCTGCCAGCATTCAAACTAAAGATTGCTTAGGGGTGTTGTCCTGTTGTGTAGTGTTGGTAATTCTAAAGGAAATTGACAATCCAACTTTCTAAAATGAAGATCTAGCCAATCAGGCCCAGTAGCTGTAAATCTAAAGGTGTGTCTTTACCCCTACTTCACGCCAGTGTGGTTTTGAAGCTGCGTAGTAAGGTTGAATAGACGCCAGTCCATCCAGTGTGGGTGCTTGTATACAATTGCCCCTGTATATTGTACATCGCCCACTCCCATCGGTCCCTACCCTCAAGAAGCCCACAATCCAAGGTCCTTATTCATATACTGGGGCCAATTTTGGACAGAAGCCAACTAACCTACCAGCATGTCTTTGGAGTGTGTGAGGTACCCAGAGGAAACCCGCACAGGGAGAACATGTAGTGTCGTGGTTGGGATTCGAACCAGCGACCCTTTTTACTACTAGGCGAGAGTGCTACCCACTACACCACTGTGCCGCTGCTGTTTGACTTCCAAGCATTGTGATTTCATGTGCAGTTTGCTGATATCTGCAACGTCATTTAACAGATGTTAATCCAAGTTGCACAGAAATAGTGAAGGAACCCTTTACAAGTTTGCTGTGACTTGAGTTGCAGCAATTTGGTTCCATTGCCACAAATGGAGTGTGACTTTGAACGGTCAAGTTGCACTGGTGTAAACCAGGACCAAGGATCTTTATACATGTTACTATCTTGAAGTTTATTGAGAATATACCTAAACTATCCAATCGTTTTTAATATAATCGGCCAGGTTTTTGAACTAGTATTGGTAAATCTTTGGCTGGTCTAAAATCGTACAATGACTAAAGCTGGCCATACATGGGTCAAAATTCCAGCTGCATTTCAATCTCTGTAGGGGCACCCTGGGTGTACATAAGTTCATCGATCGCTTCAGTACAAGCAGCCTGTTGGGGTTTTTTCCAAACCATTAGTGCCGCTGGCTACAGCGTCCCCCTGCCGGCAGAACAGTTGCACTGTGGGAGAGATTCCTCTAACACTGACTGCGTTGGGAGAATCGCGCAAACTTTCCTTCCACTGTGGGTGGGAAATGGCATAATCTATGGCCTGCCTTATGTGTGGTGAGATATGGATCTACCAGGCACTGGTGGAAAGGCCTGCCTAATTGGGTTAACAAAATCCACTGGGTCCTCATAGCTTTGATAAATCTAAAGCTGATTTTATAGACCGGCTGGAGAGTGCAAAATCCTGTGCAGTTTTGCAAAAGAAACCAATTTTTTTTTTTATTTTTCAAAGCTTAATTGATTAAGCTGAAGTTGGAAGCTGGCTACCATATTTCTGGATGTGTTTTTGATGCAGTTCCAGAGGCATTCCTTTTTTTTTTTTTTTTTTTTTTTAACTATACTAGGGTCCAGTGCATTGTACAGTCCATAAAAAAATGCAGCAAGGGGGTTTATTTTTTTGATTGTAACTGGCCACTGGAAACCATATAACCTACTTTCTGTGCGTTTCAATGCAGAAAAATGCGCTGGACTGCATGTGGCGTGTACTAGCCCTTAGTAAATCAACCCCATTGTAACATGCATGATGACCCCTTAAAGTGATCTGGCACAGCAACACTCAGGGGTAGTGGCATTGTTTGGTGCACAGAAAGTGCAGATCCTTGCATTAAAAGATGAATATCATTTTATTCCCCCTTATTGGCTGTAAGGGTTTCTTCAGTTGCCACCATAATTGAGTTGCCATGTGTTGGTGTTTGTTTACACTTTGTGTTTGTTTGTATTCTATTTCTCCATGTTCCTCCCCTGTTGTGCTGATATAATAACTTCCCCCCTCTGTTTCAAATGTGTTCCTGTTGAGAACATGAAATTCCTCAGCTGTCACTGTGGATGTAAACAGAACTCTGAGCTGTCTTCTATGGACCTTTTACTTCATAATTACCATAATTCTTCTATAGTTGTATCTGTTTCATTAATATGGAGGGCTGCTTGGCTTATAAACAGGGCCATCCTATTGGTTACGGGATTTTTGGGTGTTATGTTTAAGATGCCTCAAAGCACAGTCCAATTTTACAATATGTTAGAATTATAGTAGAGTTTTTTTTTTTTTTTTTTTTTTTTTTTTTTTCTTAAACCCATTCCTTTTGCACATGTTCACAGCTCCAAGACCCCTTTCACACTGGGGTGTTTTTCAGGTACTTTAGCATTAAAATAAGCGACTGTAAAGCGCCTGAAAAGCCGCAGCTGCAATCCCAATGTGAAAGCCTGAGTGCTTTCACACGGAGGCGCTGGCAGGGCATCAAGTCCTGCAAGCAGCTTCTTTGCAGCGGTGAATACACCACTCCTAAAACGCCCCTTCCCATTGAAATTAATGGGAAGCGCTTTTGGCATCAGCGCTTTGTGGGAGCTTTTAACCCTTTATTTGGCCACTAGCAGTGCCCCACTAGCACTCAAACGCTGGTAAAGCCCTGCTAGTTTAAGCATCGCTTTACAAGCGTTTTCTGGGTGCTGGCAGTGTGAAAGGGCTCTTAAAGTACTTGGGTTTTCGCATTGGGATTGCAGATGAGGCTTCTTTCAAGCACTTTACAGGCGCTTTTTGTAACGCTAAAGCGCCTGGAAAAAATGCCCTAGTGTGAAAGGGGTCTAACAGTAACACAAACGGCAGTCCAACCTCCATCAACAAAGCATTCCTATGTCTTTTGCAATGACTATACTTGGTGGATAAACTTAAGAGTTTAGTATATTATAGGGTTGCTTTAAAACTGGAGATTTGTTTCTATCTAGATCTGATTTTGCACTCCGCTTCCAGGCTTTAGCCCACATTCACACCGGTGTGATTTGACAGTTCCAAATCGCATGACATCGCACCCTATTGGCAATGCAACTGTTCAAATCAGTGGCTGACTTTGTGATGCTGCACTGATTTGAACAAAAGGTTCATGCACTTTTTTGCGATTTCAGGTGTGACTTGCATACATCTGTGCATGAAGTGGTGGAGGTGTCAGGCAAGTAGCACCTGAAATTGTACTGACCTGCTACTTTGAGAACAAGTGGCACTATGTCAAAGTAGCATTCAATGTGAACCAGGTCTAATTGTCAAAGCTTAATTGAACAAGCTGAAGTTAGAAGCTGGCTACCATGCACAGCTGTATCAGATTTTGCACTCCAGTTTTAGTAAATCAACCATTATGTGTATCATTGATCACATTTTTCAATGAATAACAACATTAGTAAATCCTTCCCTTTTTTTTTATTTTTTTTTAAGCTGGCCATACACCAGTAGATTGTCAAATTTTGGAATTTGTACAAAAATTCTCAGTACATTCAACTTGACAATCTTCATTTGGAAGTCCTTCACAATTAAGTTTGCTTTAACATTTAGTTCTGGAACAAATGGACTTTTCAGAATGTAATCCACATACACTGTTAAATTTGTTCCTCTTATTACATTTTCAACCAGTGATGAGAATTTGTTAGTTGGACCCTAATCTAACCTTCCTCACTACAAATGTAGTGTGTGGCCAGTCAAGTTAGCTGGTTAATCTCACTGGAGTGCAAAATCTGGTGTAGCTGTGCATGGTAGCCAGTCAGCTTCTAACTTCAGCTTGTTGAATTGAGTTTAAGACAACCTGGAAGCTGATTGGTTTCTATGCAGATTTTACCAGCTAACCCATGGGCTTTCTGCAGCTGCTGAAAAGTGACATGTTGCATTTTATCTTTTATATACTGCTTCTGAGCCTTCATTTAATAGGAAAATATTACAATGTAACAAAGTAATTTGTTTTGCATAGCTTTTAATAGTTGTGTGGGGTTTTCATCTGTATGTACATATTGCTTTTGACATTTGTTGCACATGCCTTGCACCTCTGCTGGGAGAAATTGTTTCTTAAATGCTTGTATCAAAATGTGTATAATATATTGCAACTTCTTGCCTTATCTGGATGGCTTTCCGGGTACCAAAAGCCCTTTCTGAATATTTGTCTGGGCAACCCCCCCCCCCCCCCCCATACCATCCAATCAGCAGACAGCATTAACTAACCTGGATGGTCTTGTCAGTCTCTAGTTTTTTTATTTTTTTATTTTTTCCTTTAGGCAGTAAGTACATGGCAATGGGCCTTTTCACTGTAAGCTGCATTTTTATGCACCCCCCCATGCACTTGTAAGGTGTGAACAGGGCTCAGATATATTTTTGTACCCCATCTATACCTTACACTTTCTGTTTAAAATCTAACTCAATGGACATGGTTCAAAGCAGCCCCCAAACTTTAAGGGTGTCTGGCAGTCATTGCTATTACTACATGTCCACATGTGTTTTTTTTTTTTTTTTTTTTTTGTTCTATACTAGTTCTAATTTGATTGAATGGAAGTATATTAAGGCAAGAGTGGCTTGAAAGATCTTTTTCACACTTATTGCTTGATTGTGATCACTCAGCTGGAAACTATATACCATTTTAACAGAAGGTCAAAGTGTCTGTCTGAGGGTAGCTTACTTTGTGTTTAAAGTGACATTAAGGCCCCCTTTCGGATGGTGCGGAATCAGTCAAGCAGTCACCTGCTCAGCAGGGGATCTCTGCGCTGAGCAGGCGGATGACAGGTCTGGGTCCACTACACTTAGACACAGCCCACTGTTCTCTATGGGGCAGTTTAGATGGAAACAGACGTCTATCCACCGGATGACTTTGCATGTATCCCCCATCTTTTTAGCTATTTGGATAAGATGACCGCAGACATGTCTGCTGACATGTGTTGCTCCAAGCAAACAATGGGTGGTCTGATTAGGTCTTCCTGAAACAGACAGGCTGACCAATTGGTCTGCTGGTGTGAAAGGGGCCTAAAGGTTCAGAGATATAGATGGATATCTATTTTGTGGTTGTTTTTTTTTTGGCAGACATGTTATACTCTACCTCTGTGTAGTAGCTTTGCACAAAGCAGCCCCGACCCTCCTCACTTTTGACCAGTGCCCCAAATGGCAAGCTGCTTGCTCACTCCCAAGCCCAGCTCTGCATCCATAAGACATAGAACTGCAGCCTGGCCTGCTCTCTATTGGGTCACTGGCTGTGGGAGCCAATGGTGCCTGCTGCTAATTTAGCCAATGAGGAAATGCCAGGACCGTAGTGCCCTGTGCTTGTCACTGAATCAAGAGGCTCAGGTAAGTATTAAAGGGGGGGGGGTGTAAATGTGTATGTAATGTACATTTTTTTTTTTTTTTCCTTCAGTCATAGAATCAGGGCGAGTTTGCTTTAAATCCATAATTTTTAAAGGGCAACTGTCACCTCTGTCCTGCAGCAGCTCAGTCCCATTTACTTTAATGGTACAGGACAGCTGTTGATGTGGTGGCAGCAGGTGAGGTGGATGCACACTAACAGGTGCTGCCATGATGGATCTGAAATGACAGGTACTCTTTAAATGTAAAGACTCATTCTTGCTGGTAGTTGGAATATTTAATATTTGCAAACAAAAATAAAGGTTTCCTATTGAGAATGAGTTGTCAGGCTAGTAAATATTCCAGAACTGGGTCTTTTATAGCCGGCTGCCATTTCCCTCAAGGGAGGGGGGGGGAAAGCATTTCAAATTTATGTGCAGAAAGATCGCAAGGTTTTTAAGCTGCTTGGGTTTCACTTTTATCTTTAAGGCTTGCCCTTCCTCCTCACATTTAGGCCCCTTTCACACTGGGGCGGGGAGCCGCGGTGACGGTAAAGCAGCGCTATATTTAGCGCTGCTTTACCATCGTTTTAACCGCGGTATTCAGCCACGTGCGGTTTTACCCCCGCGAGCGGCCAAAAAAGGGTTAAAGACCCCCGCAGAGCGCCGCCATAGCGGCGGTATTGCCGCGGTTTCCCATTCAAATCAATGGGAAGGAGCAGTATAGGAGCGGTGAATACACTGCTCCAAAGATGCTGCTAGCAGGACTTTTTTTGCCGTCTTTTTTGCCTCCAGTGTGAAAGCCCGCCGGGGCCGGATTTTTTCAGGCGGTGAACAGGCGCTATTTTTAGCGCTGTACCGCCTGAAAAACGCCCCAGTGTGAAAGGGGCCTTGGAGCCTGGTACCATAGGCATTGCCAGGGGGTGGCTATTGAATCTGGAGCCCAGAGTCTCTTGCCACAGGGTCCCTGCCTAACCAGCAGGTCGGGGCTGCAGTGGGTGGGCTGCATGAGGTGGATAAGAGACGAGCAGCCATGACATCTCTCCCCGCCAGCTCCATGTCACCACTCTTCCACCCTCATGGCTGGGCCACTTCAATGTGGGAGCAATGTGCAGCAGGGACTAATTGGATCAGTGCTGCCAGCCTGCCACCAATGCAGCAACAATGCACATTTAGTGGCACTGGCATGGCAAGTGACATGCTGCATCTGGTGGCAGGAGATGTGGCAAGTGACACATCCAGGGCTCCCACTGGTTCTGCATTATGGTGAGTTGAACCACTCCATTATTTAAGAATAGCAACAATGCGCTTCGCTCACCCTGACACCATATCAACCATGGTGCCATGATTGAAACCCCAACACCAGCCTTTGCCTGCAAAAAATAGCTTGCCACCGCGTTTTTAGTGTGTTACACCCTGCACAAAATGTATGAAGGCAAAAAAACTTCAGCCTTTACATCCACTTTAAGGCCTCTTGCAAACAGAACACCAAAAAAGCAATCTGACTACAAGTCCAGACAGATTCACCTACTTCCTGTAAAGGAATTTTTTTTCAGCTCAGTGCTGTCACTTTGACAATTATGCAGTCATGCAACACTGTACAGTCATGTAACACTGTACCTAAAGGTTTTTTGTTTTTTTTGTTGGTGGTATTTAAAGTGCACTTCTACAGTAGAGCTGCATGGTTCTGGATAAAATGAGAATCTTTTTTTATTTTTTTAGAATAATCATTCTCAAATTCTGAACTTTTAAAGATTTATAACCCCTGAATATTAGGTTATCAAACACTAATGGAGGTAATGTGTAAAATACATTTATTTAATGGGGGGGGGGGGGGGGGGGGGGTATTCACTAATGCCTACCACAACTTGTTTTTGTTTACACATCAGCTGTCAGTGGTACAAGGCATTAAAGTTGTTTATACAATGACGACTGTTTTATTTTTTCAATGTGAAACATGTTAAATGTGTTAATATTATAGGGCTGAAACAACTAATTACTATTTTCATCGATTAATCGGCCAGTAATATAATGGGGGTAAAAAACTAAAATGAGCCCTTAATAGTACAAAAAGAGCAAATCACTACTGTAAATATTACTTTCACGGTTCTACAGTAAAAAAATGGAACCCTTACAGTAGTGATTATTTACTTTTTTTGTGTACTATAAAGGGCTCATTTTAGTTATATTTTTTTTAACCCCATTATGTTACTAAACGTCTTAGACCTGGGTCACATCTATGTGTTTTTTGGTGCTTTTTGCAGAAACGTACTACAGTTCATTACATGGTTTCCTATGGGACACGTTCACATCTATGCTTTTTTCAGCTGCTGCGTATTTGGAAAGGGTCGGACTTTTTTTTTTTTTTTAACGCAACTTTTTTTTTTGGTTCAATATACTTCAATGGAGAAGCTGCAGAAAAGCATGTAATGCAATTTGTTTTTTTTTTTTTTTTTATTCTGCCCAACAACAAATTGGCCAAAAAACAATGTCTCTTCTAATAGTGTATACAGTATATCTCTTCTGTCGTTCTCACAGTGGATTTGATATTTTGCTCCCTAACCATATAGTTAGTTGTTTATAGTTACCACTGCATAGAGATATTTAAGAATAAATTGCCTTTTTTTTTTTAAACTTTACATATTAACTAAACTATACACCCTTTTTTTTTTTTTTTTTTTTTTTTTTTAAGGTTATTAGCCGATTAATCGATTAATCAAATCAATAGGCCAACTAATCAATTATGAAAATCGTTAGTTGCAGCCCTAAAATATTAATGAACAAAGCAAACAGTTGGTTAAAAAAAGTAATTAAATTGAGAATAAGGAGTTAAGGCTGACTTGAGTAAATTAAGGTGTTGCAGTAAATTTAACCACTTGAGGACCACCCCACATCCATGTAGGATGACTCTTGAGTGCAAAATTACATACCTGCATGTGATTGCTGTTGTCTGCTCTGGGACACGTGCGCACCATGGGAGCCGTGCTCCCACTGATTGGACAAAGCGGGAGCCAATCAGCAGGTCTGATGGCCGCCAGGACCCATCAACCGTTCACTTAACCCTTTGATCACCCCTGATAACCTCTTTGCTGCCAGTGTCAGTACAGTGAGTGCATTTTTTTAAGCACTGATCACTGTATTGGTGTCACTTTCCTAAAAAGTGTAATTTGTCTGCCGTAATGTTGCAGTCCCACTAAGTTTGCCACCATTACTAGTAAAAACAATAAATTAAAATTCCATGAATCCCATATTTTGTAGACGCTATAACTTTTGTGCAAATCAATATACACTTGGGAAACAAAAAAAACAAATCTGTAGCAGAATACATTGGCCTAAAATAAAGTTTGTTTTCACCAAAAACAAATGCAGAAGTGGTCAAATGCCAAGAGCTTTATTTGTGGAAAAATAAAATTTTTATTTGGGTACAGCATAACCATGCAATTAAAGTGACAGTGCCATATTGCTAAAAATGGCCTGTCATTAAGGGTAAAACCGGAGGCTGAAGTGGTTAAAAGTATTTTTACTTGACAAGATTGCTTTAAACTGACATTATTTTGCAGACTGAAGTTAATCCCTTTGCATCTTTCTGTTTATTCAATTACAGATCAATGTTTTTGATAAACATTGCCAGCTGCTTTGTTCTTTACAGCTGTATACAGGGAATTGCAAAAAAATAACATTAATCATGAAAATGCTGGATTAAGATTGTGTGGGGTGTTGCATCGTGATCTCTTAACGATTAATTGTGCAGTTCTACAGAAAATCATTAAAGCGGTTCTGCACCCATTTCATTTAGTAAATCTCTTTGCCTTCCAAATCAGGCAAAGAGTACTAAATGAAATGGTTTTTTTTTTTTTTTTTTTTTTTTTTTTTTTTTAATTTACTTACCTTGTAATTGATGACTTCCGGTCTTCTCTCTCTTCGGCGGCGGGCGGGGTCTCTGCGTCGATCGTCGTCACGCCGCACTGTCTCCTGGGATCTGGTGTCATTGTTTCCAGGAGTCAGTGCGGGCATCTTCCGAAATCTCGCGAGATTTCGGCCACATCTGCCAACATCTTGTGAGATGTCGGCAGATGTGCCGTTACTGCGCATGCGCGAGTAACGGCGGTGCATGCTGGGCCATCTAAAGGTCCAGTGGGGTTTCACATGCCCACAGGCAAGATGGACCCCAGCAGACAAGAAGACAAGAAGAAGATGAAAACCGGCGGCGATCGAGATGGAAGATGGAACAGGTAAGTCCCCCAATTGAGCTATATGCCCTTGGCATATAGCCCAAAAAAAAGTGCAGAACCGCTTTAAGGAGACTTGGACACTGGACCCCCTTGCCCACCCCTCCCTGCTGTACTGTAGTCCAGGATTTGAAATCCTTCACCAGTCCAGGGATTTGAAATCCCTGCAATTTAATCTTTCTGTACCTTGCTGCATGTACAGACAAGAGGCATGCTAATGGGTCAGCACCATCATATTGACAGTAATGACCAATCAGAATCTGTCAGTTGCATGAGGAAAAACCTAGAGGATTTTCTAAGGTCAAACTATAATCACCACTGGGATTTTTATTTTGCTATAAATTACTGAGTTTGGAAAACATTTCTTGTATCTTTCCAAGTCTTCAAGTTGGGTCAATGTATTCTGCTAAATTTTTCTGTTAAAAAAACCCTCAAAGCAGTATATTTGGTCTGACATTGACCATCTACAAAGTATGGTACATATTTGAAAAGTGTAAAATGCATGGGCATACTGAAACCGCTGCAACTTCAGAGTATGGTGATGCCACATGTGAGACCACTCTTGTACTGCACATTGTATGCCGTGCACCACACAAATCAATCAAATGTACTACAATGGCACCCTGTATACAAGTGGTCAGGCAATATAGCTTAGTGTAGCACCACCTATAACCTTTCCAGTTCCTAGAATTCAAACTAGCCTACTGGTATGGCTGCCCCAATGCCATGTTCACTGGCCAGGAAGTTCAAGAGGCTGAAGAAATGAGGCATAAAAGTTCCTGTGGTTACAGGACTGCAGTTGTCCACAGGGGATGTCTGGAACAGCCAGTGGGATGTGCAGAGGGGACTGTACAGGCCAAGACTAGGATTGATGGGCAGCAGGCTGAAACGTGGTCTGAACAGGTGTGTATATCGGCAGAGGCAACATCGGGACTGGTGAAGCAGTGATTGGGACACTGACTGGTGACAGTGGGTTAAATTCTAACTGACTTTTTTCAGTGTAGTGTCCTCATGGTGACATCAGGGTTTTTTTTTATTTTATTTTTTTACAGCCATGATGGCATTTCTCTCCAGCTGCAGCCATTGAGCAATGCTGTGATGTACCATGTGATCTCTGACCAATCAGATCATATAGTAGTAAACTATGCCAGGAAACGACATGTTTACTGCTGTCCATGTGATCACTGTTTGGCTGCAGAAGTCACATGGTACCAGAGGCCCAGTAGAACTCGGTGTTCCACTGTCTGCCACAGATGGGATTAGAGCAGGGGTCTTCAAACTATGGCCCTCCAGTTCAGTGACTACAATTCCCATCATGCCTAGTCATGTCTGTGACCTATGAATTTTACGATGCCTCATGGGATGTGTAGTTCCGCAACAGTTGGAGGGCCATAGTTTGGTTAGCCCTGCATTAGTGTGCACAAACTGACAATGCAGGGGATGAACAAGTAATTGTCTGCTCTCCTGCTTGGTCTGGAGATGAGTGAGGGGAAAATGATCCCCACCCGTCTCCGTACCATTGCAGAGGAAGTGACATCAAAACATCACTTCCACCCATAGCTCTTAAAGGGACATTTTTATTTAATTCAAATGCGAGATCTGGGGTCTTTGACCCCAGTTCTCATATTTAAGAGGTTTTGTCATGCATTTATTTCTATTAAAAGGATGTTTACATTCCTTGTAATATAAATAAGTGACACAATTTTTTATTTAAAGAATTTTAACACATCCAGCCGAGCTTGTGTGCAGAAGCAAACGCATACACGAGTAGCGCCCGCATATGAAAAGTGTTCATACCACACATGAGGTATCGCTGCAATAATTCTAACCCTAAACCTCCAACTCAAACATGCAACCTGTAGAATATTTTTAAACGTCACCATGAAGATTTAAGGGTAAAAGTTTGTCACCATTCCATGAGTGGGTGCAATTTTGAAAGATAGATAGATAGATAGATAGATAGATTTGGATAACTTTACTGTACTTTATGGTAACTTTACTCAAATTTTCTAACAAAAAAACTTTTTGAATCGTAAACACCAAGTCTCAGAGGCTTGGTCCTTAAGTGGTTAATGTGTAGAATAAGGTACCATAAAGCTGGCTATGCACTGGGCTTAACAAACTTAAAGCAGAACTTCCCTGTTTGGGTGGAGCTCTAAGGACCTTCCCCCCCCCCTCCTTGAATTGTCACTTGAGTGGGGGGGGGGGCTGAAACTAAAGTTTCATCAACAATTACACTTCTATAATTTACAGTGTTAATGTAGAAATCTGTATCTTGAGATTCACTGTACCCAAGTACTTTGTGCAAGCATCCCTGGCTGGTTTGTGGGGTGTTTCTGTTTGTTTGGGGGGTTTTTTTTGGTAGGTGGTTCAAACTCAGGGGGCCCTACCATGCTACAGTTCATGTGGAGTTTTCTCAGTTGAGTTTTTTTTGGAGATGGCATGCAGCCATAATTGCCTCCCCAGGATGTGGTTGGCATATCTACATTAAAAGGCATGGTTCTTTCTGCAACTGTTTTGTTCTGGATTGTATGGTACAGTAGTTAAAAATATTATGCCATGATTTCTGAGAATTGCCTGTTATCACCTGGATATTCAGTTCCATCTGTGTGCAATACACTGCATTTTGTAAATTGTTCCTTGCACCAAATACTGTTCAAGTTTCTCTGGTACTTCATTTTTCAGTGTAGTGTACCTGTTTCCTGGCATCACTTTTTCCATTGTCAAAACTTCTGTGCCCAAGTCATCTGACATGTGTGAATGCAGTTTAAATGTGTTTTTTTTTTTTTTTTCCTCAACAGTATTGACCACCTCATTGAAGTTCAGCTGATACAGTTCAGTTGTAATTTTAGCCTTTGCAAGAAGATCACCTTTTTTTGATGGCACAGCTAATCTTGGTCACTACATTGCCTTGTTTTTGGGAGCTTCTTAACTGGTCTGATTAGTTTAGAGAGCAAGGATATAGATACTGGTGAATGTCCTCTCTGGTACTCTGGGGAATATGACTGTAAATAAACATCTCCTGTTCCATCATTTGCCCATTAACTGTAGGTTTTTTGGTGCATTAAGACTTTTTTTTTTTTTTTTTTCCTGTAATTTTGAAATGTGGCTCCTAAATGAACACATGTCTGTAAAGAAGTGGTGTGACTTTTGTATGGAAAAAACATCTTGCACACATTTGTGTTGCATTTTACTGTTCTCTTAAAAGCACTGTCACTAATGCTTTCTGTTTTTACACTTGTATCAAGTGTTGTGGTAAGTGCCTTCATAACTTTCTGGTAAGCCAGATAGTACTGCAACATGACCATCTTTTCTTGTACCTCAGGTGATTGAGTCCGCAGGACTCGCGGAGCTTGCTTTGCCTGCTGGCCGCCTCTTAAAAAGCAACGTACAGGTACATGATTCTGCCTGTATGAGCCCTTCTGCCGACATATATCGGTGTGAGGCGGTTAAAGTATTAAATTATGGGGGACCACCCCCCCCCCCCCCGAGAACACTAATGATGGGTCAGCACTATTCCTCCCTGGAACACCAATGTGGCACTCCTAAATACTTGGGATCGTGGGGCACTTGTCATAGAAATGTACTGACTGAGTTATATAGCCATTAGCCGCTACCTTTATCACTTCAGTGTGCAGTTCAGCTCTCACGGCTGCTTTTTGCCTCTGTCTATTCCCTCGAGGCAGGGCTGAGAATATCAGTGGGAGCTGACGTTGGCGAGGAGACGACGTGCCTGGCCACATGCAGTGCTGCCACCTTGTACACAGGAGGATTCTAATAGACTGGTGGGGAGGAAGGTGCAGACCAACTAATCGATAATTAAAAGCGTTGACAATGATTTAGCGATTTAATTGTTTCTGCCCTATTGAATGTCTTCCAAAAATGAGTGGGACTAATGCCATAGGGAGGGGCACACCTATGTCGTCAGTAGTTCCTGATGAACCTAGTTGTATCCCCTGAAAGACCAGAGTCTCCCGGCAATCTGACCTGCTGGGCCGCTCTGGTATTGTGCCTACAGTCAATGCTGCTTCACCCTTATCACTAAGGATGAACTGTCCTCAGCCCTAGCCGGGTTAGAGGACAGGATTGCTGGCGTGATTGCCTCCATCCCACAGGGTGGCAGAAAGCGTGTCAGATCCCCTGTAGATGCAGCAGTCTCTTCCTTAACTGCTTCCCGACCAACTGCCGCAGTTGTACTGCAGTAGGTTGGCTCCCCTGTGCAAGATGTTGTAGCTATGACGGCAGGCATGCAAGGCGTCTGCTGCACAGCAGGGATGCCGATGACCGCCAGCTACAAGCAATCGTGAGCAGGAGACTCGGAACAGGGACGAGTGTGTAAACGCACTTCCCTGTTCTGATGGGAGTGACAGATTGTGGTTCCTAGCTAATAGGAACACACAATCTGTCACTTTAGTCAGTCCCCTCCCCCTTCAGTTGGACCTCCCTCACCTCCCAGGGAAGTTAACCCCTAGATTGCCCCTAGTGTTAACCCCTTCACTGCCAGTGACATTTTTACAGTAATCAATGCATTTTTATAGCATTGATCGCTGTATTGCCAGTGGTCCCAAAATGTGGCTGCCATAATGTCGCAATAAAAATCGCAGATCACCACCATTACTAGTTTAAAAAAAATGCCATAAATCTATCCCTTATATTGTAGACGCTGTAACTTTTGCGCAATTCAATCAATGGAACGTAATAAGCATATATTAAAGACATTGGCCTAAACTGAGATTTTTATTTTTTGCGCAAAAAAACGCAGAGGCGATCAAATGTCACCAAGAAAGCTCTATTTGTGGGGGGCGGGGAGGACATTTTTTTGTTTGTTTTGGGTCCCACATTGCGCAAATGTCAGTTAAAGCGACACAATGCTGGCTTGTAGAAAGTGCTCCGGTCAGGAGGGGGAAATTCTTCCGGGGCAGAAGTGATTAAACAAGAACTGAACTTGTCCAGTAAATGACACACAGGGCTTGAAAGACCTTGTTGACAAACTGGAGTAATTTATTAAAGGCTTCCTTTTTTCTTTGGCCAGTTCAGCTATTCAGCCAGCTGTTGCAGCAATTGGTATCTGACAGTCCATAAAGAATCAGGTCAAACCGCTGGATAGGCCTAACCATGAGGATGATCTGCCTGAAAGTAAAACGGATATTCCTCAAGTGCTGTGTTTTGCTGTTGATGCGTTAAAGGATTCAGTACGACAGGTTTCTTGTCTGTATGTATGCGCAGACTCTTATGGCTTAAGAACTGGTCAGCCAAGCTTCCTTGTAAAGTTATTGGCAGGTTTCATGGAATGTTTATTCAGTGAGCACTTTGACAAATATACCTAAAAGATTTCTGGAGGTAAGAGTTCTTTACTTCCTGGGAAGAGCACCAAACATCCCTTGTTTAAAAACCCAGGGACTGCTTCCTCAAATTTCTCAGTCAAAGTGGTTCTGCTGCCAACAGGGCACTAGGGGCAAGCTACAGGGCCTGAAAAGGTCCAAAATGATTCTAAACCTAGCACCAAGCCCTCCTTTTGGGGGGAAGGCTGCTGCACTTTGCAGACATCTGGAAAACAATTTAGCATGAGTGGGTCACCTCAATTGTAGCATGGTTACAAGCTGGGGTTGTGTGGGGGGGGGGGTTACCCCTCAGGTTTCTAAGAGCCAGGGTTCCCTCAGATCCTGAAACTTATTGCTTCAGGCACTAAATCTAGTGCATCAAGGAGTAAGTGTAGAGGTTCCTGTATTCCAAAGTGGCACAGGGTTTTACTCAAACCTGTTTATGGTTCAGAAACCAAACTGGGACACAAGGCTCATTTTGGACCTAAGGCCCCTCAAGTATCTATTGATATCGATGGAGTCTGTCCACTCAGTAGTAACCTCACTCCAGAGGGGAGACTCTTTAGCCTCCATCGATGTAACGGACAGGTATCCTATCTTTCAGCCTCATCAGAGGTTCCTACGTTTTTGCTGTAGAGGAATGTCCTTTTCAGTTTGGTTCTATCCTTCAGGTGTTCACAAAGGTTGTAGTACCAGTACTGGGTCTTATAAGGGCCCAAGGGGTCCTGGTGCTCAGGTATCTGGACTACCCCCCCCCCCCCCTGCTCAGATCACTCGATACTGGCTCTAGAACGGAGCATAATACACAGTGAGGTACTTGAAAAGCTTAGGCTGGATCATAAATACCAAAAAGTCAGCCTTGAGACCAGCTCAAAGTCCAAGATATTTGGGTCTGATTCTAAACGTGGTCTTCTTGCCACCCATGAGGCTCTGTGCCCTGAAGGATCAGGGGTGTCAGATAAGGGGCACCTGACAACCTTCCATTCAGCTCTGTATCCCTCTTCTAGGGAGGATGGTATCCTGAGGCAGTGCCCTATGCCCAGTTCCATTCCAGGCCTTTACAACAAGACCTCTTGATGGCTTGGAACAGGAAGAAAAACCCTGGATTATCCAATGTGCTTATATCCTCAGGCAAGCCTAAACTGGTGGTTGTAGGATCAACCTGAGAAAGGGGAAACCTTTCTCCTGGTAACTTGAATACTGACTAAAGATGCCAGTCTCGGGCTGGGGAGCAACCCTAGATGAGCTCAGGGGAAATGGTCAGGGACAGAGCAGACCCTGCCCATCAACGTCCTAGAATTGCAGGCAGCATGTCTGGCCCTGGATGTTGATGCTTCAGGACTGCCCCTTCATGGTTCAGTCTGACAATGCTACAGCCTATATAAACCACCAAGGCAGTACCAGGAGTCATTCAGCTATGAAGGAGGTACTACATACTAGCCTGGGCAGAGGATATGTGCCAATGATATCAGCAGTATATCTTGGGAGTAGAGAACTGAAAGACAGATTATCTCAGCTGCCAGCATATCTGCCCAGGGGAATGGTCCCTACACCCAGAGGGGTTCCAGGAAATTTGCCAACGTTGGGGATGGCCAGAGGTAGACCTACTGGCATCCAGGTTAAACAAGCTACAACTTTTATTTTTTTCTCTAACAAGAGATTCCCCCCCCCCCCCCCCCCCCCCCCCCGGCAACTGGAGCAGATGCTCTGATGGTTTCAGTACTAACTGGTTTATGCTTTTCCCTCTTTCCCTCTTACCACATTTGTTGCACAGGATACGGGGGGGGGGGTCCCAGTCATTCTAGTAGCACCAGCCTGGTTCCTGGAGATTGTGAGACTGACAATAGATGGGCCATGGACTCTTCCATATTGCCCCGATCTGTCTCAAGGGCCTATATTCCACCCCAATTTACAGTCTCTAAATTTGACAGCATGACTATTGAAGCCAGGGTGTTAAATGACTGTGGCCTCAGGACCAGTGGTGTCTACGATAAATCTTCCTAGTGACAGCTTTTCTAGCATTCACTAGAGTAAAGTCTGGAAGACTTGTATTGCATCCTTGGAAATATGCATTTGGGAGACTTCTCTCCTACAGTCGGCTGTACGCAAAGCCTATTTGATTTCCACAATCAGGTCAGGTTTCAGCCCTATCAGTATTTTCCAAAAGCCTTAAGCCTCCCATTTACTGATTCAAACCTTTATGCAAGTGGCAACTTGCTGAATACTAGCCTGACTCTGTCTATGATGCACTCAGAGGATTTTACATTTAAGTGACTTAAATCCTTTTTTTTTTAATTTTTTTTGTAAATTCTCATTCACTGAGGCTGCACTGTTATACACCACAGATGGGCACTCATGGGTGGCACAGATGCCATCCGAGGTGGGGCTGCACTTGTAAACGGCAGACCCCCCCCCCCCCCATCAAGAGCCACCGATCAGCTCTCCTCTACTTGCATCTGTCAGACACAGGTGAGGCAAAGCCAATAAACGCTTCCTATTTACCACATGATCAGCCATGTCCAATCACAGCTGATCACAATGTAAAGGGTGAGTCCGACTCTTTACCTAGATCGGAGTTGTGGTGTCTGATACACCACAACGATCACTGCGATGTGTGCCCCCAGGGCTGCACAGCAGCTTGTTATCCTCCCCACATTGACATCTGGTCAGGATATTGCAACCACTTTGCCAATGTAATTTTGCTATGACAAGTGGTTAAACTCTTTTACATGAAAGTTTTATCCCTATTGTGGGGTCACCAGTTCAGTATTTGTAAAATTAAATCGCATCTGCTCTCCAGAGACTAAGTTCAATGCTCGCAACCTTTCCTCATAACTAACATCCCCCAGACACTTTATTAGAGTAGCACTTACCCCCGAAGGAGCGGCTGGTATTTAATTGGGCTTACCGTTCCTTCACTGTTCCACCATATCTGTCATAGGGGTCCCATTAAAGACGACTTTCCACAGGTTTTAGCTCAAGTCTTTTTCCAATGCTTTATTTAAGAGACTCATGCAATAGAGGGATGAAGGGTTTAAGAGAATTCAGGTACCTTTTGAATTGCAGATCAGGAATACTTTCTTCAATCCAGAGGGCAACAGCTTCGCAACTGGATTCAGCCACCACCAGATAGGCCTCTCACTGACCTAGCAGCCAATGTGATGCTCAGTCAGTCTCTGCCACAGACTTTAAGATTTGGTAGAACTGTTACACAATCCTCTGCCACAGGATTGGGTAATTAGCAACTTTTTGCAATGTCAAGGCTTGATCAAATACCAGTTCCCTTCTTCAGAACCTATGGTACTGTGTGGTAGGTGACCCTGGATACATCCTCCAACTGAGTCTCTCCAGGCTTTTCTAGAGGCACTGGCCTTGTGCGTCCCTCTCCTGAAAAGTCCTCCCCTAGATCCTCCAGTCGCTCTGCTTCTTCCTGCAGGCAAGACGGCACAGGACTATTCCTGGATCAGTAGGCCCTAAGACTTTTGGGCCTACCTTTAGTAACAATGCCCCGGGCCAGCTGGACCTGAGACAATTTAGCAGCAGCAACACGCCTTAGGCCAGGAGGGCCATCAGTTCAGAACTCCTCCCTGTCACGGTCTGTCCCTTAAGTACCCCCTCCCAGAATTCACAGCAGGCAGACCACATCCACTGACCGTTTCCGGGCAAAGAGGCACTCAATACACCCAGCTTGTTGCAATTTCCAACCTTGGCCGAAATAGGGCGCCATCCCTAAGGAAAACCAGCCAAGCTGAAACGGAACCAGTATTTACAATAATGGCAGTCAGCTAAACTGCAGCTTCAGACAAACTAAATTTTTATTTATGGTCTGTATTAAATACCAGTGCTTCAATAGCTTGGTTGCCTTTTTTGTACTCCATTTCCAGTACATCCTTTCTGAGGACTGGTGCCCAGAACTGAACAGCATACTCTAGATGCGGCCGGGCCAGCATCTTGTAGAGTGGGAGAATCGTTTTCTCTGGAGTTGATTCCCCCTTTAAATTTTGCTAATATTCTGTCTGCTTTGGGCTCAGCAATGACATGCAATACCAAGCTGATGCTGTCTACTAGGACCCCCAGGTCCTTTTCTATCTTAGAAATTAAACCTTGCATCCTGTCGCAAGTGACTCTTAATCTATTCTAAACTGTCCTCATCTGGAATAGAGGGATGTTAAAGCTCATTCACACCACATGTTGCAAAGCATTGCTCAAGTCAAACCCAATGCCATAACTAGAAATTGTTTTCAGCATGCCTAGTTCACATCAGATCTGTTGCTGTTAATAGGGCTGTAGAGCGAGTAAATACAATTTGCCAAAATGTAGCTTGAATCATCTGTTTAGCATTGCCTTGCAACAGTTAAAGACCTATTCGTTTTTATGCATGACAACCTGGGACATTGTTAACTACCGCACATTGGTGTACACTTTTGGGGCAGTTTGCTGGTAGCACTTGCAAATTGACCACACATTTCTTTCTTACTGATGTGTTGTGCTCTTTTCTACTGTGATCTGCGCTAGTTAATTTTGCCCAGCAGAAGTGGTGCTTTTTTTTATTTAATTTAATGCATTAAGATAAAAACTAGCAGCACCACCCCCCCCTAAATACCTGAGCTTCATCCCTCTCCCTCGATGTCCATGCCAGTGCTGGTGAACCTTGGCACCCCAGGTGTTGAACTACATTTACCATGATGCTCATGCACTCTGCAGTGTAGTTGAGCATCATGGGAAATGCAATTCCAAAACATCTGGTGGTGCCAAGGTTTGCCTTCATTGGCTGTCAAGTCAGTAAGCAGATCAGGGCAGAGGGGGGTGGGGCCAGGTCAGGGCTCAGTATCTGAATGGACATGAGCTGTGACTTGGTTCAGGTGCCCCTAATATGAAGCTGCTGACTGGAGGCACTTGATGGGAGAGACCCAAGAGGATCTAGGCTGCTCTGTGCAAAACCAACTGCTGGAGGTAAGTAGAACATGTTTGGTAATTTTTTTTTTTTTTTTTTTTTTTTTATCCCTTTCTCTGCTAGCTGGGTTTCCTGGTCTTCTGAGTACTGCTCTTTGCTGGACAAAGCTTGTATAAGGGAACTCTAGGTCAGGAGCAGGGTCAATACTGGGCATGTGCACCACAAGCTGCTGCTGAGGGGGGGCACTGAAGCTGTGGCACTCGACTTAATGATTCAGGCAGCAGCGCTGCCATCCCAAGACCCTTTTGTTGCACTACAGTTGGCCACACTCCAATGCCTGACCACCTCTGCTGCCTGAATCCTAAAGTCAAGTGAGTGCCACAGCTGGAATTGGTAGCTAGAATCGCTTGCCACCCGGCATCTAGCAATCCAGTGACATCAGAGGCCACAGCTGCCCCAGCATTCAGAGCGGAGGAACCTCCTCTGCGCTTGGTAAATTGGCTTCACCCACCTCCATCTTCAGCATGGCTCAGAGCCTGAGGAATGGAGCACATCTGACAAGAGCTGTGAGTGAGCAGCTGTCTAGTCCACCTGCACTGCACCTTCCACTGCCTGAGGTGTTGCGGCCTGTGTACATGTTCTGGAGACTCAGCATTGACCCTGTCCATTCTGCCACCAGGCTGTTCTGCAAGAGCGTTCCCCATAGCTAAAGGTAGGGCATGCTGTGTAGGAGTGAATCATTAAAATAGTTAAGGTCAATGTAACATTCCTTTAAATTATGTGCCAGATGCAGCTGCATTCCAAAAATATTCTAACAGTAAATGAATGTTCACCTCCCTAATGGAATAAATGTACACACTGCACCTGGATTTAGTATGCAGATCCCATCCTTTACCCATTATATTTTTGTAGGGCCGATCCTGGGCTAGTGCATCGCAGACAAGGGGGTGCCGGATGGCTCCCCACCTGACAATACGCTCTGACATGCAGAGGGTTAATGCTGCCTGGGCACCCCATGGCCACACAGTGGAGAGGGTATGGATCCATGGCTGTCTTGGGCAGTTGGGCCCGCACTGTTGGGAAGAGTAGACTCCCAGCAGCCAGAGCAAAACGTATTCAATTGCAATATTATCACTGCACCAAAGCTGACAGCCCCCCTTCACCCCCCCCCCCCCCCACTGGAGTGCTCCACAGAGTGGTCCCCACACAACTGGAGGAGGCATCCCTGTCTGGTAAGCGGTGGGTCCCAGGGAGGCCTTGTCAGGGCTGGATCGAGCAGATGGAATTTGTAGGGATGGGAGGTAGGAAAAGGTGCCTGGGCTGCCCCTCTCTGGGTCTATCAGGGTGGGGATCCAAAGCTGCAGGGAGACTCGGCTTCTATGCCACAACGACCTTCTGCAGCTGGCTACCACCACCATACGAGCCAGCCCCCCCCATCCCTGTTCCTCCAGCCTCCCTCAGCCAGACTGGCCTTTATATCCACCCCCTGCCCTATCCCTTCCCTTCTGATTATCAGTGCCGCCAACAGTCAGGATAGCTCAGTCCTCTGCCTGTGTGCCAACCTGTGATTTACAGTACTCCTAGCCTGCTCTCTTCTAGGAGGTCACAGAGCTCTAAGTACAGCACTCCTCTCCCCTCTGACTTCCAGCTGCTTTATTGAAATCTATACAGGGGGATCGGTGCTTATAACTCCCACCTGCCACCTCTGCAGTGATCACCCCCTGACTGTCCCTGTATACTCCAGTCCCCCTGTGTCCTTTTCCAGGCTCCTCTGCTCTGGTCCCCCCCGTGTCCATCTTTTAGGATGGAGAGCAAGGGAAGGAGCCAGTAAATCTGTATCGGCTCCTTCCTAGTTCAAATGAACAGTCAGTGATCACTGACTCTGTCCATTCATAAACTGTTTACAATACATCACTTTATGAATGGAGAGGAGCCTGTGTCTCCTGTCCATCTCCAGTGCAGCTGTGGCTGCTGACAAAGGGATGGGAATTTCTGTCCCTGTCCCTTTCTGTGTCTCAAAAGGAAGATGTCAGGCCCCCACAGGGCTGATAAAAAAATCTAAAAAATTAAATGTAATATTTAAAAAATTAAATTGTAACAATAAATGAAATAAACACACTGACACTGTCCACTCCCCCCAAAAAAAGCATTGTAAACTGCCGACAGTCCACGTCATCGGTGCCACTGTCACATGACAAAATATCGGTACAGGCAATCCCCAAGTTGCAAACAGGTTAGGGACTGCTTGTTCTGACGCTTTGTTCGGATGCGCATAACAGCATTTTCCGATGTGCCCGGCGCTGCATGCTGTTCGTAAGTAGGAGTTTGCAAGTCGGAGGTTCGTAACTCTCGGACTCCCTGTACTTTTACTCAGTTTTAGTGTTAAGGTTGCACCGATACCACTAACTCATTTGCGGTATGACCACTTTATGGTGCACTTGGTGGGCTTTTCACAAAAATTTTATGGAAGATGTTGATGACTAATCTCCTTTTTACATGAGTGAATGTGTGGTGTACCAAAGAACAGGGCTTGGAAGGGGATGAAGAGAAAACAGTGTGAATGCATTGCAAAAGTCTTACCTGTGGTGGGAGCGAAGGCTTGTACTGCTGTTAGGGGTAGCCAGAGTAATCTCAGGTGTTTAAGCAGCCTGCCAGTGGAATTTCAGGTGTGATTGGGGGGGGGGGGGGGGGCGGGTTGAGCTTTGGGGGGTTGCTCCATATACAGGTATATCCATTGGACCTGAGATGCAGGGTGGATAAAAATCAATGGGTTTATCTGTAGCTTATTGGATTTTTATCAAATTTTGGCAGATTTTACTCAAAGCAATTTATCTAATCTTTCCATCTAAGATACATTCATAATTTAGTTTATTCAGTGTGAAATGGAGCTTAGTTATGTAGCATGAGGCTGTATAGTCTGTAATGACATTTTTGGTAAACCCATTTAATGAATGCAAGCTGGGAACATGCACTGCATTGATGCATTCACACTTTCACAGTAACCATGAGATGTGTAGCACCACCCCCCTGAAGGAGCCACTTGGTTAATTTGGGTTCTCTGATCTCCGCCTCAACTCAAAAATTTACCTCAGCCCCTCTGACACACCTAGGTTAAATAAAATTGCTGCAAACACATTTAAGGGCACGTGTGGTAAATACCATTTGTCCTGGCTGTGGATTATCACCAAAAATAGACACACCTGGTAGTGATAAACAAGTTGAATATATTAGCACAGTTTAAAGCATATGTAAACTTGCAACACTGTTAAACCTTGCTACAAATAATGCATTAGAAAAGATGACCTTCAATATTTAGCAACTGCAGGTATAGAAAGGGCAGTAATCTATATTCTCAACACAGGTGCTGAGAGGGAGGAGAGAAGAATTTTCGGCTCCTAAGCTGCAAACGCACAACAAATTGTTACACAAGTACATTAAGCACAGTTCTGTGATGTTGCAGGTTCTGAGGTTAAGAATACTAGTGTCTTCTGCTAGCAAATGGTGGGGCCCTTGTTTTTAAGAAGGTTTAAACAAGCTTGCATGGAGCTGTAATCCTTCAGAATGTTCCATTGGGTAGTGATTTAAAAAGGGCATATTGGTGTCTGCATGCAGTGTCAGTATGGTGTCAAGAAGGATGTTGGGTTTACACCTGCTCACCAGTCCTCTCTGGTAATACCCTGTTTCCCCGAAAATAAGACCTAGCGTGATTGTCGGTGATGGCTGCAATATAAGCCCTACACCCCAAATAAGCCCTACCATGTTTCCCCGAAAATAAGCCCTACCCTGAAAACAAGACCTACAAGGACTTTAAATAGAGCTTATTTGGGGGGGTAGGGCTTATATTGCAGCCATCGCCGACAAACACGCTAGGTCTTATTTTCGGGGAAACGGGGTAGTCCCAGGTGCTGGTTCAGGCTCCTGATGATCCTAGCGATGTTGTAAGGCACTGGATCTCTTGCTGATGGTCGCTCAAGATGACTGGTAGTGAAACTCTAAAAGTGAACAGGCAGCGGCCGACCCGATACCTGGATGGGTATCTTGATCCCTAAAAGGCATGGGTTGTCTCTACTGGGCTAAATGGTAGTGGGTCATGTGGCTGTCCCTGCTCCTGGCTCCCCTCAGGCATCCTCACTCCTCACTCCTCACTCCTGTCTCCAGGCAACACTTTCCTGTCAGTCTCAGAAAACCAAGCTTTTCCAGTCTCAGCTGTTTTCCTCCACACCTGTCACCTCCCCACTCTTTTTTAGAACGCTCTCCTTCTCCTCCAGAATTTTTTATTTATTTTTTTTCCCCCAGACTTCAGGATATCCGTCCTCTGTTGGGGCACACAGTCCCTGGTGTCAGCGTGTGTCTCTCCTTGCTCTGGCACCTCAGTTCCTTCTCGCTGTGTCCCAGCAAGACCTTTTTTATTTTTTTTGAGCCTTGGTATCCATCTTTTAAGCAATCTCCTCCTGTCAGCACTTTATTTTACCTCGGCACTTCCTGATACTCCCCCCCTTTTTTTTTTTTTTTCCCCCCCCAGTGTTCTGTCTGTTTTCTGGAAGGACCAGTCAGCATCTGTCTCAATCTTGTCTCCAAAAAAGAAATTGCATTACAACATGCCTGCTACATACCCCCCCCCTAAAGAACCTTTGGTCCCCAAAGGACAGTCTAGCAACAATGTCAAACCTGTTGCATGCTTTCAAAATACAACAGGAGGTAAAAACAGGTTGGTACATGTAAGAACAACTTGCTTGCACGTATGAATCTGACAAAGGAACCTCACACAATTTGTCATAAGGGGGAAGGTTGTTCTAGGCGGGCCATCCCAAAATCAGCGGTTTGTGGGCAGATGTGCCAGGAGTTGAGTTGCCCTCCACTAAATCTGTAGTGGGAAGGGTCGACAGGCTGTGTTCTCGCTGTGAGGATCACTACTTCAGCACTTTCGCCTAAAATATCATGTCAGCCTTTTGGGCGAATGGTTTGCTTTCATCTCTGCTCTTTGGGCTCAGGCGTTCTGGGTATAGTAGCCTCTTCCTCTGATGCTGCAGAAGGTTGAGGCGCTTCTAGGTCCTCTACAGTTGGAACGTCTCCTTGGCTTATCTCTGTGGGATGAACTCCAAAGCCTGAGGGTTCTCGCCTCTACTTCTCCGGGAGAAAGGAGTGGCAGTCTCTGCAAACGTAGACTGCCACAGCCAATCGTGTCCATTTCTTTATCCTCGCTGTCTTCTGCATCCATGTCTGGTTGCAAGGATTGGTTACTGGAGGTGATTCCTGAGATGGTTTGAGTAGGCTGTTTTGGTTGATAAATAACTGCTTCTGATAAAGGTAGCAGATTCTGGTGCCAGGTCTTTAGTGGACCTGTGCTTCCTTCTGGGCAAATCTGGTATACTGGCAACTGCTTGCAGATGTAGGGCTGAGGGTTCCATCAATCAGCCAGTTTGTTTCCCAGGGATGCCCAAGTTCCTCAGTAACACTGTCCATCAGACTTGAGGCATCCTATCAAACTTTAAGAACCATACTGGGGTTGTAAGTGGGTTTTTTTTTTTCTTCTATCCTTGGAGTGGTGTACTGGTAAGGGATGGTTCTTTTGTTGACCGTCTAATGGCTGCACAGCCTCAGGGACCCATTTTTCTTCACCACTATGGGGAGGCATAAGGGCCCCTAGACTCCCTGATGCCTGGTCTCCAATTCTGCCAGCTGCTCACGTAAATCTTCTAGGTCCCCAAAGGGAACTGCCTGACTCTTTCCCTGAATGGCCTGTCTTCCTGAAGGCAAATCCTGTGCTGGGCACTTTTCACACATGCCACATCAAACCTCTTTCGAGAACATATTCTGCCATCTTGGGAGCTGGGCTTTGACCTTATCTTTCCACTCAGGTGGTGTGTTGTGGGTAAAACTGTTCTACTGAGATTTCTTCCCCCCCCCCCCCCCCAAATCAGATGGTGAGACTGGGGTGGCTGGATTTACTTGTCCTAATGGCATTCGGGCTTGCAGGTTCCACAACAAGGCTGTAACATTCCAGATGCTGACAAGACTCTTCCCATGAATCTGTTGCGGAGACCTAATTGATATGACTTCTTGGATTACCTCCACTCCCGTATACTCTCCCTAGCGGTCGGCTTCAAGGACAGCAAAGGGGCTTGGTGGTTCCCACATGAGCTTGACTGAAGCTTGTAGACACACCACCTCTCCAGGTTGTATCTTTACTTCTGTCCAATTGCCAAATCTTCCCCATTCCTTCAGCTGGGGCTCTCTGTTAAACAATCTGCTGATGCACCTCAGCATAGGGTGGCAGCCTTCTGACAAGGTGTGTTCGTTCCTATTAGAACTCTTGTTGGCTCCTAATGGGTAAGGGCATACAACAGCTAAGGTATCAAACGCTTCTGTTCGGTCAGGGGGGTCAAATCAACTTGACCGGTAAGTATCTATCATGGGGTATTAAGACCAAAAATGTCCCATATCTCCAGTTCTGCCAATTTCTGCAGGGGGAAGTGTTTGAGGTGCCGGTTGTAAGTCTCTATAGCTGAGTAACTTGCCCCCCCCCCCCCCCCCATGTCCAGAAGGGCCTTTGTAAAGATGCCTTCTACTTGAATTGATGTGATGGGAGCAGGTCCCACAAGTTTGTCAGGGAATCTACCAGGAGTAGGGTAGTTATTTTGTCCTGTCTGTCTTCCTGCCCAATTCTTGATGGGCTTCCGGTTTTGCTTGCATTTGTTGGGCCCCAGAGGGTTGATGTGCATCTAGTCTCAGCGACTAAGCACCTGAGGTTGAAGAGGGGGTTGTATGGTTGCACAAACAGCAGCGTGGGCCCTTTGTAAAGATTTTGGCTTCCACTGTGGTTTCTTTACATCTTTTGAATATGGCGCTAACGGTTGTAGGTGAGCACCTGGTTGGTTCCTTCACTGGGGGCCCTCTGAAGTTTCCCACTGGCTTTGGATGCTGGGTTTCAGACTTTGGTGGGCTTGGACAAACATGTCGGCAGTGCCCCACCAGTTGAAGCAAACCCCTCAATTCATTGGCTTCTCAAACTGGACAGCCATAGGGTTTGCAGACCGCTTGAATTCCCCCAGCAGGTGACAGTGGTGCTGGCTGTCAGTCATCTCCAATTGTGACACCTGGGTTTTCAAAAGCTGTTGCCATCAGTCACACTAACTACTCTAACCCCAGCAACAAACTCTGATTTCTGGTTCCTTTGTTTTTCAGCATGGCCTCTTCTCGTACAACCTAGATTAGGTCAGGATTCCATCTCGAGTTTTCAGCTGGATTGTGATGGGGTCTAGGGGTTGAGCTCCCCTCAACCTGTTGTGCCTGAACCTTTATTCACTGACCTAGGATCTAAGCCCTTTAATACCTGGTGCATTATCTTGTCCGGACTCCTCATAATCTGCTTTTCACCTTCATTCTGATAGGTGTTTGAACTGATGCATAAGGTCAGATGCCTTTTTCTGTTCACCCAAACACTCATGTGGTCCTGAGCAGTACAATTGTTTGTGTTTTTAAATTACAAATTGCTTCTGAGGCAGGCCCCCTTAAGCTTAGTTACTTTTTTTTTTTTTGGGCTTTGAATGTCGCATTCATATAAAGCTTGAGTGGCTGGCTTGTTCCAGCCACTCCTCAAAGCTGTCCTCTGGCTGGCACTGGTTGCTTTCCTGAAAAAGCCCTGTTTTCTAGATCTGGACCCAGTGTATGTAGGGCTACTCTTTTGGCACTTTTCCATGAAGGCTCCCAAGGCAGCAAACTCTGGTCCTATCATTGCTACAGGTGCCAGTGGGGTAGTGTCTTCCAACAATGCTGCTTGGCCCAAACTTTCTGGGCTTACATCAATGCATTCAGCTACATCATTCAAGCTTCAACATCGTCGGTCAACCATACACTGGCCCTTTGGAAACAAGGATCCCTTTGCTCAACTCGGGGCATACATGCGAGAGTTCTTGTCTACCACCCACGCCTTCTGATCTGGGACTAGTGTCTTCACAGCTTGACTGATCCATTTCTCAGTTCAGGCCATCCCAGGGATGTCAATTAAAACACTTGACTCCCGTTCACCATTTTCCTCCTCGCACCACAGGGTTGCAGCAGCAGGGTCCATCTTGACACACTGTGTTTTCTTGGAGATTTGCTAGTAAAGAGGATCCCGGAGGAGCCCACATGTGTAGCACCACCTCCAAAGGAGCTGCTTGGTGAATTTGGATACTCTGATCTCCATCTCAGCTCCAAGAATGACCTCACCCCCTCTGACACACCTGGTTTAAAATTACTGCAAACACATTTAAGGACACATGTGGTAAATACTATTATCCTGGCTGTGGATTATCACCAAAAATAAACACTTGCTAATGATAAACAAGTTGAATATATTAGCACGGTTTAAAGCATATGAAAACTTGCAACACTGTTAAACCTTACTGCTAATACATTAGAAAAGACAAGCTTCAATATTTAGCAACTGCAGGTATAGAAAGGGCAGTAATCTATATGCTCTTAACACAGGCGCTGAGAGGGAGAGAAGACTTGTCAACTTCTCAGCTTTCTGGGCTGCAAACGCACAAAGTGCAGTAAGAACAGTTCTGTAATGTTGCAGGTCCTGAGGTGAATACTAGTGTCTTCTGCTAGCAAACGTGGGGCCCTTTTGACAGAAGGTTTAAACAAGCTTGCATGGAGCTGTAAGCCTCCAGAATGTTCTGTTGTGTAGAGATTTTAAAAAGGGCAAACTGGAGATGGCAGCTCCAAACAAGCATCCTGTGTTGCTAAAGAAATTAGTGTCTGCAGTGTCAATATGCTATCAAGAAGGATGTTGGGTTTACACCTGCTCACCAGTCCCCTGTGCAATGACACGATGGTCCCAGGTGCTGGTTCAGGCTCCTAGCGATGTTGTAAGGCACTGGATCTCTTGCTGATGGGTGCTCAAATTGACTGGTAGCGAAACCTCGCAAGGTGAACAGGCAGTGGCCGACCCAATAGTATCTTGATCCCTGAAAGACATGGGTTGTCTCTGCTGGGCTGCTGATTAGGGTCCCTGGACTAAATGGCAGTGGGCTATGTGGCTGTCGCTGCTCCTGGCTCCTCTCAGGCAACTCCTCCGTCTCCTGGAAGTCTCTGGAAATGTCCCTCTCCCGAAATTGCATTACAAGCCTGCTGCAGATGAAACCAAGTTCAGGAATATTCCATTGTTTTGCCAATCTATGCATACTTTAGGATTGAGCCCACATTCACAGGCTGATATGACATGTCTAAATCTCTTGCCAAATCGGCAGCTATCGCCAGCAATGGCACCATCCAGATCGGCGCAATGCTGACTTTGCAACGCCGCACTAGTTCCCAAAAGTAGTTCCTGTACTACTTTTGGTAACTTCAGGGGAAATTTGCCGATGTCTCTGAAATCGCACCCAAAGTCAGACTATAACGTGGGTATGAATTTGAAGTTCAGCTGAACTTGCAGGATTTTTAATCCACATTCAGTGTGAACCTAGCCTTAATCGTTCTGATATCGCTGTTTTGCTAACCTGACCACTTATTCTAAATGGGAAACCTTCATTTTTGATTCTAACCACCATCAAGAATAAGTGCATACATTCAAAGAGCACCTGTCTTTACAGATCCATCATGGCAGAACCTGTTGGCAGGCATCCACTCACCTGCTGCCACCACATCCCTCACCTTGTCACTGCCATATAACCAGCTGTCCCATTAAAGTGAATGGGACTGTCAAATCAACAGCAGGAGCTGCTGCAGGACAGATGACAGTTGCTCTCTAAAAATTATAAATTCAAGCCTTTTTTTACTAGTTATTTAAATTGACTTGAGTTAAATCCACCCTGCTGAGATCTTATGGAAGAAGTGATTGAGAGGCCTCGAATGGAGAAACTCATATGAAGAGGATCTCTTATATCAGGGAAGTCTGTCAGAGTGAGGTGACATAGCAGGCTGTGCTGGTGTAGGGTACAGGGTCCAGTTCCCACTTGAATAGCTGCATCCTTTGGGAGGTTGTAGAAAGTGGAAAAACAAGGCTAACTGCAGGAGGAACCCAGTGCTGCCTTGACAATGATTCAATGTGGCCTAAGCCTGTTCAGGCATTAGCAAGCATTGTACTGTGACATAACCAGGTTCCAGAGTTAACCAAACACTTGTTGTACTTGCTTCTAAGTTTGCTTTCTGCCCTAACAATGATTTCACATGTCTACAGCTGTAGATTCAGGCACTAGCACTCCAATTGGGTGCATTTAGGCCCTGCTCACATAACAGCCTGGAGAAATGTTACTCGACCCAAAATGCTCCCTTGTCTAATTCTGGTAAGTTGTTGGTATGTGGTCCAGTTAAAAGGAGTTTTTGGCGCTAATACTGAATGACTCTTTTCTTTTAAAGCTAATTTAAATTCCTGCATGAGATACACTTGGTTAAAATGCATAGCAATAAACCTTTTTGTGGTAAAGGCACTGACTACCCTATACCTGAAACCACATTCTAGAGACCATGCGTTAGTTTATTCTGTACCATACATATTCAGCAATTTCCATAATTGCACATTTCAACAGAAGTGGTCTTGGACATACTGCACTACCTTGCACTCAATCCTGATGGTAGCTCTGGCATTGTTGTAGTGGGGGAGCTAATGGCATGGGTGCCTATCTGCCTTAGGCCTCATTCAGAATTGCAGAGGCGATTCTGCATTAGCACATTTCTTAAACTTCCTGCATTTACAGTGTATCTGCTTTTAGGGCTGTTTTGGTTTAGTAACATTTAGAGAATTTTATGTCCCAGAATGGGATAGAAACTGCTGGTGGTCCAACTTCTTCTGTTAAGGTGGCTCCATTCATTCCCCATGTTTTATTGTTTGTAGGAACTTGGCCACCCTCTTGCTCACTCCTGAGATGGGCCTATGGCATGGGTGTTTAACCTTTATGACCTTCCTGTGCCGCCTTAAACTCTTGGGGCACACTAAATACGATAGATAGAACACGTTTAACACTGATGTATAAATGTACCTGTGAGTCGTGCGCTATGACACAAGGGATATCTGACTGATTTTGCTAAAACTTTAACACCTCGCTATCTGGATGATGTAGAAGCAATGCTCATGGAGTTCTCAAGGTGCTCATAAGTTCTCTTGTGCTTCATCTTTGAAAGTAGCTCACAAGTATACTGTTGGTGCTGCTGGAAACTGATATAAACAAGGCATGATTGTAAAGTGGCTTTTCTTTGGGAAGATGCAAATGATAAAGCCCAGTAAAGACTGGACACAACATTTTAAGCTTGCAAATTTGTTGGGCTGCAGGTTGGACAGACTATAGTATGCATAGAGCAGTGCACATGAACAACTCATGTGCATTGATTGTTCCTTGAGAAAATGTCAAACCAAGACTTTAGAGGGCACAAAAGACTGTACAAAGAGGCAGAAAACAGTACAGCTGTTTTAGATGCTTCCAGCTGCAAGAATCAGTGGACTTTTGCAGCTGGAATGAGACATGTGAATAGCAGTTGTTAGCATGCAACTGCATGCTAATGTGATGTCTGAGCATTGATGCAGTCTAGGGCAGGGGTTGGCTGTGGCGCACATGCCACCCTGCTACAGTTTTCAGAGATGGGAATGGGGCACAGAGCTGTGGGTGGGGTGAATTGGAGAACTAGTGACTGTCCCATAAATGTCATTGCAGCTTGAGTCTTGAGCAAGTCTTTTAAAAATTGCATCACTTTCTTGATGCCCCTTTCTGGGGTATCATGTGGGGAAACCACATGCCTATGAGATGTATGTTGTAACTTGTATGTACACGATTGCAAAAATCTTATCTTCGACCTTGATTTACGAAGACGGCATAATATCATGCACTTGCACATCAGGAATATAATGCACTGCTTGAGACAACATAATGTTGGCAAGCAACCTTTTTTAGTTTAAACTTTTGTTGATGGGCTTTTTACAGATTGACGTTTTTGCTTTTTCAGATGCATTTCACTTGCTTGAAATTCAAAGCTGTAGTCGTATGCTGGAGCAAGCTTGCAGCAGAAAAGGAACATTCTTACACTTGCAAAACCTTGCTCCTAGCATGTGTTTTTGGCTTTGTCAGTAGGCAGTTTGTGCTGCTAGTAGTAAGACTGTTGGCAACACGTGTTAGCTTCATGCTGTAAACTTGAGCATTGGGTTTTTTTTATATATAAAAAAAAAATATATATATATATATATATATATATATTTTTTTTTTTTTTTTTTTTTAGCAATGGCATCTATGCTTTTGTGGAGATGACAATGGTACCCCCTGAAAACTTGTTACTTGCCTGCTCTGGTACCCCACTGGCAATCTTGGCTGCTTGCTATGGAGGCAGATGTGCAGGCTTGGCCCTGAGCCAAGACACAGCTGCCCTGTCCTTGCTCCCCATCACTGAAATTGACTGACTTGCAGGAGCCAATTGATCCCACTCTTGCTAAGCCAGCTGCAAAGTCACCTTTGAGAAGAGCTGCTGCAGACATGCAGTGCTAGTTTGAGCTCAGCTAAGTAGTTGGAAGGGGGAAGTTTTGGAGCGCTGATAAAAAAAACCTTTTTGTCTATAGAATCACTTTAGCCAAAATACTTACCCAAATCTTGTCTCATCAGCGCTGTACCTGAGTAGCAGTGGGAGCCATTGATTCTTGCCAATAAAATCATGTGGGTGGATTGGGCAGAGCCATGCTATGTCTATATGCTCAGGTGTTGGCCCACACAGCAAGTGGCTTGCTATGAGGGTACTGGGATAGGGGGAGGAGCCGTGAGTGCTGGCAGGGTACCCCAACAGGTTTGATGGGCACTCTATGCAATACAATTTCAGAGCAGGTAAGTAATGTGGTGGTTTTCTCTAACAAACCTGTCGTACTTACTGGCTCTGTTCAGTGGTTTTGCAGAGGGTATACCCCAATTCTCTGCTTCTCTGGTCCCCCACTTGTGCTCCTGGCCCCTCCTTCCTGCTGAGCATCCCAACAGCAAGCCCCTTGCTATAGGAGCCCCGGGGACCCGAGCAAGCTCACTGAATACACACAGCAGGGCCTCTGCCCTTCTCTCCTCACTGGCTGTGACAGTAGCTGCTGCTTTCATGTACATTGCTGGATCAAGATTGGGCTGGTGGTGTCAAAGTTAAGCTTAAGCCATATCCATGTTTTGTAGTCTATAGAAATTAATAGAAACCTGGAGAATTTGGGTGAAAAATCTGTAGTTATGGCTGAGGCTCTTGTACTGTACAGATTGTAGGTTTATATGATGCCATTTATCCTGGTTTCTATACTAATTTAATTACTGGTGCCCTTGGTAACTCAACACATTCAGAGAATAGAGTAAACCTAACCATTTTATTTTAAAGTGATGTAACTTCTAAAATGGACATCGTAATGCATTCATAATGTTCAGCCTCTGAAACTGGTGCAGAAAGGAAACTGTTGCAAAAAGTGCCTAACCGAAAAACTAAGCTCTTTTCTATATCAAGTTGTATACCACTTGAGGACCAGGCCTATTGGTGTGTGTAGGTGTGCAGCGGTCTTGCAAGCACAATTTTTATATAATTTTTAATGTATCGATGCAAGGAAAAATATTTAAAATTGCTCACAGCTGTAATGTGTTGCCAGAACCTGGCAAAATACACATAATACATTTAAAGTGTGGGTCCCCCCACCAAGCCCTTCAAATCTGGTATGAATATTAAGAGGAACTCCATGCCAACTTTTTCTAAATGGTGTGTATGTGTGGGGGGGGGGGGGGGCACAAATCCATTCAGACCCAAAGAGCCTGGTATGGGGGGGGGGGGGGATCATGATGTTTTCTTCTGTCATAGGGCTTCACGTAACCACTGCAATACACTATATTGTACACTGCACTATATACCCTGCACTGTATTATATTATGTATACAGATGTTCTCAAATACACTGCCTGTACTGACTGAATAGTTTAGTGTGTATGTCAAATGCACTGCCACGAACTAGCCTGCCTAATCTAGCTCAATCTCTCCCATCTGCATCCACTATAACACTATACGGGCGCTGTGTAAGCAGCCTTGTATAGTGTCGGGTGTGGTCCCCCTGAGCCATGATTGGCCAAAGCATGCAGGTCAGGTATAAGCTTTGACCAATCATCATACAGCAATGCATTATGGGGCGCTTGAATTTGCCACGAACGCCACATTAAAGTCACTGTTTGGCAAATGCCTGTGTTTCTCTAACTCAAAACTAGGGATGAGCTTCAAGTTGGTTTAGTACTAAAATTGCGCTCGCTCTAACAATCGTGGTGATACCTCACATGTGGTTTGAACACAATTTTCATATGCAGGCACGACTTCCGTATGTCTTCATTTTTGTGCATGAGATGGGCACTTGTAATTTTTATTACTGTGTTTTTTTTTTTTTTTTTTTTTGTCCCTTTCATTCCTATTACAACTAATGTTAACCTTGTAATAGAAAAAGGCATGACAGAACATGAGATGTGGGGTCAAATAAATTTCAACATAAATTTCCCCTTTGTTGCATTTTAAGACTGGAGGGTGGAAGTGACGTTTGACGTCGCTTCCGCCCTCCAATGTTGAGCTAAGCAGGGGCCATCGTTTGATCACTCAGGATCCAGTCTGTGAGGGAAGAGGACCCAATCGGCTCCGGTAAGCAGCAGAGACAACCACAGTGCAGCGGAAGGGTAGGGGCCCTTCCCACTCTCGTTAAGTGATCTTACGGCTATTCTGCCGCTAAGACCACTTTTTTATCTGAAAGGGGACTCAGCTCTTGCGGATACTGGTACTGTTTTTCCTCTTCAAACAGCCAATGTAAAATGACGACGGGTGGTTGGCTTCTGAAATTTTTTTTTTTAACTTATGTGCTTGGCTTGATCCAACCTCCTAGAGTGGTGTCTGTTTTCCATTCCTGAGTCACATCTGACTGTCTATGGCAACATTAAAGTGGTTGTAATACCTTGCATATACCCAGTGAAGTGAACAGCTGCACAGGGATGAAACATCTTCTTCTTTTTTTTATTTTTTTTATCTTTATATACGGTTTAAAAAGTGCACATTGTGTTGGGAGATTCTCTTCCTGGCTAACACTGCAGTGAAGCCTGGGCCTACAGCTGGTATGCAAGAGAATTGCTGCTCCAGTGTAAGACTCATTGGAATGTCTCAGTGCCAGCCCGCCTCCATGGGAAACTTAAAGAGAAATGGCTGCATGTCCAGAAATCCCAATTGCCTTTTATTCACAAAGATGAGACAAGACACCAACATATGGTCACAAAGACGCGTTTTACACATACATCTTGTGCTTAATCATTACCCAGGCATACAGCTCCTCCTTGTAGGAAAGGAACGCACACCCCCTCTCCTCACAAGTAAAGATTCTCAGCTTTTAGTTCAGGGCTTTGCTAATCTAGTTATAGAATCTTACCCAACACAACGTGCTAGTTTTATCATGTGGTGAACTTGTCAGTTGGGCTGATGACAGAACAGAGCAGGAGATGGCTACGGGACATTGTGCTTTAAAGATAACACTGCAGACATGTGCCCAAATCAAATTTCGTGAATCGGTTTTACATCCACTTTAAGCAATCCAAGGAGATGTCCCTGTGTACCCCTACTGTGCACAAAGGTGGTTGATGTCCTCAGCTGTGCAGATTTCTCTAGAGACTGGAGGGGTTGTCCATCACTCCACTCAAATCTCACATTACCTCTCCCTGCTCTTTGCTGTACAGTAACAGATTCCTGCCCCCTGCTTTCTTTAGCTGAGAAATGTGTAAAGGGCTGCAGAAATGAATACAACTTTTTGTAGGAAGGGTTTACTACCACTAATGTGGTGGTGCAGGCATTTGGCATGGCTCATTCTGCATTAGAGAATCAGTCAATGACTGTTACAGGAACCAAGAGATGTGATCTTGCGAACGAATCCCTGAGATGTGGGTAGTGGGCAGGAAACTGCAGCATACCAACAGATAAAGTTGCACTACAGCTTAAACTTTGTCAACTTGTAGATTACTTGTTTCGGATTGGTCAATCGGCACACACCTGTGCAAAGTGAATTTGTCTAACACCTTTAAGTGATTCAAAACTTAACTATAACCCAAAATGGTGTAGCCCATCTCTCCTACAAATACAAATTTCTTGCATCAACAGTGTAAAATTACATAACAAATTATACCACTAGTATGTGCACAAAAAATTGTGAGGATCTTTAATTGTATATAAAAATGAGTCCAACAAATGTCCATGTGCAACTGAATTATGTGAAATTGCAAAATCTTATCCAACTTCAATCAACAAATCACACAACTAAAGTGAATCTACCACCTGTGTAGATTGGCCTCTCACCTCACTGACATGGTCACTGCATTACCAGTAGGTCCCACCATGCAGTTTTCTCTGGGGATGAAGCAACAGCTCCAATTCAATGCCTCCTATTCTGATCCCATGTCCCTTGGTGAAATCAAAGGATATTATGGAGATTATAAAATCCTGTTTATGTGCACATGCAAGATTTTTATATTTTTATTCTTTGTTTTAATCTCCCTACATGGCTTAAACAATTTGTCAATGTTTTGCTGCTGGTGGGCTGTGCATCACATTGCCAGTATCTGTATTGTTTAGAACCTTATAAGTACTTTTGCATCATAACATTCCAATTGACTTCAGTCAGCATCAGCTCTTGCTCGATGTACATGTAGCAGGCTTCCCTGCCAGAGCTTCAGTCTGACTAAAACATCGCTTGCCCAAACTCTACATTGAGTGTTGCAAAAATACCTGCTTAGCAGTTTTCTGTCTTCAGATACTATGGTGTGTGGGTGTTTAACACCAAGTTGGCTCATACAAATGTAATATAACTTGGTACATAAATGACACGTGTGGTCTCATGATGCAAAAGGGAGCAGGTAACAATGAAACCTTACATGGTATTGTCTAAAACCTCAAACAATTATCAGTGCTAATATACAGGTGTAACAGAAATGCAACCAGTTGTATATTGCATTGTAAGTAATGGGGGGGGGGGGGGGGTTTGAGTGGTAAGCTCCAAAAAGTCGGGTGGGGGTTATAGAGAAACAAAAGCAGTTGGCAGAGCAAGAGAACCCCCCCCCCCCCCCCAGCACAATTGGTTTCAAGCAATGGCAATGAATCTGCAGTACACTATCATTGGGCACTTCAACCCATTGCTGCCCATATCCTAAACTTTGTGGGGCAGTCATGCCCCCTTAGGAGTTTAGTCTAATAAACAATCGTGTGTCCATAACTGTCTCTAGCTAAAAATTGCAAGAGGGAGATATTGCAGTACTCCCAATAGGCATACATTGAGATCCTTTTGAGACTCAAAGTTGAGTAACTTTTAAAGATGTTAACTTGAGATTAAGTCTATACTTTGAGATGAGTAATAAGTAGGGATGCACCGAGGCCACTTTTTTGACAGGGTATGGGTACCAATACTTTGCATCGGCGAGTACATGTCAATTACCGATGCCTACGAAGAGGGGTGGTTTGGGAGCTGGGTGATGGGAGGGGGTAAGTGAGGGCAAGGTAGTTGAGGGTGGGGTTAAATAGGGATTGTGGGGTGGAGATAGGAGGGTCATTGGGAGACATGGGGCAGAGGTGACAGCTAGTAGAGGGAAGGAGACAACAGGCAGAAGTGACTGCAGGCCTGGTACAGGAGACAGTCAGGGACTGCAGGCATGGTACAGGGAGAGCCCCGCTGCGCAGTACAACAGGATACCGCCCGTACAGTGTCTTCATACTGAGCCCCCCTGTTCTCTGCCTCAGCATCCAGCCAGGGAGAGCCCAGATCCAGTGCTGTGTGGTGGGAAGTCAGAGCTGGAAGAGGGAGGTGTGCAGCAAGCAAACGATGCTTGTTGGCTGTTAGGACGGGCGGGCCTGCACCTAGCGATGCCAATGGGAGGAGGCGGGGAAGGCACTGTCTGAAGGGGAGGAAGAGGCACTTCAGCTATCGGAGCATTTTCGCGAGTACCGATACTCACGAAAATGGCTAGGATCGGTGCATCCCTAGTAAGAGGAGGAAACTGGGTCTGGCATGCCTGAATTTGAAGGATCTAAAATACAATTTAGCAGGTGAAATGGATCTTGCTATCAAAGTTGAGCAAGCATCCTTCATGCTTCAGGCATAGTATGTTGTATAGTTTGAAATGCCAAACCTAGACCAGATATTTTGAACAGTATTTCCCCACAAGTCTAGTGGGACAGAGTCCTTCCCAAGTCTTTCTTCTTCTGGTCTCCAAACAATGGTAATCTTCTTAGGGATAACATGTTTGCATTGGGACCTCAAACACCAGGTTGCTCAGCTCCGTGTAAAATCTTGGCAACAGCCTCTAGGGTTACATAGTCAGGTTGAAAAGACACCAGTTCAACCTCCCCATGCTATCGGATTTTCCCTGGATCAACTTTACCTATAAATGTTAGTGTCCTGTCTACATTTAGGAAAGAATCCAATCTACTGAGCTGGCCAGAACCACCTGTGGAGGGAGTCTATTCCACTTTTTCGCAGGAATGTGATCAAATGTTTCTGTACAGTATTTAAGGAGAGAGATAGATATATATAGATATATATATATATATATATATATATATATATATATATATATATATATATATATATATATATATATAATAAATTTTTGTTCTAGACTTAAAGTGCATAACACAATTCACTATGTTGACCACTTGTGTATTGGTACATGTTGATCATATCCCCCTTAATCTCCAGAGCGAATTAATTCAGTGCCTCTAATCTATCTTCATAACTGAGTTCCTCGATTTATCAGTTTGGTTGCCCTTCTCTGCACTTTCTCCAGTTTCCCAATATCCTTTGAACTGGTGCCCAAAATGGAACTGCATATTCCAGATGAGGCCTTACTAATTTGTACAGGGGTTATAGCAGGATTAGTGGTAGTCTGGGAAAACCACCACTGGACAGGAACTTGCTACAGCCTAGTAATTATGGATGCAGGCAATGGCAAATCCTCCCTAGAGTAGATTTGGCCACTCTGGGACTATTACCTGGCCATAAGGAGATTTAATTAAAGGCTTTAGGCTGTGACAATGGGTTAAGAGCATTGTGAAAAGGTCATGAATATTGGCACCTAGATATTTTAAATGTGGGGGGGGGGGGGTTTAGTACTTGGCTGTGATGCAGATGGGTTCAATTGAAATGTGTATTTTGTCCAAATAGCTTCTTGGACATGGAAGTTGTGTTTAGATACTGTAGGGTGTCGGCATACAGAGGTTTTCCTCCAAAGATCCCAGTTGTACCTAACCCATACTGGTTCAGAGGAACGTGGTATTTTTAACTGTTGCAAGGGTGACAACTTCAAAGTGACTTCATACATAAAATGTGAAAGCATATCCCTCTAGCGTGTACTTGTCTTAATCCAGAGTACAGTGTAATTTGTCTGCTGCTGTTCCTCTGTCAGTGTAATGAGTCCCTTCTGACAAGTTTTCGTGTCACCAAGAGAACACGGACAGGAGCTCCATCTGACCGCCTCAGCTCTGTGTGAAGGGTGTGGCTCTTCCCTCCAATCGGCCCTGAGCTCTCCTTACTGTAGTCTGTCTATGTGACTCTTGTTTCTTTGTACTTTGAATGGAGAAGACTGCAGATACAATTTATGTAGGAGGTAGCATTATTTCATCCGACGCTAGTCAATTCACTGGGTATGAGGGTTTGAAGATCCACTTTAAGATTGGGGTACAAATGGGCTACATTTTCTAACAGAAAAGGTGGTATGAAATTTACTCAAAGGTGGCACTGCAGTGGCATAAATGTGTATGCAGCATTAAATTCATAAATGAGGTACTCAAATTTTCCTTAACATACCAACAATACTGCTTTCAATCACATGTGACTGATGGTGCTCACTCACCAGATGACCTGACCTATTGAGAATAGGTCAGTGCGCTTTGCAAGAGAACTCCACTCCTCAGCCTCCACCTTCAGGATGGGGATGTTTTACTCTTCACCACAACACCATAAAGCCAATGACCACAACACCATAAAGCCAATGACCACAACACCATAAAGCCAATGACCACAACACCATAAAGCCAATGACCACAACACCATAAAGCCAATGACCACAACACCATAAAGCCAATGACCACAACACCATAAAGCCAATGACCACAACACCATAAAGCCAATGACCACAACACCATAAAGCCAATGACCACAACACCATAAAGCCAATGACCACAACACCATAAAGCCAATGACCACAACACCATAAAGCCAATGACCACAACACCATAAAGCCAATGACCACAACACCATAAAGCCAATGACCACAACACCATAAAGCCAATGACCACAACACCATAAAGCCAATGACCACAACACCATAAAGCCAATGACCACAACACCATAAAGCCAATGACCACAACACCATAAAGCCAATGACCACTAGAGAAAACCTAATTGTAGTGTAAAACAAATCAAGGTAATACCACTCAAATTAAAGGGTGCCTAAATTGGCACCCAATGTATTCAAACATATATGCAAAAACAAGGATGTGCTGCTCCACTCTATCCTGGCGCACTCATGCATTCCAGCTACCAGAAATGACCAGAAGATGTGCTTCCGTATTCGTAATTTACAGTTGGGTTCTGATTTGGGCACTAATGAGTAGGTTAACTTTTTTTATAGTTTATTACAAACACTGCACAATGCATTTTTCTCCATGGTCTGTTGGTGCTATAGTGTTGAGAAGAGTAGTATCCCTGAAACTGGACAGTGGAGGCTGAGTGGCATTTGCTCTTGCAAGGAGCACACATTGACGTTTTTCATCAGTCACGTGTGATCAGAGGGATTGGTAATTGTATGTGGCACATTGGTGGAGGGAGTCAGAAGGAAATGTGAAGGAGTACCTTAATATATTGATGCTTTTTTTTTGGGACATCTATGTGCTTATAGGATGTGTTTTGATTTGACTTGGTGATTGAATGGTTTGTTTTACAAGGTGATCGTTTACAGTTTAAAATGGGAATGAAAGGCAAAACATTTGTGTAATAGATATAGTATTATAAATATTATTTTTTTTTTTTTCCAAATACCACTAAAAAAGCTCTATGGGGATATTAATCACCTGATCTATTCTTTGCAAACTGTTTTTACTTTTTGCTATAATCCTAAATTTTTTTTTTTCCTCAGTTTAGGCCAATATGTATTTATATTTTTGGTACAAATCGCGTACATTGACTGGTTTGCGCAAAAGTTGTAGAATCTACTATATATATTTATATTTATATTTATATATTTTTTTTTTTTTTTCTGGCAGTATATCTTGGGACTGCAATATTGCAGTGCACAAAGCTTACACTTTTGACACATTTTTGTTTTGGGACCATTGACAATTGTACAGTGATCAGTGCTATAAAATGCACTGGTTACTGTATAAATATCACTGGCAGGGAAGGGGTTAAATGTTTTCCAACTGGGGGGGGAGAGATGGGACTTCCTAGGGACTGGGAAATGGGACTTCCTAGCAGAGATCAGTGTTCATACTTGGTGTGACGGACCCCTGTCCAACAGGTCTGTCAGCTGTAAATGCTACTTTTTGTCCAGAACCAGCACTATCCAAGACCCTTTAGCCCACCCAGTCAGTAATCATAACAGTGTAGGTTGAACAAAATCAAACTAATTTATTCCAGCACATGTTGCCACAGATATCAAACTCCCAGACACTTCCCACCCTTGGATTTCAGGGTGGGGTAAACTGTCCAATCACAATACACACAAATCAGGTGTATTCAAACTTCTCATCAGTAAACAGTCTAATCAACAGGGGGAGCTGTTAAACGAATACCCCCCCCCCTCCACATTGACATCATCCCATAATATACATTCCTTCAAACGCAGACAAACAATGGACTACAACCACACCCCAAAGGGTCCACAACAGCATGAGACAACACACAATAGCTCAAACATTGAGTTTGACTATCACAGAACATAGTGGGGGGGTTCTTGAATCCCTGTGCCCCTAATGGATTTACAATGGGTGATTTACACTTAAGAGGGTCCGGGGGGAGCTGGACTGTTTCCAAAGCTCTCCAAGGTAAGCTGAGTTGCACAAACCTTCCAACCCAAAGTGACTCCTGTCAAACTTGGTATGACCACACGATCTGTCTCCTCTCCCCTAAGAACCCGGGATCTGTGTTTACACACAGATCCAAGTTCTCGCTCTCACAAGCAATCACCTGTGGTCATTGTGCCCGCCGAGCACAAACATCGGCTCGGTTGGCGCCGCGGTTTGCACACACATCCGGCAGCACGTGCTCCCTAGTGGTCAAAGGCAAACCGATGTACAGTTGCATAGTTTCATCCAGGGGAGCCAACCTGCTGCAGTAAAACCGGTGGCTGGTCAGGATGGGGTCAAGTGTTTCTAAACCCACAACGGTAAAATCAGTCTGTATATGCAGTAAAGCATGCTTGTTATACTTGCTCTGGAACCTAAAGGGTTAACCCTTTGTAAAGGCTTTCTGATCCTTTCTTTTACAGTCCCCAATCCATAGTACACCTTGGTGGGGGCAGTGTTTTCAAGGGTGCATGTGATCAGCACAGCGCCAATTGGCACTGTCCAGACCTGTCAGGAGTAATGTAGCTTCATAGGACAGTCCAGAAAAACTCCTACAAGCTTTAACCAGTGCTTGGCTAGACAATGTTAGAAGGCACAACTACTATATACTGCTGAGAAGTTATTTGGCAGTTTATATTCACTAAATAGTTTTGTGTACTGCAGGAGACCAGCTTTAATGAATGTAGGGTCCTGGGTTTAGTAACTCCCTAAACCAGAATATTTTTCTTTTGCCATTGTAAGGGGGTTCACTACACACTGTTGCAGTACTTCACTGTCTGAACTTTTAAAAATACCCACACCTTATGAACTTCTCAAGATGGAAGTTTTCAGGCCTCAGTGGCCAGTCACAAATGTCAGTGTACCCATAGCCGCAATATTAGTAGCTAGGGGTTATACACCCCCTTCCGATACTGCACCTGTTCAAATACCCAACCTGCATTTTTGCAATAAAGGCTTGTTCACGCAAGTGATGCCAACGCATCGCTTCTGATTTTCTCACTACACCCCACTGCAGTGGTGTGAACTGCCATCATTGGAAACAAGGTTTTTAGCTGATCTTGCATTTGGACTGTTCTGTCTAACACAACTGGTATGGTTAAGCTCTGAAATAAGATACTTATGGCTCATGTTATAGCTTGTTAATGTGTGTATGGGTTTATGCTTATTTGAGATGGATATCCCATGGAACCTAACTTTTTTTTTTTTTTTTTTTTTTTTTTTTTAGGCAGCATGTATGGAATGTACAGGTCCTTCTCAAAAAATTAGCATATTGTGATAAAGTTCATCATTTTCTGTAATGTACTAATAAACATTAGACTTTCATATATTTTAGATTCATTACACACAGCTGAAGTAGTTCAAGCCTTTTCTTTTAATATTGATTTTGGCATACAGCTCATGAAAACCCAAAATTCCTATCTCAAAAAATTAGCATATTTCATCCGACCAATAAAAAAAGTGTTTTAATACAAAAAAAGTCAACCATCAAATAATTATGTTCAGTTATGCACTCAATACTTGGTCGGGAATCCTTTTGCAGAAATGACTGCTTTAATGCGGCGTGGCATGGAGGCAATCAGCCTGTGGCACTGCTGAGGTGTTATGGAGGCCCAGGATGCTTCGATAGCGGCCTTAAGCTCATCCAGAGTGTTGGGTCTTGCGTCTCAACTTTCTCTTCCCAATATCCCACAGATTCTCTAAGGGGTTCAGGTCAGGAGAGTTGGCAGGCCAATTGAGCACAGTAATACCATGGTCAGTAAACCATTTACCAGTGGTTTTGGCACTGTGAGCAGGTGCCAGGTCGTGCTGAAAAATCTTCATCTCCATAAAGTTTTTCAGCAGATGGAAGCATGAAGTGCTCCAAAATCTCCTGATAGCTAGCTGCATTGACCCTGCCCTTGATAAAACACAGTGGACCAACACCAGCAGCTAATTTGGCACCCCAGACCATCACTGACTGTGGGTACTTGACACTGGACTTCAGGCATTTTGGCATTTCCCTCTCCCCAGTCTTCCTCCAGACTCTGGCACCTTGATTTCCGAATGACATGCAAAATTTGCTTTCATCCGAAAAAAGTACTTTGGACCACTGAGCAACAGTCCAGTGCTGCTTCTCTGTAGCCCAGGTCAGGCGCTTCTGCCGCTGTTTCTGGTTCAAAAGTGGCTTGACCTGGGGAATGCGGCACCTGTAGCCCATTTCCTGCACACGCCTGTTCACGGTGGCTCTGGATGTTTCTACTCCAGACTCAGTCCACTGCTTCCGCAGGTCCTCCAAGGTCTAGAATCGGTCCTTCTCCACAATCTTCCTCAGGGTCCGGTCACCTCTTCTCGTTGTGCAGCGTTTTCTGCCACACTTTTTCCTTTCCACAGACTTCCCACTGAGGTGCCTTGATACAGCACTCTGGGAACAGCCTATTCGTTCAGAAATTTCTTTCTGTGTCTTACCCTCTTGCTTGAGGGTGTCAATGATGGCCTTCTGGACAGCAGTCAGGTCGGCAGTCTTACCCATGATTGCAGTTTTGAGTAATGAACCAGGCTGGGAGTTTTTAAAAGCCTCAGGAATCTTTTGCAGGTGTTTAGAGTTAATTAGTTGATTCAGATGATTAGGTTAATAGCTCGTTTTGAGAACCTTTTCATGATATGCTAATTTTTGGAGATGGGAATTTTGGGTTTTCATGAGCTGTATGCCAAAATCATCAATATTAAAACAAAAAAAGGCTTGAACTACTTAAGTTGTGTAATGAATCTAAAATGTACATCAGTCTATCAGTACATTACAGAAAATGAACTTTATCACAATATGCTAATTTTTTGAGAAGGACCTGTAGTCAACAAGCCACGAGGGGCACTTAACACTTTGCATTGCCTTGGCAAAATTGTATTAGTGCTTGGATGAGACTGACTTGAGAGATTTGAAGTTGGTGCACCCAGGCGACAGTCAAAACGTGTGGCAATGCACTAGTTCCATGCACGTGCCCACTGTCTGAAGAAGGGTGCCATTTATCCATGTCACTCTTGCACAAATGCTTTGAGGATAGCTTGCTGCTTTCTGTAAAATGCAGCTTGTCCAAACAGGCCTGCCTCTTGTATAATCTAACTCGCTTTTATGCCTCTAAAGGTCTGCTAGTATTAAGATGTAGACTTTGCACTCCTGCTGCCAAAGTGATGTACAGATGTCCTCCAAGCAACCATGCGTAACCAACTAAACTGCCTACTTTGAAGCCCAGATGCAGCCCTTGTGGTGTCTACCATTGCTTCACTTGCATTGATTGGACAGAATTGGTAAATATTTTAGAGGTTGCAGAGCTTGGTCCTGATGTGTACTGTTTTTTTTGTCCTAACTCAGACAGAAAATATCCCTGGTGATTTAATAAGTGAGCTGCTAACATGTGTGGAAGTAAAAGCCTGTGACAGGTCTGGTTATGGGAGTACAGCTGAATGACGTTGCTGGAAAGAAGCAATATGTTAAAACAAACCTAGGATGGCTTCTTTAGCCTTTATTGGCTGGTTTTAACGTATGCTTCGTTCAATTTATGTACCAAAAAAAAATATCTGCATCTACATTGTGGCTTCTACACAAGTAAATATCCCTGAACATTTCTACAGCATTTAATCACTTAACGGTCTATATCAGCAACAAAGCTAGAAATTTCATTTTAAGGCTTTACTTGCAAGGGAAAGAATCAATTCTGTATAATGCACACAAGTATAAATCTTGTATCGTCTGAGTTTCCTCATTGTCATACCAGCATAACTGAGGCTCAATGGTAGTCTGACTTTTTTTTTTTTTTTTTTTTTTTTTGCAAAATAAAAAAATTCACTCATCTTGGGTCGCCTTGCTGTAATTTTACTTGTTTTATACACCAGATCTTGCTGGAAAAGGTCTTTACAGGATATTTAAGATCCTAACGTGTGACTGATCTTCATCCTCTTATAGCTGTCAGTGTTTCAGTATAAAAATATATACCTGTGTACTTCTGTATACATAATAGACTGTGCTGATCATTTTCTGCATCATTCCAGATATTCATGCAGATGTACGCATGGTCTGTGCGATGTCTAAAATTTGTGGACCATCATTGCAACACTGTAGCATGTTTAATGTTTTAATGAAATATTCCTAGTAGCTAGAACTATCAGCATTTAAGCAATTTTCATATACAGTGAGCATGGGAAGTTTATTTGTAGACATATCTTAGATTTTTTTTATTTAAAGCCTTTATAATTTCAAATTTCTAGATCCTGTAGTGATTCTCGTCTCATATGATTTGCAGTTGTGCTTTCCCTTAGGCTTCGTCGCTTATACCCTCTGGTAGGTTGTTGGAATTCTTCCAAACCATTTTATGTGGTAGGAAGATGAGATTTTGAACTCTGCCAGGACGAGACAATCATTGATGTGACTGGCTATATAAGGAGCTTGTATAATGGGTCAGCAATGTATAAATGCAGGTTTAGGAAAGCCTTCATGGCATTTATAGGATAGCAGGGGGACCAAATGTAACTGATCTGTAAACTTTGACAGCTGTAGTCGAAACGGCACCAAGCCTCCAACGCCTGCATGAAGACTAAGGCTTTTAAATGGGCTAGCATGTACAAACCGCCTTCATTTTGGTAAACTGCAGGATATTGATGCCAAAATTCCCACACCTCTCCCTTGTGAACCTGTAGGGGGTAGCTGTTGTGTCCTCCATGTTCCTCATTTAAATCATTGGGCACCAAGTACTGCGTCACATGTGAGGCCTGCCCAATGTGGATTCTTGTCTGCTTTTCTCACTTGGGGTACATTGTGCTGTCTTCACCAATGCCCTGAGACGAGGCTTTTTTTTTTTTTCTTTTTTTCCTGTTTAAAGATGCAATGTGCACTGTTGTAATCTAGTTTAATGTACACCTTCTGCATTACTTGCCGCTTTTTTTTTTTTTTTTTTTTTTTGGAGGGACACGCTCCACTACAATCCCCAGTAGCAGTGGGGCCCTGCTGTGCACTCAACCTAACTCGGTAGGGAGAAAGTAGTGTTCAATGTGAAGCAACAAATATATTTAATTTGCCTAGAGCCTTCCGCTGGCTCCTAATCTCTTTTGTGGGTTCACAAATGGTGTACAAAAGTTTTTTTTTTTTTTTTTAAATCTTGGAACTGACTATTCACCAGTGTTGCCTTTAAGCTTCCTGCAGCTAATCTTTCCTATTGCATTAGACTTGCCTTGCCTTGTTCTGCCCTGTCTCTTTGGAGGGGACCACCTTGGTAGCAGCAAGGCATTGCTTCCTCATGCCATCTGTACCCCAGTGACTTTTTTTTTTTTTGTCTAACTTTTTTATTTAAAAATAAAATGTAGACTTGAAGCTTGAGTTTTTACAAAAACAAGCTGACGCTTCCAAACGGTCCCTTCAAAATTCTAGCAGTTAATAGTGAAGTGTGTTGTAGAACTAATGTTGGCCTGCTCTCAGTAGTGCAAAAAGCTTTTGGCCATAAACTCTAAGTTTTGGCACATGTAGCATGTGGAAGACTTGCACTAAAATCGAGCTAAATGATTTTTAACACTTGCCACTTAATTTTACAGGTCCGTACCCTCTTTGTCAGTGGCCTACCTATAGACATCAAACCCAGAGAACTTTATTTGCTATTTCGACCATTCAAGGTAAGGCTAACAAATTAATTTACATTTTTGATTCTGGACTTCTAACATGGCTTTCTATATTTCATTTGCTTGAAGCAAACTTACAGCATTTATCTTGACTGCATTTTTCTTATCTTGTACATAAACACATGTGTGCAGCCAAAAACTTTTCTAGTCTGTGCTGGGGGGGGGGGGGGGGGGTTTATTGCTATGTTGGTTTCCTGCTCTGACACAAAGGCAAATCTCTGCTTCAAGTTAAGTGCACTACACATGTCAACTTGAATTTCCCTCACCTTTCTGTTTTGACCTAAGATGACAATGTGTGATCAAAAGGCGTCTTGGGTGCTGCAATAAAAACCTAATTTCTATCTTTTTCCAATCCTGCAAAAAACTAGAAAAGGCTTTGGTTGCATTGTTTGCTTTCATAACCTAGATGAAGAGATGACCTCTGGATTATAACCTGTTTTAACTGCAAAACCTCTATCTGGCCTGGTATTGGCAAGTGAGAGAATGCATGATTAAAATGCTTTTAAAAGAATCTTTTGTTGTATGTAAAATGTTTTTTTCTCTTTGCATAAAAAAAAAAAATATTTAAAACTGGTAATGCATTTATGATAGTCCGGCTATTCTGAAGTTTCACAATCTAAAGAGAATGCGAAGACTATCAAGGTGTTATCTAACATTGAAGAATGTAACATTTATTCTGCAGCTTCTGGTTCCTCTTCTGTTACTGGGAGAGAACCTTTATCAGGTGGGAAGTATAATGCTGGGTGGTTAAAATCCCTTAGTTCTAAAAGAGGTAACTGGTTTATTTTTCTTTTCCCTCCTTTGCCTGAACTGGGGGTCTAACTACAGTGAAAGGTACCATTTCAGATTCCACCACTCTGCCACTGTACATAGATCAAATGATGGGCAAAATTGACTTGGATTTTACACTTTAAAATGTACTTCATTGTTGCTGCTTAATGTCCTGTTGCTGAACTTGACACACACCTTTTTTAAAAAAGTAACTCACAGGGTATATAATCTGGCATTTTAAAGTCTGTATGCCCATGTCAATTTATCTGTAATCTCATCCTTAAATTGCACAGCATACGCACAAATTCCACACTGACAGAGCACAGTCTTAGGCACTGCTGAGAAATACGGGTACCACTTAATTTCTGCGACTTGGGACCACAGCACCACCCCATGGCAGAGGGTGCAATTACAGCCTCTCTGCAGCTTGTCACTGCTGTCCCTAATTAGCTGTCCAGATTACCCTTTCCTAGTATCCAGCACATCCACTCTCCAAAGCTGCAATACCACCACATGCTTCACCTGCCTCATAAAGCCATTTCTTAACTTTTTTTTTTCTTCTGCTTTTTAGGGTTATGAAGGATCATTGATCAAGTTGACCTCAAAACAGGTAAATGGCTTATTCAGACTGAAGAATTGCAATCACTCGCTGAACCAACAGTCTTCTAACATGTTCTCTCTTCTGCAGCCCGTAGGCTTTGTTACCTTTGACAATAGAGCTGGGGCTGAAGCTGCAAAGAATTCCTTAAATGTAAGTACATCTTTACTACTTTGACCTTTTTTTTAGATCTACTTCTGTCAAACAAGGGGGTGGGAGGAATCTGTCGGACAAGCATGCTGGAAAACCAGCAGCTGATTGGAGCGTTCTGGTGGGGGGGCTGTCCCCCTGTCAAAACACAACAGCTCTGTGGAGAGACTTCTGTATGAACGTCAAATGTGTAGCCCCGCAAAGGTACTAAACTTTTTTTAAGGCAACAGTTTAAATGTTTTTGTAAAAACCTACTATTTTTTATGATGTATAAATAAGTTATTACAACATCAAATTATTAAAAATCAACAGTGAATCTGACTAGATGGGGTAGGGGCTGTACCCAAATTTTTTTTTTTTGGCCATTTGCTCACCACTTTGTGTGTATAGTATAATAGATCCATTTCTCTCCAAAAATGTTGCCCAATATTTCTACTAAAAAACCTGTCCAATTAAAACCCAATAGGTGTATTTGGTTTGTGAGATGACGTCTACTACTAAACGGTGTTTGTTTTTTTTAAATACTGGTAATGGCAGTGATCAGCGATAGTGGGACTAATGGTGTTAAGACTTTTTTCAGCAATAAGTGACACATGCCCTTTTTTCTACAATTCACAACCCATCATACCTAGCACCCTGAAAAAAAACTTCAGCCCTCCCTGATGCTGTGGATTAGGTGGGCACTACACGTGTAGTTGCGTTTTTATTTTTTTTGCTCTAATGAATTAATTTTTTTTCCCTGGGGAAGGGGAGGAGTGTTGGCTGGAGTTCAGCTTAAATTGTTGTATTTAAATCTGCTAGTACAGATATAATTATAAGCAGTTATAGCAAACAGTTTCTTTGGGATAAAAGTTGTCTTAAGCTGATCATTTTAAGCACACCTGCCAGTGTTAAATGGTCTGTCCCATCTCTGTAACTGCAAGAGCTTGAAGAAAATGGTGTCTAGATCACCAGATGAAAATGTAAGTGGGCCTAAAGGGTGTACAGATGCTGCTTTTTAATGTAGGAAATGTTTCAGGGATCAATCTTGAGCACATTGGCGTAAGTTGCGTGTTATGGGAATCTCTTCTATGTAGCAACTGCAGATTTGGAGTGTAATGGATTTCTTATGACATTTTGTTTTCCTAGGGCATCAGATTTGATCCAGAGAACCCACAAACCTTAAGGCTAGAGTTTGCAAAGGCCAACACAAAAATGGCTAAGAATAAATTAATGGCTACACCCAATCCCACAAACTTCCACCCTGCACTTGGAGCACATTTCATTGCACGAGATCCATGTAAGTTGTCTGTCCTATTTACTGCTTGGGGGTGGAATGCCAATTAGTCCTTTCACTGCACACCAGGCCCATTGTAATGATGGTGGAAGTGGACAATCTGTGTAAATTTCCTTTCCTTTTTTTTTTTTTCCTCACATCTTCTAAAATATCACTTTGCAATTAAACATTAAACATTAGACTGAACTGAGGTAATGGTGGTACCAGTTTGTTATAATTTTTAGTTTCCTTGTGATCCTAAACCTTATTTGAAAGATATTAAACTGGTTACTGCATGGAACTAAACCATATTGCACATGAAATATACAGGTTTACTTGTTTGATGCTATACCTTCAAATTTTTTTTTTTTTAGATGACTTAACAGGTGCTGCACTTATCCCAGCCTCCCCAGAAGCCTGGTCTCCCTATCCACTATACACGACAGAGCTGGCACCAGCAATCCCACATGCTGCTTTTACATACCCTGCAGCAGCTGCTGCAGCAGCAGCCCTCCATGCACAGGTAAGCAGTCTCCTTGGTTATTTTTCTAATAAGACACTTGTTGGCTTTTATAGGTTATGAAATTTATAAATGGTTGCATTTGAATTGTTTACATTTTTAAATAAAACGAAGGGTACCTTTTTTTTTTTTTTTTTTTTTTTTTTTTTTTTAAAACCATACAAATTGCTGAGTTCAAAGATCCTTCATATAGCACATAATAATCTTCACATGTCTAGAGATTAAGAGGGATGTTTCACAGTGTGTGAATGTTATACTGATTTCTAGACGGGACATAAGTTGTGCCTCTTGTACCCTGCCCTCAGTAGGCAATGGTCAACTAGGCCATAATTTCACAATATAGTAGTAATCTAAGACCAACTGTGGTCTGTCTTTTTCAGATTACTTAAACACATCCAAGATGCAGGAATGCCACCTGTAAAATCAAGCTGTTGTGTCAAATTCACTGGCTGTGTGGCCTTAGTCTGGTTTTGGTTTCCTCCCCCTGCCTGGAGTTTAGTTGGCATGATTAAGCGCAGTGTTATTCTTGTCTCTGTTTTTGTCACACGTTATATCTCCCAAATTGTGTAGCATTGGCTTGTGTGCTTTTTTACTATGGAAATGGTGGCTTTGTAGGCATCTGCCATTTTGGGAATATAGGCTCCAACAAACGAAGCATTAGGCTTAAGCTACTATGTCTTTTAAAAAAAAAAAAAAAAATAGAGCTCTAACTCATTTTAATTTTCTTGACTTTAGCAGTCCTTGTAGCAAAGTTTCCTTTAAAATGATGCTGCCATAGTTGGCTGTATTGGATTGGTTTATCTTGCTCATATTCGCCCATAAAGAAGTAGCTATGTATGTCTATAAAGCATGCAGTAATATACTTGGTGTGTTGCACAGGTCTAAAACTAAAGTAAATGGTTTACTAGTGTGCTTTATATAGTTAAACATTATATCACTAAGTGACTCAAAACTGACTTTCCTGTTATGCTTAAAGCAGAGTCATCTGGTTCATTAATGCATAATCTGGTTTCTTACAAAGACTTGAGGTATCCATGTAGTAAAGTGTCTGGCTCTGCAATTTGGCAAGTATTGTTGCCAAGCATTGACCATTTACACTGGCAGTTGAGCCAGTGACTTTAGAACCCATTTACAATGAAACCCCCATCGTGACTGCATACTCTGAAAAAAATGGACTGACGATTCTCTTAAATGTAGATGCTTCGCTGACCTTGCATAAAGTGTAAAGTTTATTTTATAAAGAAATACCTAAACACTTAAGTTGCAGAAGCCTCAGCACCCATGCAAAAAATTTTTGGGATCAGTTTAACATTTGACAGTTCTGTCACAAATCACCCCAGTAAAATGATTTATATTGTAGTCTGCCTTGCCGCCTCTAGAGGAAATTGTCTTTTTTGTTATAAAATGGCTAATGATGCCATGATTAACCCATGGTAACTGGGGCTTAAAGGATGCTGTACTGTGTACCCCTGAATATTAGTTTATCAGGGATTACTGCCAAAGCCCTAATTTCAAAAAATCCAGACACAGGTATAGACAGCCATAAAAACCTAAAATGCCTTTCACACTGTAGCCAAAACTCTCTAATGCATTGAGCCACAAACTAATATATAGTGGCTAATTTATAATAACTCGTATGCAGGGCATGCAATTGTAGTAAAACTAAGCCATACTAGTGCAAAAATGGGAGAATGTGTAACATTTTTATGTGTTTATTAGCCTGGGCTCGAAACAAAAATTGGTTCTAGTCTTAAATTGCTAAACTTTCCTATGAATTAAAAAAATCCCGACTGCATGGTAAGTGCTATCCTGACCTTTTTGACAGCATAAACAATCTAAATTTGTAGCTTCACCCCTGACATAGACTTACTCCAAAAATGATGCTGCTTAGCAAAGGAATGTTATCTTCTATTCCCTCCCCCTGCTTCTTGCCACAAACAGATGGAACAAGAAACATCTGTCTGAAAATGGCTATCAAATACTTGTGTAATATGCTCATTTAACAAACCTCTCTCCTGGGTTTGGCTTTTAAGTGGATTGTGCATATAGACAAATGGTGTATATTAAGCCTTGAAGTTGCCTTTAACTGCAGATCACCAATTCTTAGCTGTAAATATCCTGGGATGCTAGACTAAGCATTAAATTAACTTTCCTGAAACCCATGATTTCGTTTTTATATTAATGTTGCCTGCAAACATAAGTGGTTGCTGCTTTATTTTGGTCTGAAAGGTCTCACATGTTCAGTAGTAGGTTTAAACCTTTTTCCAAATGGATTATTTCCAGGGTGACGAGCATTTCGTTGTCTGACAAATAAGGTTTTCCTGTTCCCACTAAGATGCTGCATGAAATTAATTCCACATGGGCTATCTGCAGTGGGAAGCAAAAATTGTGAGAACATGGGGGGGGGGGGGGGGTTAAACATGTGTGAACTGGAAGTTGCTTGTTGAAAATGAAGATTCTTCAGTCGGTCCTAAAGATTTTTGCTTGCAATTTAACTTGTGATCTGTTGTAATTAAAGTGGTTGGTGCACTAAGGTCAGACTGGAGTCTGGACCTCTCCAAAAATGGAGAAGGCACGTCTAACATATGGAATAGGGCAGTACCTCAGATCTTGGTGCTTGATAAAGTGCAGTACACACAGGAAGGTTGTGTACATGCAGCATTTTTTGCTTGTGGTAGTCTAGCATGGCAAAAATGGCACTCAAATCACTTTAAAACTGGGAAAGGCAAAGTAATGCAAAATTCCCCAGCAGACTTTCAAACTAGTCGCCACAACAAATTCAAATTTTTTATTTTTTTTGTTAATTTGTGATGGCATATGAAGCTTTTAAAAGTGTGGTCTAACTCTAAACTAGTAGCTCCTAAATATGGGACATGCATAACAATAACCTATTATGATGTGGTTTATTGGAGGTAGCCCCCTCCCCAGGATGTGTATAAAAGTCCAGTGCGCCTGTGCTCATCTGCATAGAAACCAATCTGCTTCAAGGTTTTATTGCCAGAGCTTAATTGAACAAGTGGAGGTTGGAAAGTGATTTTGTGCACGCCAGCTTTAGTAATTAACCACTTCAGCCCTGAAAGATTTTACCCCCTTCCTGACCAGAGCACTTTTTGCTATTTTGGCACTGCGTCGCTTTAACAATTGCACGGTCAAGCGATGTTGCACCCAAACAACTGACCTCCTTTTCCCCACATATGGAGCTGTCTTTGGTATTTGATCACCTCTGTTTTTTTTTTTTTTTTGTGCTATAAACAAAAGGCAACAATTTTGAGAAACACTTTTTTTTTTTTTTTTTTGCTATAATATCCCCCAAAAACTGTTTTTAGGCCGCTATGTATTCATATTTTTGGTAAAAAAAAAACACAATAGGCGTATATTGGTTTGCGCAAAAGTTGTAGTGTCTACAAAATGAAGCATTGTTTTATAGCTTTTTTTTTTTTTTTCTCTCCTCCTTTCCTCTTCGGGACTGCGACATTGTGTCAAAATTGTCCGATGTGTGCCATATTTTTGGGACCATTGGCATTAACAGCGATTACTGTAAAAATGGCACTGGCAATGAAGGGGTTAACACTAGGGCCATCAAGGGGTTAATGTGTTCCCTATTGTGTGTTCCAACAAGGGAAGGGGGACTGCAGGGGAAATGACAGATTGTATGAACAGACTGAGTATGAACAGCGATCTGTCTCCCCCCCCCCCCCCCCCCCCACCCCCCCCCCCCCCCCCCCCGTCCCCCCCCCCCCCCCCCCCCCCCAAAACCAAAAACTGTTTACACACAGATCCCAGTTCTGTGTCAGCAGCGATTGCCAGGAACGCATTAGCTCAGAGGGGGTGCGTGGCCAAAGAACGAAGCGACGTTGCATAGTCGTTTTGCACAGCCGCGCTGTTCTGCCGCAGTGCAACGGTGGCTGGTCAGCAAGTGGTTAAACCATAGTGTTTCCAACCTTTTTACACCATGCCCTTTACAGAAAAATTACCTAAGAGTATGCCATGTACATTAACTTGAATGTAATCAATGCAAAGGATTAACTGTACACCAAGTATTGAGGAGGGGAATAAGACTACATGCAGACCATGCTTGCCTTCACATGTCAGTCTAACATGTGCAACTGATTTGCAGATGCGTTGGTATCCTCCATCTGAAGCCACTCAACAAGGATGGAAGTCTCGCCAGTTCTGCTAAAAGCTCTTTGGTAAGTAAATATTACTTACCCCTACCCCCCCTAATATGTTGACCCTTTCAATGGCATGTTTAGCTGCTAAAGTGGAACTTCTCTCCCAATCAACATTATTTACTATTGCTAGCAGCATGAGTATTGAAATGGATAAAAGTAGATCATACAGTATTGAACATTTTACTTCTGGTTTCTTGCTTGGACAAATGGTGCCATACATCCCTGGAATCTTTAGGAGGGGTTCTCTCATAAGCATATGCATGCTTGAGCTAAAAGCAGATAAAATACTAGGATGAAAATACTACATGAATCTTTTACTCAAGATGGCCACGGAGAAATGTTAAAGGGTGCTTTTTTTTATTTTATTTATTTATTTTTTATTAAAAGGGATTTCTCAAAATAAAGCATAAAGACATAAATCTGAGAATATTTAAAAATGAATTAAATAAGGTTTTTTGGTTTTAGATGCAGTGAAAAGAGGAAGGTTCAATTGTTCTGTCCCATTTCTGCTCTGAAAAGAGGTTTTAATGTTGTACCATTGGGTGAATCATTGGATCATTGGGTGAAATTAACGGGGAGGGGAGAAAACAAATGCAGCCACAATGTTTAAGGACTGGTAAACTGAAATCCTAATACATTTTTAGATGCACTTTAGAACTATGGGCATCAAGTGTCATGCCTAAAGGCAAACTTTATTTTTGTATGCCATATGGGTTGTAATGTCCAATTTCATGTTTCGTAAAATATATTTTAATGTACACCTGTGTTTCTCTTGTAGGGTTTTTACCTCTCCATGAAGTAATGTGCCAGAAATGAACAAGTGTTCGTAAAACATTGTACTTCTCCAGATGCCTCCTGAATGTTCGGCCAAGCCTTCCCACACGTGGAAGGGTCATAACAGTCCTTTTCAGCTACTTAAGATGAATTATTTGGCAGTCTTTCTGCAGAAAATATGCCTCTGTGGGTAACTTAAAGTCCAAATGGAGTAACAGGATGTGACTCTTAAAACCATGGTAGAAGACATGGCGTTGCCATTGCCAGTGCCAGACCATGTTTTATGTTCTGTAATGCTACAGATCTCCCTTCATCGCATGTTGACTTTCTGGCATGAATTAGCTATTTAAGTGTGTGTGTGCTTGTTAAAATCTATTGCTTGTTTACCAATTTCAGCTGGTCTGCAATGAGACCCTGACTCTAGTCATGCAGTGATGAAAACTTGGCTTGATGTACTGTTTGGTCTACCACCTCAAATTCAAACAGTGCAAACTGAACTCTACTTTCAATCTTATGTTTGTTTTTTTTCATAGGAGTCTGTCCTTGCCAAATGCAAACCTATGGGGAAACAGAACAAAAGTACCAGTATTTTTGTAACTTGTTTAATAAGGAGATATTTATGCATCATGTGTTTGTGTGATAATTATTAAAAGAATATATTCTGTCCTAAGTTAATGTTCAGTTAAAAAGCTCAAATCTGTATGGTTTGTCCGCTGTACTCTATGAAAAATTGTGCAATTTTGTTTTGTTGCAGCCTATTGCTTGGTATTGATGTACTTTCAGTATTATGAAAGGTTTCTGTTTGGAGAAGCAGTTTCTCTATTGATGATCCTAAAAGAATGTGATACTGGATAAAATATAATGTATTTAAAGTGTGAATTTTTTTGAAACTCTGGTTTCTGACAAATTAAAGTAATTAAAAACTGCTTTAAGATCTCCTATTTCATAGTGCTGACACAACGCGAACAGAATTCCAACCTTTTTGCAAGATTTCATGTTACACCCTTGTGCATAATGAAACATGGTACCATTCCACAGCCCCACACCTTGCTCCTAACAGCAACTCCACAAATGACCTAATTGTAGACATGTGCACTGACAAAAAATTTGTTCATTTTCGTTACTTTGTTTTTTTCGAAAACTCAAATTTTCACATTTCTATTCAAATTTTCGGGAATTCAAAGATTTGAAAATCCCAAAATTTAAAAAAAATCTGTTTAAGAACTAACTATTAAATTAACGAGTACGAATTTATCCAAAGTTACGAATTGTCTGAAATAACAAATGCCGCATCTAAACAAATGGAACAGAACAAATGAATAATAAGGTAAATGGAAAGTGACCTTCGCGCTTTACTAGTGGATAGTGGAACTGGGTGATCCACATGTGTAAATTAATAAATTAAGCAAATGCAAACGTGTAAAAAAAATCCCTTGTAAGTAATACAGGGTTAAATATACAAGTGAAAAATAACTTAAACAAATAGTAGTAGGTGTTATTAATTCATGCAAGATATTTTATCTACATTCAATAACTAGCAGCCAAACCTAGTCGTGTTCACAATACACAAAAATGAAATGATAAAGTGATTTAGCGCTTAAATAAAAACACACATCTAGAAAGTGTAACACGTCTAATAATGTTCAATAATGAATAACTTAATTAATATATAAATGCACGTATCAAATGATGAACAACACTGATAGAATAAATATTAAAGAAGGTGGTCTAAGTGCAAGATATTAATGATACAGTCCGATGAGTAGAAAAGTTCAAAATGGGGGATAACCCCTAATGAAATCCAATGGATAAATGGGTAGTTCAAGGGCAACTATATAAGAATATCCACACATATGCAGGCTGAGTTTTTTCCGTATGACTGATGGTATTTCACAACTGTCAGCAGGCTGGGCATGTATAATCCATAAACAGGCTCACTAGACACTCACCTCATATATATTTAGTTGCGCGTGTAATATCAAATTACTGTAGTCTTCACCATCCGAATGCATAGCCTCCCTTCAGGCACCTTTGTCACCATGCAGTGGAAATGGAATCTTGCGCTGGGGCCAGTATCCTCTACGCGATGTTTGACCAACATGTGTCTAAATGGGATCAATTACCAAATCGCCGATCCCATATATGATCACCAGGGAGAAGGAAAAAAAAAGGATGCCTCCAATGGTGAAGTAAATCAATACAGGGGGACTTTATTGACAAATAAAAATTAGACTCTTGCAAGATTAAAGATCAAAACAAGCAGATGGCAAAAAATGGCGTCAGAACGCCAATCTCACATCACTTCCGGTTCACGAGTTGACTGCTTCCGATCCCTCCCTACGCGTTGCGTCATGACTTCATCAGGGGAACCGGATTGGCTGCAGTGGCATTGTTTATATCTGGTCAAACTGGAAATTGTATGGCGGCCATTTTGTTGTAGTTCATTGTACTAAATGGGCTTCGCCATTTTATCTTAATTGGATGTAGTTGTCAACAACGAGAATTAGCTGGCAGATTGTTGGTTGGATAAATCCTTAAAATCCGCTCTCTAAAGGTTAAAATCTTGATTTGCCTCATTAATGTGACACTGCAAATGCAGCATGTGCATAAGTATTTAAGTGGCTAATATTTTGTATTCCTATCGTTAAAACATTGATTGTAAAAATGTCATGTGTTTAAAAACCATTGAATCTCAATATTTTTAATACAAAAGTGTCGTAATAAAGGTTTTTAAACGCATGACATTTTTACAATTAATGTTTTAACGATAGGAATACAAATATTAGCCACTTAAATACTTATGCACATGCTGCATTTGCAGTGTCACATTAATGAGGCAAATCAAGATTTTAACCTTTAGAGAGCGGATTGTAAGGATTTATCCAACCAACCAACAATCTGCCAGCTAATTCTCGTTGACAACTACATCCAATTAAGATAAAATGGCGAAGCCCATTTAGTACAATGAACTACAACAAAATGGCCACCATACAATTTCCGGTTTGACCAGATATAAACAATGCCACTGCAGCCAATCCGGTTCCCCTGATGAAGTCACATGACGTAACGCGTAGGGAGGGATCGGAAACAGTCAACTCGTGAACCGGAAGTGATGTGAGATTGGCGTTCTGACGCTATTTTTTTGCTATCTGCTTGTTTTGATCTTTTATCTTGCAAGAGTCCAATTTTTATTTTTTATTTGTCAAAGTCCCCCTGTATTGATTTACTTCACCATTGGAGGCATCCTTTCTTTTTTCCTTCTCCCTGGTGATCATATATGGGATTGGCGATTTGGTAATTGATCCCATTTAGACACATGTTGGTCAAACATCGTGTAGAGGATACTGGCCCCAGCGTGAGATTCCATTTCCACTGCATGGTGACAAGGTGCCTGAAGGAGGATATGCATTCGGATGGTGGAGAGACTACAGTAATTTGCTATTACACACGCAACTAAAGAATATGAGGTGAGAGTCTAGTGAGCCTGGTTATGGATTATACGTGCCCAGCCTGCATATGTGTGGATTTTCTTTTATATAGTTGCCCTTGAACTAACCATTTATCCATTGGATTTCATTAGGGGTTATCCCCTATTTTGAACTTTTCTACTCATCGGACTGCATTATCAATATCATGCACTTAGACCACCTTCTTTAATATTCTATCAGTGTTGTTCATCATTTGATATGTGCATTTATATATTAATTAAGTTATTCATTATTGAACATTATTAGACATGTTACACTTTCTAGATGTGTTTTTATCTAAGCGCTAAATCACTTTTTATCAATAATAAAAAGGTATTTATTAGATCGTTACGTTCCATTTGGTTGGATGCGGCATTCGTTATTTCAGATAATTCGTAACTTCAGATAAATTTGTACTCGTTACGTTCACTAACCGACAAATTTGAAAGGGAATTCCAATACCTAATTTAATATTTATTTAGAATTAAACTTTCTTTTTTTTTTTTTTTGGAATTAACGAATTTGTTAAAACTAATTTGGAACTAAACAAATTGCACATGTCTACCTAATTGCCCACATTTGCAAGGCAGGTGACTTTAATAAAGAACAATGCTGTGGAGAGGACTGGATTCCCATTACTCTAATCACTATGATCTTGCCATGTAAGTGGAGTGGTGGTAAATTATAAAGTGCAGGATAGTCCAAATGGGCCAATGCATGTAAAAGTAGCTGTAGTGGAGCCCCAGGCAGTTGCTAAAGCAATGAGGAAATGGCTTTCTAGGCTTCTCTTTAGCTATGCAGATGCCGCTAACTACATGACATCATTGCCAAGACCCCCACACACTTAAGCAGCACTGCTTGCCAATGTGTGCTTGAGTAGGGTGTTGTATAACCTTAATAGTCCAATGTACATCTTTCCAGCAACCTTCTATTCAGTGTCATGTTGGGAAATATAGATGTTCAAATGCATAAAAAGTCACCTATTTGTTTCATTTTGCCTTTAAATACAATTCACTGGCAGCCAAGTCCACTAATTCTCCCTGCCTAAAAAATGAGTTGCATGTTGACCCAATAACAAAGGCCAAATTACATTGGTGTGAACCAGGCTGTGAAGTCACATTTTGGTGCTTAGTCACATAAATTCAGCACAGAACAATTTTGCTAAGGGTTCTGTGCTAAAACACCTTGCCTTGTACATATCGGCCAAAGTGTGTGTTGTTTTTTTCCCCTCCACAAATGTAATTAGATTCCTGTGAATGATTGATTAATGGGGATAGCTGACCATATATGGCCACACCTATGTAATTGTAAACTACCTTTCAGAGACGACATGCAGTAATTGGGGGGGGGGGGGAAATCGACACTTGTGTGACTTTTTTTTTTTTTCTTTTTAAATATAAAGGATATCCAGCAAATGTTTGCTCTTAATTTGAGAGGCGTATGTTGGCATTGCCTCTGTCAGCAATTTTTCTGGTGCCCTGGATGGCAGTAAAAACCTGACTTGCTGTCCTGACCAACTTTTTTGCCATGCAAGAAGTGAGGGAAACTGTCAACAGCAAAGACAAAATTGTGTTTTTCTAGTATAGTAGGGGAAGATTGGAACAGATTTCTGTCAGTTTTCAGTGCATGGTGTTAGTGCTATAAGGACTACGACGAGGACTTTTTTTTTAGGGAAGGATCCTCTAAGTGGGTGGCTGGTAATTTTTACGTGTGTGTGTGTGTGTGTGTGTATATATATATATATATATATATATATATATACCGTATTTGCCGGCGTATAAGACGACCCCCTATTTTTCCAGTGAAAACTTAGGTTTTGGGCTATATGCGCCGTATAAGACTACCCCCTTCTGAGGCAACACCATTAAAAAAATAAATCAGACTTAACATCAGATTTAAACACGGTAATTTTAATGAACCATTAGAAACATAAAAAACAAAAAAAAACAGACTTAACAACAGATTAGATTTAAACACGGTCATTTTGGTTGACTTTCTGGTACTTAAAATCCTTCAAAATCCTCTTCATGGTCATCCTCTGACATCATAAGTTCATCAATGACATCTTGTGGTACATTTGTTAGACAATCATCATATCGATCCAATTCCACATCAGATGGTGTGTCTTCGGCTTCCTCTTCATCTTGCCACAAGTCGTCGTCCTCCATACCATCCAATGAATTTGATATGCCACACTTCTTGAAAGACTTGATTACTTTTTCTGCATCAATATCATTCCAGGCTTTTATGACAAAGTTGCCCAAAACATCCAACTGTGGAGCACGCATGTTTCCTCCTTTTGTGAATGACTTTTCGCCGCTAACCATCCACTCATTCCACTGTTCTCGAATGCGGTCTTTAAATGGCTTGTTTAGGCACACATCCAGTGGCTGTACCAACGATGTCAATCCTCCAGGAATAACCGCTGCATCTGTGTTTAGTCTTTTCAGTCTTTCCTTTGTGCTGGGAGTTAAATGAGCCCTGAACATATCCCACACCAGTAGGCTACGTTCTCGACGAAGTCCACCTGGTTGTCTACTCCATACATTTTCAAGCCATAGCTTTACCCCTTCTTCATCCATCCAGCCTTTTTCATTCACATGAACAAAACAACCAACAGGGAACTTGAGTTTTGGCATTGTCTTTCTTTTGAAAATAATCATGGGTCTTAGTTTGGCACCATCAGCTGTACATGCTAGTACCACTGTAAAACTGGACTTCTCATGTCCTGTTGTTTTAATTAACACAGTTTTGGCACCTTTTGAATTGACTGTTTTATTTCCAATCATGTCGAAATTCATAGGAGTTTCATCCATATTTGCGATCTGACTTAACGCATAGCCATGTTTCTTGCGCTGTTCTATAACATATCGATGGAAATTACTCACTTTGCGGTCGAGATCTGCAGGTAATTTTTGTGCAATTTTGGTCTTTTGCCTCAGTACCAGATCATGCCTTTCTAAGAACCTAGAACACCAGGATATAGTGGCCTTAAATCCTTCGCTGTGATCTGGGTTAGATTTGGCCCACTGAAGTGCAAAAATCCGTATGCTGTTTCGTGTCACTACAAACCCATTGTGACGATGCTCATGCACCATGTCTGCTACATGCTTCTCGAGTTCTGGCCAATGTGGGGTGCCTCTTCTTAATGCACACTTAGCCCTTGGCATACACTTTAAAGCATCTTCCTTTGCTTTCCAGTCTCGGACCATCTTTTCCGTTACTCCATATTCTCTTGCAGCAGCGCAGTTATTATGCTCCTTGGCAAAGTTTACAACTTTGAGCTTAAAACTGGCTTCATGTTTCCTTCTCCTTGTTGGAGCCATGCTGGTGCCCGGTCTATCAGCCATTTCACACTACAGGAAATCTGAAATCTGTCAGGTATTACTGTACGCTATTACTTTTCTGAAATCAAAAAGGAAACTGGTGAACTACAAGTCCCAGAGATCCTACAATTGGTAGGTAGCAACAATGACTCCTCTCCTCCAAAGCACCATAAATCATAGCAGTATTTTATATGAAGGGGAGATCTGGAGCTGGATGTGCAGTACAGGATGTGGCTACCGGTACTCACAGTATACTGTATGATGCTTTGTAATATACCGTACAATAGCGCCAGGAAGACACAGTACCGTATATGATGCTTTGTTAGTATATGATGGTATATGATGGTACAGTATGATTTGTTGGTACGGTAGGTACAGTATACTGTATATGATGGTACAGTATGATGGTTTGTTAGTACAGTATGATGGTTTGTTACTGCAAGCTTGTAAAGTTGTCACTTGCTCACTGGTAATGGTGATGATGGTTTGTTCACTGGTAAAACTCTGTAGGAATTCTGTAAAACTCTGATGCTGTAAATTAATGTACAGTATTGTTATATTTATACACCAGGTCCGGTAGAAATCACTGCAGTATACAGTGTACAGAACTGAGCCAATCACGGCAGGCAATGCATTTTGCTAATTTGATGATGTATGCAAAGCCTGCTCGGATTGGCAGAGGCTGTGACATCATCAGCCCGCGCCGCTCTGACTCCTGTATATCCTGCTTGGATTGGCAGGGGTTGTTGTCCAATCCAAGCAGGCTTAACAGGCTCTAATACAGTGCATCGCCCGCCAGGATTGGCTGAGCGGCGCACACTGTATGACACAGGACACTGAACACAAGGCGGTGTCTTCACCCAGGACCGAGCGCTCGGCGGGCTTTAAATTACATCAGGCGGCCTCTTCACCAGCTAAGCAGCAACCCGGCGGACGTTACAACTATATGGCGGCCTCCTCACCAGGTACTGAGCACCCGGAATTCGTCTTGCGGCCTCATCACCCGGCGTATAAGACGACCCCCGGTTTTTGGCTCTGTAATTCGGGTGTAAAAGGTCGTCTTCTACGCCGGCAAATACGGTATATGGAATTTCTAAAAACATCTTTTTTTTTTTTTTATATATAACTTTCATATAAAATTTACTTGTACAGATTTTATATAGATTTTTTAATACAGCTCTTTAATACAGCATTTTAATCACTTCCTATTCTTTCTCATTCTGATCACATCTATATCTCCATTCTGCAGCACACTCCAATTGCCCACATTATTTCATGCATACTATAAACTCTACCCTATATATAAATAATATATCCTCCATTTTCCACCCATCATCTTTCACCCCTTTCGCCATCCTTCCTTTTTTATTTTTTATTCCTCACCTCATCCACACTACTGTCATTCTATAACATATTGACCCACCAAACTACAATCCCCATCAGCCCTCTCTCTCCCAGTCCCGCCCACACTCACATTCCCTTCCCCTCCTCATGATTGCTTCCACATCATTACCTTTCCCTCCCCCCCCCCCCGCTACACACATTTTTAACAGTCAAAACATCTCAGCACAAATTATGTTACCAAACATGAATGATCCTTTTAAACTTCTCACAACACCTCTAATACATGATCAGCGTTGGCCAATTTTAAAGTTTTTAAAGTATAAAGATAGATACCGCCCCATTTTTTTTTTGTTTTTTTCCTCCCACACTCCCCCTTCCCCCTTCAACCACTATAAATATGTGTCTACAAGCTGCAGCTGTTTACACCGCCTGATGAAGGAGCACGCATGCTCCGAATGCGAGCTCTTCCAACCACGCCTACCAACGTCATCAATCCTGCTGACGTGCCTATCCTGGGACGCACTCACCTCGGAACCACGAGACGCAAGGGACCGTTCGTTTCCCCACCATAGCCATGACACCGGAGGACGGCCGAAGACTTCAGACAAAATAAAGATACCGCTACGTGCCTGATATTTTTAAACAAAGTGTGAGTACATATTTTCTTTTTATTTTCACATACAGTTCCCACTGTAATCAGACCCACTACTCTTAGAGCGGCGCTGCTCTCTCTCTTTTCGCCTCTACACCAGAGTCTCTTCTGCTCTATGGAGCCGGCTGCCGCATCTTACAAGCACACACTGTTACTCCTGGACTGAGAAAAAAACGCATCACAGTGTTTCTCCCCTTCAGCCCCCACTCTCTCTCGCCCACCCTCAGTGTCACTCCATCTGTGACCCCCCATACTCGCTCATCACTAGCTGTCGTTGGCGCTCCATCCTCCCCCTCTCCACTGGCCGGTAATGAGCCCTGCCCTCAACCGAGCCAAACTTAAGATTTGGGCATATCTGAAATGTGACATTCCTGTTAACTCAAGGAAATCTATTCTGGAATAGTGGAAGCTGTTTTTTTTTTTTTTTCCACAAAAGGAAAGGGGCAATTTCACAATGCCCATAACTTTGGCCATGGCATGTGAAACTAGCTTTAATTTTGGCAAAGGGATGGCACACTAATGGCTTCCATTGTGCTACAGCATAGGTTTAAGCACAACTGCTTGCCAATAATGCTTCTTGCCATGTTTAGAGAGGCTGGCTAACACATTCTTAAAGGCTGTTGGGGCATACTTGCAGGTCTGACCACCACCTAGCTGCTATGAAAAGTTTTTGTAGCATCAACAGTTTATAACATGAGGGCAGACATTACAAAAGTTGAATAATTTAGGAATCTGGGTCCTGCTCGTTTAGAGTTTGCATCTCCTTGAGCCTCCTCAGATTGTAAACGATTATAACTTGGGAGAAATGTACAATTGGGTGGGGGCAGGATGGGCCTTTCTGAAATCGTACTTTTCAGGGATCATCTGAAGGTGGAAAGGACAGAGTAGGACATATTGGGGGTAGGAAGTTCCAGAGAATGGGAGAGGCTCTGGAGAAGTCATGCAGGTGAGCATGGGAGGTGACCAGGGAGCTAGAGCAGAAGGTCTTTGGAGGAATGTAGACTTGGAAACTGTTAGTGATGTAGCTGGGGGGCAGAGTTGTGCATGGCTTTGTAAGTTAGTATTTTGCATTAACTTCATTGGGTGAACGGAAGCCAGTGGAGGAATTGGCAGAGTAGCACACTGAGTGGTTGGTAAGGTGGATGAGTCTGACATGATGAACTGAAGAGGGCGGGTAGCCTATGTAAAGGTAGGCAAATGAGAGTTTAGGTGGGAGATTACCAGTGAGTGATTTGGAAGCCTTGGTTAGGATGGGGAGTATCTTGGAGATGTTGCTGAGGCAGCAAGCTTTGGACATTGACTGGATGTGGGGCCAAAAGGATAGGAAGAGTCCAGGATCCTTGCCCACTTGGCAAAACCTTAACGTATGTTCTAATGCAAAGACCTTTTCTATTTTTTTTTGCTTGGCATGATCTGCTTTCATTTGGTACAGGGAATGCCAAATCTTCTTTTGGCAGCAATCGACCTTAACAGCTGCTAAAGTGGTGCAGCAATACTGCTGATTTTTGTGAAAAATCAGCTTGCGTATTTGGAAAGCATTGCAATACACTGGTTTCAGGAATCTTAGGCCAGCAAAGGACATTACAAATAAACTGCAGAACAAAAAAGCAGGAAGAGATCTCTCCTTTCATGGCGCATTCAGCAGGGCTCTGGTATCACACTGTAGCCTGAATTTTATGAATGGACCATAAAATATAATTGAGAATGGTTTAACATTTGCTCGAATGAGCTTACTTATAACAGAGCAAAAGTATTCATAGTCTTGTGTTTAAGACCTCTCCAGATATAGCCGTAAATGGCAGCTGATATAATCCAGTTTCTTCATTCACACCAGATTCATTAATAAAGGGTGCATATCAGTTTGGTGCCCAGTTTAAACCCTACATGTGCACTGGTATGGCTTTGTAAATTTTAAATGACATTTAACTACTTCCGGACCACCGCACGTCGATATACATTTTAACTTTGAAGAGGAATATCATTATGGCAGCAGCTAGCTACCATAACCCTGGTATCCTCTTCAGCGGGTGGTCCAGTTTTTGATAATAGTGGTCTCGGCAGCGGATTTGCCACAAGATTACTTTTATCAACTGCGGGAGGGCCCCCCTCCTGCAGCGCTTGATGCCCTCCACCACTATGACTGCTCCAGATCGGATGATTCTCCTTCCTGGGTATGGAGACGAGTGAGGAAGATGGCCATCTCCATACCATTGCAGGGCAGAAGCAATGTCACTTCGGACGCCCAGTGAAGGGGACATCAAAATATGAAGACTCATTGCCTTCATAGCTGCCTATGGAGGTTTTTAAGGCTAAAAGTTTGTTGCCATTCCACAAGCGCATGCAATTTTGAAGCATGACATGTTGGATATTTACTCAGTGTAATATGATCTTTCACAATATAAAAAAATTGGGTTAACTTTACTGTTTTAATTTTGAAAAGTGTGATTGTAAGACCGCTGTACAAATATGGTGTGACAAAGTATTGCAACGACCGCCATTTTATTCTCTAGGGTGTTGGAAAGAAAATGTGTGGGAGTTTTTAGTAATTTTTTAGCAAAAACCTGGTCCTTAAGTGGTTAAAAATGTAAACATGTATTGGACCACCTCTACACAATGCTAGCAAGTGTGTGCATTATATGGAGCACAACAAGTACATAGTCTACATGCAATAATTTTGGGACATCCTTCACATGACTCAAGGGCTTATTTAATGTAGATTTCTTTTTCATACATCATGGGACAGAGTTAGGCTAATCACTATCTTCTGGGTTATAATTCATCTCCAGGTGAATGGACACTGGTGGACCAAAGGTCTTAAAACAAGAAGTGATCCCCTATATAACCCCTCCCATACAGGAAGTACTTCCGTTTTTTGTTTTTTTTATATAAAACTAGAGTCTGCAAGGTGGATCCATTTGACACAGTCTCTATATTCTTAGATAAATGGTACTCAAGCCTCGCAAAGATGACACAAGATCCTGCAAGGTTTTGCCTGTAATGGGGCCTTCGGGCACTGGACCTTGCAAAGTGGAATCCTGGACATTCAGCACTAAGGCATTCCTGCAGGGTGCTGTACAGGTTCAAGGGAGTGGACCCCAAGCATGAAAAGGATACCCAGTCTTTTTTAAGGTCCTCAAGTGACAGGAACCCTCCGTGATGGGTAAGGTTTCTAAGCTGCCCTGCGCCTGGACAAGTAAGTGATACCCCTTTACTAATTGTGGAGTGTCCCAGTGATTGTAACAATCGGTCAAGTTAGCTAGAGGCTGGACACCTGTGTGCGGTAACCATACAGGGGAAAAGTTTCAAAAGAAGGGGAGAAGATTGGGACTTGGACTTTATAGGCACGGTACAAACAAGTATTGATATAGAAAAAAGTAATTTTATTATTAAAAATAATTTTTACATAGATGCATGTTTTAAAATCAATTTTAGCTTTGCCAACAATTGTTTTAGATATTCAAATGACCGCAAATAACATCAAAATTGATATGACCCTGTGGGTAGGAAGAGAGACCCAACTATCAAAGGTTGAGTAGTAGAAAGATGATTTATCCATCCACAAAGGTCGATGTAATAAGGCGATGATGTCATCAGAAACCATACAGCATACCTACAGGCTCTACATGTTTCGCGTACAGTTACGCTTCATCTGGAGCTGGGAATGTGAAGGTTGGCAGCTAGATAGAGTCAAAAAAGTGCACAGTAAATATACATACATATGATTGTTTGGAATTTACATTTGTATAACATACAGGATACATGTATGTAGCAGTATATACATATAGCAAATTCTATCGTTCCTAGTTCTGCAACCATAGTGGATGCTGGCCGCAATAGGCCCCCAATGGGTCCAGAGGTTGTTGCAACACAGCATAATATAGTATAATAGCAAGGCATGGGTGTGAATATTGAATAATAAAAGTAGACTTACTCAATAGTTCAAAAAATAAAAGGATAAGCAAATAATCCCCAATTATAGGCAACGCAGTGGGCCTTAGTTTGCAGAGAAGTGTAGACCCCGTCTGGACAGTATAGGAGGAAGTCTGTATCCAAGTGGTGGAGCCAATGACCTAATTTAAATAATATTCCAGATATAGGTAAGAGCAATTACTTCTAGCCCATCTAGTAAGATATATTATAAGATAAAGTGTAAACTTACTGGTAGTTAGATGTTGTTAACCTCAGAAGAGGAAAAATGGAGATATTAGATGTACAATGGTAGGGCATAAGTCACAGGAATACACCATACTTGGTTGCTGACAGGTAGTATTAGACAGACGGAACCCTCATATAGACAGGCGTGTTAGCCTGTAATAAAGAAGAAGGTAGGTAATAAACGGAGCAATACAGTGCCAAATATGGCTTAGTATACTCCCAAAGAGATGAAAGTAGCGCTTACCATGTTAAAGAAGAGGGGCCAGCATACTGAACAACTCTGGTAGATGTGAGGGGAGGCCGCTGAAGCACCGCACAATGGCGTGTGCTTTTAAATGCGCATCCCGTCTGGGTTCTGACATCCGGCGCAAGCCGGAGTGACGTCATCCAGACCGGCCGAAAATCACATTGCGCATTCGCAAGATGGCGACGGCACGCCTGCGTAGTAGGCATGCGAACTCCATATTGGCTGGGCAGAAGTGATATGCAGAGAGACCTTAGAGGGAGATAATCCCTCTGATGGTCACTGCAAGCATCACACAGTTGGTTTAAGTGACGCTGGGCGGCCGCACTGTGTGCATACCAAACAGGATCCAAGGCAGACAGCAAGCACCATAGAGCAGAGCCAACAAGGAACGATATATTGCGTTACATTTTATATTAAAATATTAGAAAAACATGTGTCACAGTAGTACTAAAATAGGTATTTAGTTCCTATAGTTCAATCTTCTTTGTATAGCTGTCCCTTCTTCCAAAGAGAAGAAGGAAAACAAAAGGCTATTTAATGTATAGTCAATTCAAGATTTCATGAGTATATATTGCTAAAAGTGCAACGACATAGGACAGGCTATATTGTCTAGTATATTCAGTTTTTACAGTATCTTGCAATGGACGATAAAGCATATAGATTCAGGTTAGGACATGATTAGTGATCTAGGGAATTGCAAAAGATGTTTCTCATCTTAATTCTGTATATTCACCCATGCAACAAAGGAGTGCCATGGGTTAGCGGTGACATTTCACAGAGCTTACAGGAATGGTCTATAGGACTGTGCCTCGTTTATACCTGGTAATTGAGTCGCATTTAAGCGCTCGATCCAGGTAGTTTCGTTTCTTAGAATTATTTTATCCCATTCTCCACCCCGTTGGTCCCTAGGGATCACCGCAAGGGTCATGAAGGAGGCAACTGATGTGTCGAACCTATGATAAAGATCCAAGTGTCTACTAACTGAGGTGATCATTTTTCCTCCTGATGAATAATATACATGGTCCTTAATGCGGGAGCGAAAATGACGCATGGTTTTAACCACATAGAACGCACCGCAGGTGCATGTCATAAGATAGACTACTCCCTTGGTATCACAATCGGCAAAAAAACGTGGTGTAAATATATCTCCATTAGGGAGTATAAACTTGGTGCCTGGTTTTATCCACGGACAGTAGGTGCATTTCCCACAACGGCCAATACCATGTTTACGTACTGTTCTTTGTGTGTAATGACTAGAAGTTAGTTTGTCTCGCAGAGATCCTGATCTTCTGAACGTGATGGTTGGATTTGGTTCAACATATTTTGTGAGGATGGGGTCCTCACGGAGAAGTGGCCAGTGCTTGTTAAGAATCTCTCGCAGCTCAGTATGTTGTTTGGAGTATCTAGTAATGTATAGTACAGTTTCATTGGTCTTTTTAGCTTTAGTTTTATAGATCAGGGAATTGCGCAATTGTCTCAGGGCTTTATTATACGATTTACGTAATAGTGATTTACTGTATCCCCTAGTTTTTAGACGGTCTCGGAGGCAGTTTGCTTGGGCTTTAAACTCTTCGGTATGAGTACAATTGCGTCTCAATCTGAGGTATTGCGCATAAGGTATGCTGCGGATAAGATTTTCGGGATGAGCACTATTGGCGTGTAGTAATGTGTTTCCTGCAGTCTCTTTTCTGTAGAGTGTGGATGCTAAGCATCCAGTTGTGTCTTGGAAAATGGTAAGATCCAAGAAGGTAATTTTACTAGGGTATACCGAATACGTAAATTTAAGATTAAACTGGTTCTGGTTGATGGCAACCAAAAACGCTGTAAGCATATCAAGGGATCCAGTCCATATCATAAAGATATCATAAAGATATCATCGATGTAACGTAGCCAGCATAGTATCTGGCCAGTATACATCGTTAAAGCGCCATCTGAAAAAAGTTACCTTCTTGGATCTTGCCATTTTCCAAGACACAACTGGATGCTTAGCATCCACACTCTACAGAAAAGAGACTACAGAAATGAGACTCGATTACCAGGTATTAACGAGGCACAGTCCTATAGACCATTCCTGTAAGCTCTGTGAAATGTCACCGCTAACCCATGGCACTCCTTTGTTGCATGGGTGAATATACAGAATTAAGATGAGAAACATCTTTTACAATTCCCTAGATCACTAATCATGTCCTAACCTGAATCTATACGCTTTAACGTCCATTGCAAGATACTGTAAAAACTGAATATACTAGACAATATAGCCTGTCCTATGTCGTTGCACTTTTAGCAATATATACTCATGAAATTTTGAATTGACTGTATATACATTAAATAGCCTTTTGTTTTCCTTCTTCTCTTTGGAAGAAGGGACAGCTATACAAAGAAGATTGAACTATAGGAACTAAATACCTATTTTAGTACTACTACTAATATTTTGATATAAAATGTAACGCAATATATCGTTCCTTGTTGGCTCTGCTCTATGGTGCTTGCTGGCTGCCTTGGATCCTGTTTGGTTCTTGGGGTTTGGTATGCACACAGTGCGGCCGCCCAGCGTCACTTAAACCAACTGTGTGACGCTTGCAGTGACCATCAGAGGGATTATCTCCCTCTAAGGTCTCTCTGCATATCACTTCTGCCCAGCCAATATGGAGTTCGCATGCCTACTACGCAGGCGTGCCGTCGCCATCTTGCGCATGCGCAATGTGATTTTCGGCCGGTCTGGATGACGTCACTCCGGCTTGCACCGGATGTCAGAACCCAGACGGGACGCGCATTTAAAAGCACACGCCATTGTGCGGTGCTTCAGCGGCCTCCCCTCACATCTACCAGAGTTGTTCACGCGCCGCCAGTATGCTGGCCCCTCTTCTTTAACATGGTAAGCGCTACTTTCATCTCTTTGGGACTATTCCATGCCATATTTGGCACTGTATTGCTCCGTTTATTACCTACCTTCTTCTTTATTACAGGCTAACACGCCTGTCTATATGAGGGTTCCGTCTGTCTAATACTACCTGTCAGCAACCAAGTATGGTGTATTCCTGTGACTTATGCCCTACCATTGTACGTCTAATATCTCTATTTTTCCTCTTCTGAGGTTAACAACATCTAACTACCAGTAAGTTTACACTTTATCTTATAATATATCTTACTAGATGGGCTAGAAGTAATTGCTCTTACCTATATCTGGAATATTATTTAAATTAGGTCATTGGCTCCACCACTTGGATACAGACTTCCTCCTATACTGTCCAGACGGGGTCTACACTTCTCTGCAAACTAAAGCCCCATACACACGGTCGGACAATCCGAGGACCAGGTCCGTCGGATCATGTCCGTCGTACTTTGTCCGATGTTGGTGTTGCGTACACACGGTCGGACAAAGTTGTCGAAAAATCCGATCATTCTGAACGTGGTGACGTTTGTTGCCTACGACGGGACTACGTAGAGGCTAGTAGCCAATAGCTTTGGTCTTGTAATGTGATCTGAGCATGCGTGGCACTTTGTCCGTCAGGAATTCGATACACACGATCGGACTTGGTGTGATCGGACCGTGTTGACGGCAAATCTTTCCAGCAGGAGATAAGACTTTGTCCGTCGGACAAACCGACAAACACTGTCCGATGGTGCATACACACGGTCTGATTTTTCGACAACATTGTCCGATCGGACAGAATCCATGAAAAAGTCCGACCGTGTGTATGGGGCTTAAGGCCCACTGCGTTGTCTATAATTGGGGATTATTTGCTTATCCTTTTATTTTTTGAACTATTGAGTAAGTCTACTTTTATTATTCAATATTCACACCCATGCCTTGCTATTATACTATATTATGCACGCCCCCACTGTGTTGCAACAACCTCTGGACCCATTGGGGGCCTATTGCGGCCAGCATCCACTATGGTTGCGGAACTAGGAACGATAGAATTTGCTATATGTATATACTGCTACATACATGTATCCTGTATGTTATACAAATGTAAATTCCAAACAATCATATGTATGTATATTTACTGTGCACTTTATCTAGCTGCCAACCTTCACATTCCCAGCTCCAGATGAAGCGTAACTGTACGCGAAACATGTAGAGCCTGTATGTATGCTGTATTGTTTCTGATGACATCATCGCCTTATTACATCGACCTTTGTGGATGGATAAATCATCTTTCTACTAATCAACCTTTGATAGTTGGGTCTCTCTCCCTACCCACAGGGTCATATCTATTTTGATGTTATTTGCGGTCATTTGAATATCTAAAACAATTGTTGGCAAAGCTAAAATTGATTTTAAAACATGCATCTATGTAAAAATTATTTTTAATAATAAAATTACTTTTTTCTATATCAATACTTGTTTGTACCGTGCCTATAAAGTCCAAGTCCCAATCTTCTCCCCTTCTTTTATAGGACGTGGCACATTATATTAATTATATCCACAGTACCACACTGTTGTAAGGATATATATTCTCTCTCTTTTTAAGAACCATGCAGGGGTGTTTTGGGCTAGCTGTGGGTGCTTGCAACAGTGTCTGGCTGTTTTTCCCCTGTATGATGGTGCGCCATTTCACCTTGGTTCACCATGGCGCAAGAGCGCAGCTGTGCTCAGCAATTTGGCCATGACGCATGTGGCTTTGCCGCACATGCGCCGTAGCCTTTATCTGGGCGCACTAAGATTTGCGGCATACGCAATTTCATCCACACCCATATAATTGGGGATTATTTGCTTATCCTTTTATTTTTTGAACTATTGAGTAAGTCTACTTTTATTATTCAATATTCACACCCATGCCTTGCTATTATACTATATTATGCGCGCCCCCACTGTGTTGCAACAACCTCTGGACCCATTGGGGGCCTATTGCGGCCAGCATCCACTATGGTTGCGGAACTAGGAACGATAGAATTTGCTATATGTATATACTGCTACATACATGTATCCTGTATGTTATACAAATGTAAATTCCAAACAATCATATGTATGTATATTTACTGTGCACTTTATCTAGCTGCCAACCTTCACATTCCCAGCTCCAGATGAAGCGTAACTGTACGCGAAACATGTAGAGCCTGTATGTATGCTGTATTGTTTCTGATGACATCATCGCCTTATTACATCGACCTTTGTGGATGGATAAATCATCTTTCTACTAATCAACCTTTGATAGTTGGGTCTCTCTCCCTACCCACAGGGTCATATCTATTTTGATGTTATTTGCGGTCATTTGAATATCTAAAACAATTGTTGGCAAAGCTAAAATTGATTTTAAAACATGCATCTATGTAAAAATTATTTTTAATAATAAAATTACTTTTTTCTATATCAATACTTGTTTGTACCGTGCCTATAAAGTCCAAGTCCCAATCTTCTCCCCTTCTTTTATAGGACGTGGCACATTATATTAATTATATCCACAGTACCACACTGTTGTAAGGATATATATTCTCTCTCTTTTTAAGAACCATGCAGGGGTGTTTTGGGCTAGCTGTGGGTGCTTGCAACAGTGTCTGGCTGTTTTTCCCCTGTATGATGGTGCGCCATTTCACCTTGGTTCACCATGGCGCAAGAGCGCAGCTGTGCTCAGCAATTTGGCCATGACGCATGTGGCTTTGCCGCACATGCGCCGTAGCCTTTATCTGGGCGCACTAAGATTTGCGGCATACGCAATTTCATCCACACCCATTCGCCTGGACCGACCTTGCGTTTAAGCTGTGTATGCCAAGCATGCAGTGCTTACAGAAGGCCCTGTTGACAAGAAATTGGAGTCATTAAAGGCTTCCTTTTCTTTGACCAGTTCAGCTATTCAGCCAGCTGTTGCAGAAATTGGTATCTGCCAGTCCATAAAGGATCAGGTCAGATGGCCTGACAGGCCTAACCCGGAGGATGATCTGGCTGAAAATAAGACAGATATTCCTTGAGCGCTGTTTTGCTGTTGAGGCCTTAAAGGATTCACTACAGCAGGCTTCTCGTTTGGCTCCCTTGTCTGTACTTATGCGCAGGCTTTTGTGGCTTAAGAACTGGTCAGCTGAGCTTCCTTGTAAAAAGTTATTGGCAGGTTTCCCCTTTCATGGGGAACGTTTATTTGATCATTTGGACAAATATATCCAAAAGATTTGTGGAGGGAAGAGTTCTCCACTTCCTGTGAAGAAAAGCACCAGGTGTCCCTCGTTTAAAACCTCAGGGAATACTTCCTCAAGTGTCTCAGTTCCACTGCCAACAGGGCGCTAGAGCCAGGGGAAGGACCCAGGGGTTTTTCTGGCCCTGTCCTTCACCTGGCTCTAGCGCCCTGTTGGCAGTGGAACTGAGACACTTGAGGTATTCCCTCGGATCCTCCAAAAAGAGACATTGCTTTCAGGCACTACATCATTTAGTGCATCACGGAGTGATTGTAGAGATCCTGTATGCGAAAGGGGCGCAGGGTTTTACTGGAACTTGTTTACAGTTTAAAAAATAAACTGGGCCCATTTTGGACCTAAGATCCCTGAACCAGTATCTACTGATCCAGTCCTTTCAGATGGACCCCTGGTCTTGCCGCTCACTCCAGACTTTCTAGCCTTCATCAATATAAAAGATGTATATTTACACGTACCTATCTTTCAGGCTCAGAGGTTACTGCGATTTGCAGTAGAGGAATCTCATTTTCAGTTTGGCTCTACCCTTCAGGCTTGCTACAGCTCCCTGGGAGTTCACAAAGGTCCTAGCACCAGTACTGGGTCTTTTAAGGGCCCAAGGGATCTTGGTGCTCTGGTATCTGGATGACCTCCTGCTCAGATCACTCCAGGCTCTAAAACAGAGCATAAACTGCAGTGCAGTATTTGGAAAGCTTAGGCTGGATCATAAATACTGAAAAGTCAACCTTAAAACTAACTCAAAGTATTTAGGTCTGATCCTAGGTACAGTCCAAGCAAGGGTATTTTTGCCACCCGTAAGGATCTGTGTCCTGAAGGATCAGGTGCTTCAGATAAGGGATATCAGACAACCCTCCTGTCACAAAAACCGCTATTCCAGACAGCCGGGTGGTGCGCGCCGCCGCGCGCCGGCGCGCGCTAGTGCGCGCACTCCTGTGCGCGTTCCTGCGGGTGCGGGCTTGCGTGCGCGCGCGCGTGCACGTGTCCGGGCGCGCGCGCGCAGTAATTGGAACACACCTGTGTGTGCTGTTGGCGCCAGTCAGCCTACTTAATCAGGCAGCACCTGTTGGCCAGTGCTGCCTGATCTTCAGCTCTCCAGAGACCTTGTTCCTGTGTTTGTAAACCTGCTAAAACCTTGTTTGATCCTGTGACCCGGCTTGCCCTTTTGGAATTCCTTGATCTCCGCCTGCCTGACGACCTCTGCCTGACTGACCATTCTTATGCTTGTCCCTTTTGTGCCTCGCCATCGGAACACCGCCAGACCTTGAAGGTATCTAGATTATCTTGATCCCTATTGAGAGACTTGTGCCTGCTTCCTATTCCACGCCTCCCTTCATCTGTGTACCCCGCATACCTACACCCATCTTGTCCCCAGTGGGGCTTATACTTGGACTTACCACATCTTCTGGATATCCTGCATACTCTCACTCGCATCACCCACCTGTGGAATCTCCTCCTGTGTATCCCGCATACCTGCACTCCACCCGGTCTCCAGTGGACTCTCCTCACCACATCCGGACACCCTGCACCAGGCTCTCTTACCCTTCCTTACTCTCGTGCCTCCTGTACCCATCTCCAGGGGCCGATAGTGGGATCCGTACGGGAGACCTCCCCTCTGCCCAAGTAGACTCACCAGTCAGGTACGTACCAGCCTGATACCTCCATTCGGCTCTGTATTTGTCTTCTAGGGAGGATGGTGTCCTCCTTGGAGGCAGTGCCCTATGCCCAGTTCCATTTCAGGCCTTTACAACATGACATCTTGTTGGCTTGGAACAGAAGAGCACAAGCTCTGGATTATCCAATGTTCTTATCTCCTCTGGCACAGTTGAGCCTAAACTGGTGGTTGCAGGATCAGAACCTGCGAAAGGGAAAATCCTTCCTCTCTGTAACTTGGAGAGTACTGACTACAGATGCCAGTCTCTTAGGCTAGGGAGCTACCCTAGAGGGGCTCACAGCTCAGGGGAAATGGTCAAGGACAGAACAGATCCTGCCCATCAACGTCGTGGAAATACGGGCAGTACGTCTGGCCCTATGGTCGTGGACAGTGGAGCTTCAGGACTGTCCTATCGAGGTTCAGTCCAACAATGCTACTGCAGTGGCCTATATAAACCACCAAGGTGGTACCAGGAGTCGTTCAGCTCTGAGGGAGGTGAACCACATACTAGCCTGGGCAGAGGAACATGTGCGGATTCTATCGGCAGTCCATATCCTGGGAGTAGAGAACTGGAAGGCATATTATCTCAGCCGCCAGCAGATCTGCCCAGGGGAATGGTCCCTACACTCAGGGGTGTTCTAGGAAATTTGCCAGTGTTGCGGATGGCCAGAGGTTCGACTTACGAACATCCAGGTTCAACAACTACAGCAGTTTGTGTCCCGAACAAGAGATCCTCTGGCAATTGGAAGAGCTGCTCTGGTAGTTCCATGGAGCCAGTGCTCCCTTGTTTCTGCTTTCTTTCCGATCCATCTCCTTCCACATTTGTTGCAAATTATTCTGAGAGAGGGGGTTCCAGTCATTCTGGTGGCACTAGCCTGGCCCAGAAGGCCCTGGTTCCCGGAGATTGTGAGACTGACAATAGACGGGCCATGGACGCTTCCACTTCACACCGTTCTACTGTCTCAAGGTCCTTTAGTCCACCCCAATTTACAGTCTCCAAATTTGACGGAATGGCTATTGAAGCCAGGATGTTAGAGGAACGTGGCATCTCGGGACCAGTGGTGTCTACCTTAGGGAATGCTAGAAAAGCTGTCACTAGGGAGATCTATCATAAGGTCTGGAAGACTTATATTGCTTGGTGTGAAGACAAAAGATGGTATCCTCAAATACGTGATTCAGAAAATTTTCTTTTCTACAGTCAGCTGTGGAAATCCGATTGGCTTTGAGTACAATGGGAGGTCAGATTTCCAAAGGCCTTTAGCCTCCCATTCGCTGGTCTGAACCTTTATGCAGGGGGCAACTCGTTTGCTTCCCCCCATTAGGTCACCTATGTGTCCTTGGGACTTGAATTTGGTGCTGTCTGTGTTACAGAAACAACCATTTGAACCTATTAAGGAAATTCCATTATACTTGCTGTCATGCAAGCTAGCCTTCCTGATGGCCATCACCTTGGCTAGAAGGGTGTCTGAGTTGGAGGCCCTTTCATGCAGGTAACCATACTTGATCCTTCAGGACATTATTTTGCCTTCTTTTTTCCCCTCTTAGCCTCATTCCGTGGAAGAAAGATGACTGCATTCCTTGGACGTTGTCCGGGCAGTCAAGGTTTATTTGTCTACCAAAAGGACCCAAGAAAGGGTAGGCAGCTTCCAAAGCTTCGATTGCCAATTGGGTCCGTCGGTTGGTCATTCAGGCCTATGGTCTGAAACATAAAGCTCCTCCCTTTGGGGTGAGAGCTCATTCTACCAGGGGTGTAGGAATCTCCTGGGCTTTACACCGTCAGGTATCTGTGACTCAGATTTGTAAGGCTGCTACCTGGTCTTCAGCGCATACGTTCACAAGATTTTATCAAGTGGATGTTCGTGCAGCCGAGGATTCGGCTTTCGGCTGCAGTGTACTGCGGGCTGCTGTATAAGGTCTGATGGCTATTGTTTGGCAAGATGTCTCCCTCCCCTCAAGGCTATTGCTCTGGGACATCCCAGTAGGTAATTAATATTAGCCTAATACTGTGTCCCATGATGTATGAAAAAGAAAATATGATTTTCTTTGTCATACATCATGGGACACAGTCAGGCTAATATTCATTACCTGCTGGTTATACTTAAGACAGGAAGTGATCCCCTATATAACCCCTCCCATACAGAAAGTACTTACTTTGTTATTTGTTTTTTACCAGTGTCTGCAAGGTGGATGGTATGGTTTGTTTGAGCTCTCTGTGGGACTAGAGACCTGGAGCTCAAACGGTTCCAAAAATGAATCAAGGGATTGACTGATCGGATTCATTTGACACAGGCTTTTATGCTTAGATAAAGGGTACCTGAGCTTCACAAAAGGAAATTCAAGATCCTGCAAGGTTCTGTAATGTGGCCTCCAGGCGCTGGACCCTGCGGAGTGGAAATCCTGGACACTACAGCGCTAAGGCATTTCCTGCAGGGTCCTGTACAGGTCCAAGGGAAGGGACCCTAAACATGAAAGAGTACCCAGTCCTTGAAGGTCCAAGTGACAGGAACCCACCGTGAAGGGTGAAGATTGGGCCCTTAGTTCTAAGTGGCCCTGTGCCTGGACGGGTAAATGAAACCCCTTTATTTTATTATTGTGGGGTGTCTCAGTGATTGTCACAATCAGTCAAGCTAGCTAAAGGCTGGACACCTGTGTGCAGGGACCATACAGGGGAGTTCTGGGCTAGCTGTAGGTGTTTGCAAAGTGTACCTTTTTTGCTTGTGTCTGGCTGTTTTTTACCTGTATGATGGCAAGCGCCATTTTGCCTCGGTTCGCCATGGCACACATGCGTTCGCAAGAGCAACGCTGGGCTCAGCAGTTTGTTTAGCGGCCATGGTGCACGCGGCTTCGCCACACATGTGCCGTAGCATTTATCTGGGCGTCATATGCGAATACAGTCACGCCTGCTCGCCGGGACCGTGCACATGCATAAAATGTTCCAGCGCACACCCAGCTTATTTAAGCTGTGCAAGCCAAGCATGTGGTGCTTCCAGAAGGCAGCTGTGGGACACAGAGCAGGCTCTGAACAGACGCTTGCAGTGGTTCATTTTTCCTTACCTGGGTCACGTGAGTCACCAGGTGTTTGGCAGGCTAAAGGTGCTTAGCAGGATTGTTGCATAGGGGCTTGGTGAGCCCTATTATAGGGTCTCCCTTCTGAGGGACACCCAAGTACTCTTTTTTTGTGGCATTGAATGTCTTCCAAAAAGAGGAGTGGGACTAACACCATAGGGAAGGGCACACCTATGTCATCAGTAGTTCCTGATGAACCTAGTCGTATTGCTGGTGTTGTATCCCCTGAAAGACTAGAGGCTCCCAGGCAATCTGAGCCACTGCGCATATCTGGTATTGTGCCTACAGTTAACGCTGCTGCTTCACCCTTTATCACTAAGGATGAACTGTCCTCAGCTCTAGCCGGGTTAGACACAGGATTGCCGGCATGATTGCCTCCATCCCGCAGGGTGGCAGGAAGCGTGACAGATCCCCCCTCTCCGAAGTCTCCTAGTCTGGAGCAGGAATGGGTTGAGGATGGGGAAGAGCTGAAAGCTCAGGATTCGGTGGAGTGCCTGGCAGATGAGTCTGCTTCCGAGCAATCTGGACAAGAAGATATCCAGTCAATGTCTACCTCTCAGTCGCAGAGGCTTTTGATCCTGGCTCTGACCGAAATGGTTCATTCTGCCTTTAAGTTGCCTCTTGCAGAGGTGACTGAGCCCCCCTGGTCCTCTTTGGGATCTCTGAGACCTTTTCATGTCGCACAGACTTTGCCGCTACACCCCCTGTTGGAACAGGTGGTGTTTGCTGATTGGGAACATCCTGACAGGACTTTTATGCCTCCCAAAATGTTTTCCCTTTTATATCCCATGGATGAAAAGTTTGTTAAAAAATGTAGCATGCCAGCTGTAGATGCAGCAGCCTCTTCCTTAAAAAAAGAACTTAACTTGTCCGGTAGATAATGCACAGGGCTTGAAAGACCCTGTTGACAAGAAATTGGAGTTATTATTAAAAGCTTCCTTTTCTTTGGCCAGTTCAGCTATTCAGCCAGCTGTTGCAGCAATTGGTATTTGCCAGTCCATAAAGGATCAGGTCAAATGGCCGGATAGGCCTAAACAGGAGGATGATCTGCCTGAAAGTAAGACAGATATTCCTTGAGTGTTCTGTTTTTCTGTTGATGCTTTAAAGGATTCAATACAGCAGGTTTCTTGTCTGGCTCTGTTGTCTGTACATATGCGCAGACTTTTATGGCTTAAGAACTGGTCAGCCGAGCTTCCTTGTAAAAAGTTATTGGCAGATTTGCCGTTTCATGGGGAACGTTTATTCGGTGATAACTTGGAAAAATATATCCAAAAGATTTCCGGAGGGAAGAGTTCTCTATTTCCTGTAACGAAAAGCACCAAACATCACTTGTTTAAAAACCCAGGGACTGCTTCCTCAAATGTCTCAGAATTAGGGCGGTTCCGCCGCCAACAGAGCGATAGGGCCAGGGGCAAGCCGCAAGGCCAGGGCCAGAAAAGGCCCTGGGTCCAAAATCCTTCTAAACCCAGCACCAAGCCCTCCTTTTGAGGGGACGCCCCCACTCTACTGGGTGGGGGGAAGGCTGCTGCACTTTGCAGACATTTGGAAAACAACAATTCAGGATGAGTGGGTCACCTCAATTATATTTTGCGGTTACAAGCTGGAGTTAGGGGGGGGTTCCCCCCCAGAGGTTTCTAAGATCCAGCGTTCCCTCGGATCCTCCAAACATGAACTTATTGCTCCAGGCACTGCATCATTTAGTGCATCAAGGAGTGATTGTAGAGGCTCCTGTATTTGAAAGGGGCACAGGGTTTTACTCAAACCTGTTTACGGTTCAGAAACCAAACGGGGGACACAAGGCCCATTTTGGACCTAAGGTCCCTGAACAATTATCTACTGATACAGTCCTTTCGGATGGAGTCTGTCCACTCAGTAGTAACCTCACTCCAGAGGGGAGACTTTTTAGCCTCCATCAATATAAAGGATGCGTACTTACACATACCTATCTTTCAGCCTCATCAGAGGTTTCTACATTTTTCTAAACACGGTCCAAGCAAGAGTATTCTTGCCACCTGTAAGGATCTGTGCCCTGAAGGTTCAGGTGCGTCAGATAAGGGGCACCAGACAACCCTCCATTCGGCTCTGTATGAGTCTTCTAGGGAGGATGGTATCCTCCTTCGAGGCAGTGCCCTATGCCCAGTTCCATTTCAGGCCTTTACAACAAGACATCTTGTTGGCTTGGAACAGAGGAAGAAAAGCCCTGGATTATCCAATGTGCTTATCTCCTCAGGCAAGCCTAAACTGGTGGTTGCAGGATCAGAACCTGAGAAAAGGAAAATCCTTTCTCCCGGTAACTTGGAGAGTACTGACTACAGATGCCAGTCTCTCAGGCTCGGGAGCGACCCTAGAGGAGCTCAGGGGAAATGCTCAGGGGAAATGCTCAGGGACAGAGCAGACCCTGCCCATCAACATCCTAGAATTACGGGCACAACGTCTGGCCCTGTGGTCCTGGACGTTGGAGCTTCAGGACTGCCCCATCAGGGTTCAGTCTGACAATGCCACTGCAGTGGCATATATAAACTACCGGAAATCTGCCCTCTGTTAGTTGTGGGCAGAGGCCAGCAGCACTTTGTTCCGTTGCCAGCAGTTCAGCTGGGTGTAGGAGCTTCCCTACATCATCTCCTCCAGCTAACTGTTGGGGAGAGAGGCCAACTGCCCCAGCTCCCTGGAACTCCGCAGCTGTTGCTGGTGCTGGACAGAGGTGGGCAGCACTCTGCCCTGTTGCCAGCACTTCTGCTGGGGACTCCACATCCTCCGCTCTGGTTAACCGTTGGGGCAGGAGGCTGGCTTCCTCCACTCCCAAATTGTGTAGCTGCCATTGGGAAGGGGAGCCAGCTGCTTCCTTTTCCATTCCCTCATCTGGCTGCTGGGATGACATGTCTGTGGTATTGTCTCCCAGGTGCACGGATCTTTGCTGGGGAGGAAAGACCGCTTTCTCCCCCCTGGCCGACTGTTGAGGAGGGACAACAAACACCTCCTCTCCCTTCTCCCCCTGTATCTGCTGCTGGGAAGCGATCGCCACCTTCTCACCCTGAGCCTCCAAAACTGACACAGGTGTGGGGCAGCGGTCTTGGACCCTCTGTCCGGTGACCAGCGCTTCAGCTGGGGAAGTTCCTTGTAACTCCCCAGATACTGCTGTTGATGCTGGGCAGAAGTTAGCAGAGCTCTGCCCTGTTGTCAGCACTTCAGGTTTGGGGACAGCAATCTCCAGAGTTTCCACTGCCGATTCTCTTGCATGCTGCTGGACAGGCATATTCCTCCATCCAACCTCGTTTTGTGCAGTAACAGGTTTGTCAAGGTCAGTCAGCACTTGCTGCATCCGCCATAAGACCTCCGCGTCCATAGCTGCGGGGGCAGGTGGGCAAAGCACTCTGTTACTATGCCACATTGCTGACTCTTCAGCCAGGATTTCAGAGCTGTCTGCTGGTATTTCCTGATAGTCCCAGGCAAAGGGAGCCCCACCCTGCTGCTGAGCAGAGTCTAGCAGCTGTATGTAGGCGATCTCCAGCTCCCATTCCTGAGCGGCCAGGAACTCCAAATCTTCCTGTGCCCAGAGCACTTCCGAGACGTTCAATCTTTGCTCTCTATGCTCCATTATTTCCTCCAAACGCCACTCCAGATTACTCCCAAAGTCGGGGTCCTCGGACAGCCTCCAGTACAACAATCCCAGGCCATTATAATCAAAGCCTTCCGTGGGCCTGTCATCTGCTGTCCACGGGCACACTTGGGCTACATACCACCGGAGGGCTCTGTAGCTCTCGTCCAAACGCATTTCTGCCCGGATCAGCCTGCTTAACTCAGCTGTCCACTCCTGCTTCGGTTGTTCCCCCAATAACAGCAATCGTACTTCATACTGCGACCAGTACCTTACATGGATGGAGGGGAGAACTTTTCCCTGGTGTCGCTGCTCACAGGCTAGCGCTTCTTTCCAGAGTTGTAGGCGAACAGAATCATACCATCCCAGCAGGACCTGCACCGATACTGGTCCTCTGTGCTGTATCCGCATCTCTCGCAACCTCCTTCCGAATTCCTCTTCCATGACGACGTATCTGTACCTCTGCTATGCGGGCCTTGGATCCAGGTGATGGTTTGGATGTGTTCACGACAAGGAAGCACGATCCCACCGCTGCCAGCCAATTGTGACGGACCTCGTACCCAAGATGTCCGCCGTAACTGCTTCCTCTGTCCCACACAATCCAAGACCCCCTTAGCTTACCCAGTCACCAGACAACACCAGTGTAGGGTACATCAGGAATGAATCTTTATTTGACATGTCACACTTATATACAGTTGACAGATGACTCAAGCCTAACCTAATTAGCATGAGCTAATTATCTTAATCAACACTGGACTCCATCATTCAATTGTAGGGTTAATTAGCACACACAACAATAGGTGACACACTTCTACAAGCCAGACTATACTCAATTACATAACACAGGTAGCTGGAGTTCATGAGTCATGACATTAGCGTCTCTTGCTAATATGCCAAATACACATACAGATTCTATGTGTATTGGGGGGCCAGCATGGACCTGAATCCAAGTATCACCAGCTCAGGGGTGCCAGGCTTGCAGCTCAAAGAGCACTGTTCCCCCAAATGCCAGGGGCCATAATCGCAAGGCAACAGGCTCGCACTCAGTCCCCTCCAACAGCCCGTGTCCCGGCTAGGTCTGTCACAACCCTGTCTTGGCCCACGCGGATAGGGAGCGCTTCGGGGCCACCTGGAGAGAAGGAAGTGTTTTAAAGGGATCCCCACATAGAGAATCCATTTCATTAATCATACACATTCTGGTAAATATGTCGTACTACCACACTGCATGCTTGTTCTCTATGTTAACTCACAATAAGATAATTGCGATATACATGCCTATTATATATCTACTCTCTATTTCAGCAGACAAAATCCTTTAAAGAAGACCCATATAGTTACGGATTGAAACGCGTCAGTTTTACTTTCATAACACCGACATGTTTTGAATAATTTGTTGCTGTGAAAGTTCTGTCTTCTGATACCTGTGTGTATTTTTAGTTTTATTGTATTCTCTATGGGGGCTCATGTTTTTTATCCATTTTGCCACAACTGACATTATAATAAACATTTACATACTTTTTGACAAATTTTGTATCAATTATTCAATTTTTTTTATTCTGCTGCCAAAAAACCCCATCCTTTGGGGGAAACCTTTCCTTGATATGGCTCCTTCAGTTACCAATTCCCTTGTTAGTCCTAATCTCTAACATCATGCTGATTTTATACTGTATGTCTTCACTGACATTGTTCCTCATCCTTCTAGCATTTGTGCTATGTTTTGTTTTCTCCTGTTTTTGCCTGCTCCCTAGTTGGACTAATTTTACTACGATCCTACAGTCATATTTTTTTAGTTCTTGATATATTAGAAAAAGTTTGAGACCCCCCCCCCCTTTCATGAGTTGGCAGTACAACAACCATCTGAAGGAGTTTACATGGATGACAACACTGCTGCTTGCAAGCCAAGGGCATATCACTGTCAGCCTGTAACAGGAAGTTCTGTTACTGGCAGGCTCTCTAGGTAGGAAACTTTGCATCAGAGTCACAAAATGACTTGCCTAACAAAACTGTATACAGCGGACCAAGAGGCCACATAGAAAGGATGGATTTGAACTTTACATACACTTTATTCTTTCAAGTTGACAATCTTATCAAGTTAAGTTAAGCACTTTTTAAGATTGTGTCTTTTAAGCAAAGCTTGAGAGCTTTAATTTGCCTTAGTGAAAGTTTCTACTTATAGGGACAAGTTACTGAATTACTCAAGTAGTTAGTGGAGTTAAACATTAAGAGATTATTTTTCTTTCAAATGCAGGAAATAAATAGATGGCTCTTACCCAAAAGCTTTTATAGTGGACACACTAAACAACTTCTGACTTAGGTATATAATCATAGGTAGACGTGAATGCCTTGATGACTGAGTAGCTAGAGCTCCACAGAATGAGACTATCTATAAATGATTTGTAATAAGTACAATTTTGTCTTGAAATTGAAATTTTTCTGGATTTTAACACAAATCTGCACTGATTCTGCACAACTCATCTTTGAGCTGTTCCTGTAATTCACTGTGTTGTTAGTAAGTTGATTATTGAACCGTTTTTAACTTGGGTGCATTGTATTTAGAGCAGCCCATTCATTTCAAAGGGCTGCTCTACAGGCAACAATTGTGCAAAAGTACAGGCACTTTTTTTTTTATTGCATTGTACTACAACCCATGGCAACAAGGTATCATGCGTCTTGGTGTGATTTAGTGCAGTGTTGGCTGCTGCATTTGGGGTGGGGAGGCGCATTAAAAGTTAATATCACCGCAGCACACCTCACAAGAAACGATTTTCCAGCACACTTACCAGCTAGCCTGCAGAACAACCAAATTGACCCAGACTAACAATTTAGTATTAACGTAGGCACTGCGGCTTACGCATATGTTCGCAAATGTGTGTGTAGCGGCCATAACCCCTCCTCGTGGCTTGTTAGTGATTTTCTAGGGGTTCCCAGGGTTAGTACCCAACGACTTCAGATGCTGACACATAAAAGTCCTTTTCAAGGTTTTTATTTTGCAGTGGTGACATCCAACATAACACAGTTTCTGATGGGAATAGAGGGCATGGGTAACAAAACTCAGGCACTTTGAACTGCTGACATCCACTGAATGTCTCTAATCAACCCAGAGAGTAGCCACTCGCAGCTGGGTGCTTCACTGCCGGATAAACCTCTAGCCAGAGATCTAGCAGCCAACATGTGATCCGGAAACTTTGTAAAGTCTCTGCCACAGACTAGATTGTAACTGAAGACAAGTAGGAACCTTTCTCACAGTACCTGGAACTCTCTCTGTCTTCTTGGCGATACTGTGAAAGTGTGGATTCTTTAGTGTCCATACAACTCAGCTCCCAGGCTCTTACTGAGCAGCCAGCTTGTTGGCTCTCCTCCGAAGAGTCCTCCCCTGGTCACTTGTATGAGTTGCCGTGTCCCTCCAATACCGAGAGCACACCGGGATGCCTTTGAATCCTCCTTCAGTTACTGGGCCTCGGACTAGCCAGTTCCGAGACTCGAGAACAGACGGATCCCTGCCCCAGACCATGAGGGCCTCTGGGGTTGTTCAGATTGACCATGCTTGCGGGACGGCAAACGCTCCTAGGCCCGGGACCCCTCGTGGGGCTACCCCGGACCAGAACCAGGAACCAAAGCTGCAGCCGAACCCCCGAACACTTCAGCGCCTTAAATACACCTTCCCAGACTACGCAGCAGGGCCAGAGGCGCCCACTGATTGGCTCCGGGAAAGATTGCTACCTAAGACATCCAACCAGGCCTGGTTCTCGACCTGTCATGGGTGCCTAACTGCACCTAGGACGAGGCGGAACCTTAGTACAGCCCAGCCAGACTGATGCCAAAGTAAATCCTGTACAATTAACCCTCAGAACTCCATTACAGTTCTGAGAAAAAAAACTAAATTTTCACTGATAGCTTACACTTGGTGAAGTGTGACCGCTACATGTGCAAACAAAACTCAGTTTTTAACATGAATTGTTAGACGGGATCAACTTGGTTGTTTTGAAGGCTAGCTGATAAGTGTTTGTGCTGTGCATTGCCTTTCCATGTGCACCTTACTGCAAAGGCTAGTTATAGGTCAGGGTTGTTGCCACTTTTTTTGTTTTTATACTGCTGCGTACCTGCCATAATATAGCACGCTGTCATGCACTGCGGACACGTATGTGATATCCCACGCATTTCCACTTCGCAAAAGTGTGAATGAGGCCTGAAAGAGTAGATGCTTACTTTCCAAAGTGCATTAAACTTCATTTTCTCGGCTCGGCGTAGTGTTGTAGGTCACCGCGTTCTTGACGGTCGAAAGTTCAGCAAACTTTTGTGTGACCATGTGTATGCAAGCCAAGCTTGAGCAGAATTCCATCAGAAAAAACATCCAAGATTTTAACAACGTGTGTATGCGGCATTACAGTAAACTCCTTGCTGTATATTCTAGTAAACACTGTCACCCACATGAGTTATGCCGCCTACACACGAGCAGATTTTCCAACGGAATTCCGCTCAAGTTTGGCTTGCATACACACGGTCACACAAAAGTTTGCTGAACTTTCGACCATCAAGAAAGCGGTGACGTACAACACTACGACCAGCTGAGAAAATTAAGTTCAATGCTTCCGAGCATGCATAGGAATTTTGCACGTCGGAATTGGTACAGACGATCGGAATTTCCGATCAAAACTTTTTCCGAGAACCTGCTCTCAATCTTTTGCTGGCTGGAACTCCGCAAGCAAAAGTCCGATGGAGCAATACACACGCTCGCATTTTCCGACCAAAAGCTCTCATCGGACTTTTGCTGGCAGAATTTCCGATCGTGTGTACGTGGCATAAGTGGTGGAGTTTCATAGCATTTCAGAGCAGAAAAATTCCAATCAAAAGTAATTAGTTGTAGTTGTTTATTCCCTGAGTACTAGAACATTTCCGGACCTGAGACAGTGAAACCAAAAGAAAAAAGGAAAAGCAAAATATAGTTCTAAATCAAGCTGTCCATCCATGCAAATTGAAAAAAATATATTATTTTTTGTTTTGTTTTTTTAATCATTATAGAATTCAAGAAGTGTATGAAAACTCTATCACGAACATCTCAGCTTTAAAGCGGTATTAAACTCAAAACCAAAAATACAATATATTGCAGCTTACCAATTCATAGATCTGATGACTGCATTAGTTTTCCTATTTTTAGCCATGTCCTCTTTATTTTCACCTATTGGCCTCCAATGTTATAGTAATAAAGTTGAATGTAAAAATAAAAAAGTTAACGCCTACATATAAAAACATCAAGTGTGCTGTACATGTTACATATCGCAGTGAACAATAGAGTAAGCGCAATAACTTTGGGTTCATCATTCAAGATTAAAGCTAAACTAATAACCTGTGAAGGCTTTTAAAGCAAGGGCATTTGACAGTTCTGGGTACCAAAGTTTGTCACTGTTTCAAGGGTGTGCACTGTAATGATTGAGCGCATTGAGCCCATGAAAAGCTGTATGCGACATCCATTTTGTCAGGTCTCAGTCATGTTTGTCATAAACACCCCCCCCCCCTTCAATTCATGGAATCCATAGGCTAATTGAGCTCTGGCAGGATGTCTGTTAGTTTCTGCTAACCAGACCTATTGTCAGGGGAGGGCTGGCAGCCTTAGGCCTGGGGGGCAAGTCCAGTCAAGTGGCCCATTGAACTACCAAATCAGCTCACCATCACCAGTGCCCATAAGTGCAGCCTCACCAGTGCCCATCAGCACAGCCTCACCAGTGCCCATCAGCACAGCCTCACCAGTGCCCATCAATGCAGCCTCACCAGTGCCCGTCAGCTCAGCCTCATCAGTGCCCATCAATACAGTCTGTTCAGTGCCCATCAATGCAGTCTGTTCAGTGCCCATTAATGCAGCCTGTTCAGTGCCCATCAATGCAGCCTCATCAGTGCATGGGGATAAGAGAGAGGAGAGCCGCTGGATTACACAGAACAGAGACCTCCTGCTTACCCAGCATGGTCACTGTCATACGAAGTCCCGCCTCCTATGACAGTGTTGCCAACCTACCAGATTGAAATTTACTGACACTACACCCGAAACTTACTGGCACTGTTAAGTTTTTACTGACATATCTAAAAGTTACAAAATGACAGTTTTAAGTGGTAATTTCAGTATTTAGGCTACAAACAAGTACAATATGCAATTAGCAAAGTGATTTAAGGTAGATATTAAGGCAAAAGCATATTTCTTAATTTATTTTCGATAAAGTAGTAAATAAGTAGCTCAGGGACAGGAATAGAGAGGGCAAGAAGTTAGAATGGACGGCACACACACATGAAATTGACTCTCACAGTGACACTGACAGCAGTTTGCAGCAGCACAGATGATTATGGCACCTCACCAACATGACACGTCCCCTCCTGGCATGGAGAGTGACAGTGACCCTCTCTCTCTATGCCAGGTGGTCCCTTCAGTCCACTCCCAGCTTCACGTGACACACTGCCGGCAAGGTCCAAACACACTATAGCAAGCACTCTGATGGTTTCAGCCAAGCGTCACAGCCATATTTTTTACTGGCAACCTTTTCCTCTGAACAGACCTGTCTGCGGTGACAGTGTGTGTACAGACGTTTATTCTAAAATCATACTTGGTATTGCTAAGATTATGAGTTTCCTCCTTCTCTGTCAAAAGGTGGTCATAGCTTAAAGGCTCTCAGGGTGCAGCTGAGAGTGGCATTGTTACGTGTGAGATTGGCCAGTCCTTTGTCATGAGTCGGTGAGGAGGGAAGGGATCTGATATCCGCTTTCGTCACATGCACAAATTTAAGATTTGACATGTTGGGCATCTATTTACTCTAAACAATGGGTAATATATTGTGTTTGTGTGCACTAAGATTAACTGTAATGTATGTTTACTGAAAATTTGCATTTGATAAATGTGCACTAATATCTTGTGACATAAAAAAATGTCCCAATTTTATTCTCCAGGATTTTCAGGCCTTAAAAGGGGGGCTTAACAAAGCTTCAGGCCTTAAAAACTGTATGTGCATTTTCCCAAGGTTAAAAACAGAAAAAAAATGCTCAGAAAAATTAAAGTAGAAGTCCAGGCTAATAATATCTAAGTCTAAGCCTGCTCCTACACCCTTTCTAAGCCCTATACTAACTAGCCTTTAAAGGAAAAATGATTATACTTACCTAACCTAAGGGTACTCCAGTCTGGTCACATGATTGGCTCTCAGCACCAGCTTTAGAGGAGAGGGAGGACAGCAGACAATCGGTGCCCCATAATTACTCTATAGGTAACAACACTTCCCAGGCACTGCAGCCATTGTCTCTGCTCTCCCCTCTTCTCTGAAGCCAGTTGCTGGGTATATATGACTGGACCGGAGCACCCCTAGGTTGGGAAAGTATCCACTTCCTGACCAGTCCATTTTTAATTTAACTGACAATTGCGCGGTCATGCAACGCTGTACCCAAATAAAATGAATGTCCTTTCTTTCACACAAATAGAGCTTTCTTTTCGTGGTATTTGATCACCTCTGCGGTTTTTTTTTTCTGCGCTATAAACAAAAAAAGACAATACTTTACTTTCTGCTATAAAACATAACCAATAATTTTTTTTTTTTAAATTCTAATTTGCCAATATGTATTCTGCTACATATTTTTGGTAAATAAAACCCCAATAAGTGTATATTGATTGGTTTGCACAAAAGTTATAGTGTCTACAATATAGGGGATATATTTATTATTATTTTTTTTCTTACTAGTAATGGTGGCGATCAGTGATTTTTAGAGGGACTGCGACATTGCGGCGGACAAATTTGACACTAAACTACACTTTTTTGGGAACCAGTGACATTATTACAGTGATCAGTGCTAAAAATATGCACTGACATTGTACTAATGACAATGGCAGGGAAGGGGTTAACACCAGGGGTGATCAAGGGGTTAAGTGTGTTCCCTGGGAGTGTTTACTAACTGTATGGGGGATGGACTGATTGGGACAACACAGAGATCCGTCTTCCTGCTTAGAAGGAAGACGGATCTCTGTATCCTCCCGTCAGAATGGAGACCTGCCTTGTTTACATAGAGAGACCCCAATTCTGTCTCTGTGGCCGGCAGGCACGCTGATTGGCTCCCCCTGTGGCCAATCGGCCTCCGGCGGTGCGTGCGTGCCCACCCAGGCTAGTGCGCGAAACGACCTACAGGTACGTCATGTCACGCACCCGAGCCACCTTGCTGCAGTACAACTGCGGCGGGTGGTCGGCAAGTGGTTAAACACATCTTTCCTTTACAGGATAATTGGTATAGGGCTGGGTCTAGAATGGGGTGGGAGCAGGTTTAAGCTTATATAATATTAGTCCGGACTTCCACTTTAAGAATTGGTAAGCTGTATTTCATTAGATTTTTATTTTTTGGTTTAACCGCTTGCCGACTGGCTCACGCTGATATACGTTGGCAGAATGGCTCTCCTGGGCTCTCCTGGGAGTCGCCAGAGGGTGTGCATGCGGCCGCTGCACGGCGGGGGACCTGATGCGTGTGGCCGGCGGGCACGATTGCCGCCAGCCACGCATAATCGCGGGCACGAGCGCTAGCACGGGGATTTGTGTGTGTAAACACACAAATCCCTGTTCTGTCAGGGGAGAGGAGACATATTATTTGTTCCTCTTAAGTAGGAACAACGATATATCTCCTCCCCCAGTCAGTCACATCCCCATACAGTTAGAATACATCTAGGGAACACACATTTAACCCCTTGATCGCCCCCTAGTGTTAATCCCTTACCTACCAGTGACATTTACACAGTAATCAGTGAATTTTATAGCACTGATCGCTGTATAAATTTCAATGGTCCCAAAAATGTGTCAAAAGTGTCCGATCTGTCCACCGCAATGTTGCAGTACCACTAAAAATCACAGATCACCATCATTACTAGTAAAAAAAAAAATATATATATATATATATATATATATATATATATATATATATATATATATATATATATATATATAAAAATGCCATACAGTGGCTTGCAAAAGTATTCACCCCCCTTTGCTTTTTACCTATTTTGTTACATTAAATCCTTTAGTTCAATGTTTTTTTTAATCTGTATTATATGTGATGGATCAGAACACAATAGTCTAAGTTGGTGAAATAAAATTAGAAAAATATATACATAAAACAATTTTTCAGAAATAAAAAACTGATAACTGGCATGTGCGTATGTATTCACCCCCTTTGTTATGAAGCCCATAGAAAGCTCTGGTGCAACCAATTGCCTTCAGAAGTCACATAATTAGTGAAATGATGTCCACCTGTGTGCAATCTAAGTGTCACATGATCTGTCATTACATATACACAACTTTTTGAAAGGCCCCAGAGGCTGCAACACCTAAACACTAACCATACACTGCCATGAAGACCAAGGAACTCTCCAAACAAATAAGGGACAATGTTGTTGAGAAGTACAAGTCAGGGTTAGGTTATAAAAAAATATTCAAATCTTTGATGATCCCTAGGAGCACCATCAAATCTATCATAACCAAATGGAAAGAACATGGCACAACAGCAAACCTGCCAAGAGACAGTCACACACCAAAACTCACTGACCAGGCAAGGAGACAATAAGCCGTACGCTCCATAGAGTTGGGCTTTAGGGCATAGTGGCCAGAAGAAATCCATTACTTTCAGCAAACAAAATGGCATGTTTTGAGTTTGCGAAAAGGCATGTGGGAGACTCCCAAAATGTATGGAGGAAGGTGCTCTGGTCTGATGAGACTAAAATTGTACTTTTTGGCCATTAAAGAAAACACTATGTCTGGCACAAACCCAACACATCACTCAAGGAACACCATCCCCATAGTGAAACATGGTGGTGGCAGCATCGTGCTGTGGGGATGTTTTTCAGCAGTCGGGACTGGGAAACTGGTCAGAGTTGAGGGAAATATGAATGGTGCTAAATACAGGGATATTCTTGAGCAAAACCTGTACCACTCTGTGTGTGATTTGAGGCTAGGATGGAGGTTCACCTTCCAGTAGAACAATGACCCCAAACACACTGCTAAAGCAACACTTGAGTGGTTTAAGGGGAAACATGTAAATGTGTTGGAATGGCCTAGTCAAAGCCCAGACCTCAATCCAATAGAAAATCTGTGGTCAGACTTAAAGATTGCTGTTCATAAGCGCAAACCATCCAACTTGAAGGAGCTGGAGCAGTTTTGCAAAGAAAAATGGGCAAAAATCCCAGTGGTAAGGTGTGGCAAGCTCATAGAGACTTATCCAAAGCGACTTGGAGCTGTGATAGCCGCAAAAGGTGGCTCTACAAAGTATTGACTTTAGGGGAGTGAATAGTTATGCACATTGACTCTTTTTCTGTTATTTTATCCTATTTGTTGTTTGCTTCACAATAAAAAAAAAAAAAAAACATCTTCAAAGTTGTGGGCATGTTCTGTAAATTAAATAATGCAAATCCTCAAACAATTCATGTTAATTCCAGGTTGTGAGGCAACAAAACACGAAAAATGCCAAGGGGGTGAATACTTTTGCAAGGCACTGTAAATATTTCCCATAGTTTGTAGATGCTATAACTTTTGCGCAAACCAATCAATATACGCTTATTGTGATTTTATTACCAAAAATATGTAGAAGAATATATATTATCCTAAACTGATGAAGAAATTTGTTTTTTAACCACTTCCCGCCCAAGGTACGTCCTAGGAAGTCCTTGACTTTGAGCGGGTATATCTGAATGATGCCTGCAGCTACAGACATTATTCTGATATCAGCTTTTTCAGCCGGCGATTCCCTATACCATAAGAATGAACATAGCGGCTGTCCTGCCGATTGATCATTCTTACGAGCAGCGAGATGGGACGCCCCCCCCCACGCTTCTACCGATTCACCACTACCATCAGTGAGGATCCTCCGGCCCCGGATGGTAACAATAGAGATTTCCGGTGGACAGATGGTCGCCGGAGTCTCTATGGTCATTCGGAGGGCGGGTGCGACGTTATGGCGTCATACCCGGCCTCTGCATTCAAACAAATGGCGCCATTTCGGCTAGGAAGCCGAGATCGATTATTATTTTTTTAGATTTCAGGCTTCCCAGCCTAAAGGTGAGATGTGGGGTCTTGTTGACCCCATATATCACTGTAAAGAGGACCGATCATGCCACATTCCTATTGCAATGAATGTTTAACATTTTTTAAAGTGTCAAACTAAAAAAAGAAAGAAAAATTAACAATAAAAAAATAAATAAATTTAAAGCGATGTCCCCGTGTGTTCGCACGCAGAAGCACACATACTTTTTTTGTTCAAAACACATGTGAGGTATGGCTGTGAACGTTAGAGTGAAAGCAATAATTCTAGCCCTAGACCGCCTCTGTTACTCAAAGCATGTAACCAGTAGAAAATGTTAAAGCGTCGCCTATGGGGATTTTTAAGTACCAAAGTTTGGCGCCATTCCACGAGCGTGTGCAAATTTGAAGCGTGACATGTTAGGTATATATTTTCACACTTCATCTTTCACATTATGCAAAAAAATTGGGCTTACTTTAATGTTTTTTTTTTTTTTTTTTAAAGCATGAAACGTGTTAGAAAAATTGCTGCGCAAATATTATGCGAGATAAAAAGTTGCAACGACTGCCATTGTATTCTCTAGGGTCTTTGCTAAAAAAAAAACTATATAATGTTTGGGGGTTCTATGTAGTTTTCTAGCAAAAAAAATATGAATTTTATATGTAGGAGAGAAATTTCAGAATTAGCCTGGATGGGAAGTGGTTAAAAACATTTTTGGGGATATTTATTATAGCAAAAAGTAAAAAAATATTGTTTTTTTTTTTCAAAAGAAAGCTCTATTTGTGGAATAAAAAGGATGCAGATTTTATTTGGGTACAGCATTGCATGACCGCGCAGTTGTCAGTTGAAACGATGCAGTGCCAAATTGTAAAAAGTGCTATGTTCAGGAAGGGGGTAAAATCTTCCAGGGCTGAAGTGGTTAATACTACTTTAACATTTCAAAATGTTTAAATACACAGCCTTCAATAAAATAATATACACAGAGACAAGTCTTAACCAAGCTCAACTGCTATGCTGAAAGTGTGGAGGCAGGAGTCCTGTGCTCTGGCTAAAGTGTCTACTCTTTACAGCATAAATCCATGATAATAGTCAGCAACTCAGTAGCTTTTTCACAAATTCTTTATTGATTTCATAAATGAAGGTATAGTATCCAAAAATTGAATGTGTTTTGGCTTACAAAGCTTCCTCATAGCATACAAAACTTTGTGATAAAATCCAACATATATATAGTAATACAGCCCACAAACACAAGGGTAGCGATATTCTAGTTGTCTCTGAGTCAGACTTTAGGCCTGTAGCTATAGGAGTAGAACAGCACCCACCAACAAGCAGGATAGGTTCACCAGAGGTGCGGGGTCTAAGTACTAACCAGTATTCACCAGAGCTCCTGATGGTGGAGATGGCTTTTGCTGCAGTCCTCAGGATTGCCCCACTAGGAAGTGAGCAAACAGGGGTCCAGTAGCGGATATAGCAGGTAGAGATCAAGCAGAAGCATAGTCAGTAAACAAGCCAAAGGTCAGTAAAGAATGGTTGCAGGTTGGGATTAAGCAGAAGTGTAGTCGAGGAACAAGCCAAAGGTCGTTAACGAATGGCAGTGAAGATACGGATGGCAGTATGTAAGACAAAGCTGGAGAGAGCACAATAATCTGGCAAACATGAAGTACAGAGACATGGCTTAAATCAGGAAGTACATGGGAGGAGCAAAGAGTTCAAGGTTCAAGGTAGGATCATTCAAGGAATTGTCCAGGGAACTGTTCAGCATTCCAGGTGGCTCAGCAAGAAGAGTCATTGCCAGACACAGAAGAGGTCCAGACCCTGATAGTCTTCAGAGCACGAATAGTGCAACCAACAATACTGATCCTGACAAACACTGCATTCTATAAGATAGATGATTGACTTGATGTTAGAATTAATAATGCTTTAATAATGCCTTAACCACTTCAGCCCCGGAAGATTTGGCTGCTGAATGATCAGGCCATTTTTTGCGATTCGGCACCTAGTCTCTTAAACTGAGAATTGCTGCAGCCAAACAAAATTGCCATCCTTTTTTTCCCACAAATAGAGCTTTCTTTTGGTCGTATTTGATTGTCTCTGCGGTTTTTACCTCCTGCTTGAGACATTATATCCATTTTTTAATATCTCATACAGATTTTTATCAGCATACAAGGTGGGTAAATGCCATTTAATAATTTCAATGATTTGATTGTATTCGATAGAGAAAGTTATAACAAAGTGTACTTTATTCTTAGTCTTGAATCGATTTTTGTTTCTATTCTTGCAACCCAAATATTTCTTCATCAAATCCTCACAATCCCTTTCCATAGCAACTATTCTACCTCTGGTAATCCAACTGTCATCATAACCCCGCTCTCTCAGTCTCTGGGAGACCGCTCCACACTCCCGATAGAAATTGCTTTGTGTGGAGCAGTTTCTCCTCGCTCTAAAAAACTCCCCAATGGGTAGTCGTTTAATGGTATGCATGGGGTGACAGCTGGAAGCAAGTAAAAGGGAATTACCAGCACATTGTTTTCTAGAAGTCTTGGTTATAATCTCTCCACTTTTTAAATGTCCTTTCAAAGTCAGGCCCAAGTAATCGATCTGCTCCAAATGGTACTATAAGTAAATTCAAGATTTAAATGATTTTGATTCAAATATGATATAAACAAATCGGACGTGCCATATCAGGATCAGGTCTATAAAACGACCATGCCAAGTGATATGGGCTTTGAATGGATTCTTGTGGGAAAATAAACATTTCCTTCCACCAGCCCATGTACAAAGGCGCCTCGGCGTTGAATATAATACTTCAAATTGAACTTGAGGAAATTGTGCTTTAATAAAAATGCGATTGCCATACAGTGAAGGAATACAAAGAAATGATCAGTCTATAATTTTAATGGTACGTTTATTTTAACAGTGAGAGACAGAATAACAAAAAAATAAAAAAAAACACATTTCAAAAAGTTATACATTGATTTGCATTTTAATGAGTGAAATAAGTATTTGACCCCTTCGCAAAACATGACTTAGTATTTGTTGGCAAAAACCCTTGTTGGCAATTAGAGGTCAGATGTTTCTTGTAGTTGGCTACCAGGTTTGCACAGGAGGGATTTTGTCCCACTCCTATTTGCAGATCCTTAAGGTTTCGAGGCTGACATCTGGTAACTCGAACCTTCAGCTCCCTTCTTATATTTTCTATGGGATTAAGGTCTGGAGACTGGCTAGGCCACTCAAGGACCCTAATGTTCTTCTTCTTGAGCTGCTCCTTTGTTGCCTTGGTCGTGTGTTTTGGCTCATGGTCATGCTGGAATACCCATCCACGACACATTTTCAATGCCCTGGCTGAGGGAAGGAGGTTCTCACCCAAGATTTGGCAGTACATGGTCCCATCCATCGTCCCTTTGATGCAAAGTTGTCCTGTCCCCTTAGCAAAAAAACACCCACAAAGCATAATGTTTCCTCCTCCATCTTTGATGGTGGGGGATGGGGTCATAGGCAGCATTTCTCCTCCCCTAAACATGAAGAGTTGAGTTGATGCCAAAGAGCTTGATTTTGGTCTCATCTGACCACAACACTTTCACCCAGTTCTCCTCTGAATCATTCAGATGTTCATTAGCAAACTTCAGATGTGCCTGATGTGGTTTCTTGAGCAGGGAGACCTTGCGGGCACTGCAGGATTTCAGTCCTTCATGGCATAGTGGGTTATCCAATTGTTTTCTTGATGATTATAGTCCCAGCTGTCTTGAGATCATTTACAAGATTCCTAAGTGTAGTTCTGGGCTGATTCCTCACCGTTCCCATGATCATCGAAACTCCCCAAGGTGAGATCTTGCATGGAGCCCCAGACTCCCAGAGGGAGATTGACAGTTATTTTGTGTTTCTTCCATTTGCAAATAATCGCACCAACTGTTGTCACCCTCTCACCAAGCTGATGGTTATGGTCTTGTAGCCCATTCCAGCCTTGTGTAGGTCTACAACCTTGTCCCTGACATCCTTGGACAGCTCTTTGGTCTTGGCCATGGTGGAGAGATTGGAATCTGATTGATTGTTTCTATGGACATATGTCTTTTATACAGATAACAAGCTGAGATTAGGAAGCACTCCCTTTAAGAGAGTGCTCCTAATCTCAGCTAAGTACATGTATAGAAGACACCTGGGAGCCAGAAATCTTGTTAATTGATAGGGGATCAAATACTCATTTCACTCATTAAAATGCAAATCAATTTATAACTTTTTGAAATGCGTTTTTCTGGATTTTTTTGTTGTTATTCTGTCTTTCACTGTTAAAATAAACCTACTATTACAATTATAGACTGATCTCTAAAGACATGCTGGTAGGTTAATCGGATCCTGTCTAAATTGGCCCTAGTATATATGAATGCATTAGGGACCTTAGGTGGTTGAGGACAGGGACTGATGTGAATGTACAATGTATATGTAAATCGCTGCATAAATTGACGGCGCTTTATAAGTACCTGAAATAAATAAAATAAATAAATAATTTGTCAGTGGGAAAACCTACAAAATCAGCAGGGGAATACGTTTTTACCTCACTGTATGTAGAAGCTCTTGTAATTCAGGGCTGTAGATGCTATAACAAATTTAGTGACGTTGAATGGTCTCTAATGCCAAATGATGAGGTATACAATAATAGAATGACTTAACATCAACAGTTATCCACATACACTCAGAAGATCGCTGGATTTCAAGTATATGGACTAAGACATAACCAGTGTCTCTAAGGTAATCAGGTAAACGAGTGACAATGGGTTGAAGTAATTCATCTACGCACTCACTGAGTCTTTCAAGTAGAGATCCTATTCCTGCTTTAATGGGGCAGCCCTGAACTGCAGAGTCCTGTTTGTTAACTTTTGGAAGATGGTGGAATATCGGTGTAATTTGATTCTCCATCATTAGGAATTCCAAGGTTTTCTGATCCAACACAGCATTTCTTCCCCAATATCCAGTAAATGTCGTAATTTATGTTGGATGGATTTAGTGGGATCCGCATCCAGTTGACGATAAGTATCCAAATCATTCAACTGTCTCAGTGCTTCGCATCTATAACTATCCAAATGCAAAACAACTACAGAGCCACCTTTATCCACTTGATGGATTACTATATTTTTTCTGTTTTTTAAACCCTGTAGGGCTACAAATTCTGCCTTTATTAATTAGTTCTATAAGGGTGGCTGTGTGTTTGTGAGGATTCCTTAAGTTTATTTAGTTCTACCTCTATGATGTTTTGAAAGGAGTCCACTGCTTCACTTCTTGCCTGGATAGGGTCAAAAGATGTATAATTATTGTTAACGTTAACTCTTAGTTATTCCACATTGACCTGTACCAGACTCAGATCAAAGACTCTCTGAAGCAGATTTCATAGTCAAATGATCAAACAAAAGAGAAGAAAAGTAGTAATATACACAATATTGTCAAAAGTATTGGGATGCCTGCCTTTACACGCACGTGAACTTTAATGGCATCCCAGTCTTAAGCCCCATACACACGGTCGGACTTTTTCATGGATTCTGTCCGATCGGACAATGTTGTTGAAAAATCAGACCGTGTGTATGCACCATCGGACAGTGTACGTCGGATTGTCCGACGGACAAAGTCTTATCTCCTGCTGGAAAGATTTGCCGACAACACGGTCCGATCACACCAAATCCGATCGTGTGTACGGTTGTCCGACCGGACAAAGTGCTACGCATGCTCACATCACATTACAAGACCAAAGCTATTGGCTACTAGCCTCTACGTAGTCCCGTCGTAGGCAACAAACGTCACCACGTTCAGAATGATCGGATTTTCCGACAACTTTGTCCGACCGTGTGTACGCAAAACCAACATCAGACAAAGTATGACGGACAGGATCCAACCGACCTGGTCCGCGGATTGTCCGACCGTGTGTATGGGGCTTTAGTCTGTAGTGTTTAATAGTGAATTGGCCCACCCTTTGCAGCTATAACCACTTCAACTCTTCTGGGAAGGCTGTCCACAAGGTTTAGAAATGTGTCTATGGGAATGTTTGACTATTCTTCCAGAAGCGCATTTGTGAGGTCAGGCACTGATGTTGGATGAGAAGACCTGGCTCGCAAGTCTGTAATTCATCCCAAAGGTGTTCTATCAGGTTGAGGTCAGGACTGTGCAGACAAGTTATGTTCCTCCACCCCAAACTTGTTCATCCATATCTTTATGGACCTTGCTTTGTGCCACTGATAAAATTCAAGCAGACATAGGACAGACTCTCATAGTGTAGTAAAATCAGTACTAGAATTTTATTAAAAGAATTGCCCTTACAATAGTCCACATGACTCGTAATGTGTGGGAAAAGCTTACAAAGCCTCATGGCATACAAAACTTTACGATAAAATCCAAAATATATAGTAATACAGCCTACCAAACACATGGGTAGCATTACATTAATTAAAAACAATTACGATAATTGGTACCACTGGGAGAAAAAACAAAACAAAGGAGGCAGCGATGTACAACAAAACCTAATGTATATAATACCTAGATACAATACATTATTTCTTCATTTTGTGATGGTTTTGTAGATGTTACCAGTCTGGGGGGCACCCTCAAAGGCCCCGACAGCGTACCACTCCGTTCTCAGTTCTTCCACCAGACAACTCCTCCCAGCTGGGCTGACCCTGGGTATATGAAGAAGGCCTGCCCCTGCCAATCCTAGATGGGGATTGGTCAGGGCTCCATGAGACACCTCAGACAGCTCCAGCTCTCTTCTCCTCCCCTTTTCCAGAACCCTCTAGAAGCCAGAGGGAGGCAACCGAGAACTGGTGCTATCTCCAGTCACCAGCCTATTCTGAGCCACTCCCAGCCCACACAGATCAAAACAAACAGGCCTAGCTTCCAGCTAGGCCTGCCTAAATTTACCTGCACTTTACAAAAATCCTAACCTGTAGCACCTACCTAAGTAGTGTGTGCTACATAAGAAAAAGATTAACATCCATTCTATTGTTTAGACCAGGAGTAGGCAACCTTTATGAACAACATGGAGGAGATCAAAGATCGCCGGGGTGTGCCTTTTTATTCATTTATAGAAAAAAATTACTAGCAAGCCCCCAATAACAAGTAAAGACCTAGAATTCCTTCCGTTGCCATGAACCAAAGCATCATGACCATAACGCATGCACAACCTTGACCGCGGTTTCCGCAGCCTAATGGGGAGTGGTTGGGAGGTGGTAAAACTTCAGCTCAGTTGAGGGGTTTTAATGCTCCCCAAACACTAGTGTGAACAAGCCCTAATGCTTTACAAAGTACCACCAAAATGATCCCTTCTGCTCAGTACAATTCACTCCCTACCCATATTCCTCACGATAGAGATCTCCCCTAACTTCCTATATCCTCCCTGCCAGCCTACTCCCTCAGTACAGATGCCCTGTCCAGCACAGACCAATCAGCTTTCCAAAACAGAACCCCCCCCCCCCCACAGCACAGCCCTCCCCCCACCCAGTACAGACCTCCCTTCCCAGTTTAGGTGCCTCAATACAGAAACCCCCTAATTCCTTCCCTCCCACCCCCAGGGTACAAAACTGCAAGAACAGAAGACACCCAGCTCAGAGTGAGAAGTCAGCAGTAGTGGAGGAGACTTGCTCTGGCACTGAGCTACCTCTCTCACTGAAGCAGTACAGCAAGTGTGGGCTCAGTGGGGCTGCTGCGACCCCCTCACAGTTTTTTCTTTGTGTTACACACTGTTAAAGAAACCTAGCCAGCTGCAGCTGCCCCAGTGAGCCCACACTTGCTGTGCTGATCAGTGAGAGAGGTAGCTCAGTGCCAGAGCAAGTCTCCTCCACTGCTTCGCCCGGCCGGTTCTCTCTTTCACTGCTTCACCCGCCAAGCTCCCTCCCTACCTGTTCTGACTGCCAGGCTTTCTCTGATCTGTCTGCCTGGCTCTCTCCTAGTCTTATCCGACAGCTGCAGCAGCCCCAGTGAGCCCACACCTGCTGCTTCGATGAAAGAGGTAACTTTTTGATAGAATGGTTTGATCAGACTTTACCTGTACCAGTGAAGGACATTTACAACGTAATTATAAATATTGTCTTTATTACAAAAATGATTTAAAAAATCATTACACATTTACAATTAAAACCAAAGGGATTGGCTCAAATAAATATGATCAAGATGAAATTTAACCACTTCAATACCGGGCACTTTCCTCCCTTAATGCCCAGGACAATTTTTAGCTTTCAGAGCTGTTGCACTTTGAATGACAATTGTGTGGTCATGCAGCACTGTACACAAAGCACATTTTTATATTTTTCTTCCCAAAAATAGATCTTTCTTTTGGGGGTATTTGATCACCTCTGCGGTTTTTCATTTTTGCGCTATAAACGAAAACATTTTGAAAAAAAAACTGATGGGCACTGATAGGCAGCACTGATGGTACTGATAGGCGGCATTGATGGCACTGATAGGCAGCACTGATGGGCACTGATAGGCGACACTGATGGGCACTGATAGGTGGCCCTGGATAGGCAGCACTGATGAGGAGCTACTGACAAGCATTACTCAGTGGCACTGATTGGCACTTTGGGGCACTGACTGGCATTACTGATGGGGCACTGATTGGCACTTTTTTGGGCAATGATCGGCACTGTTGTGGGCACTGACAGGCATTTATAGAGGGGGAAATGCTGGCAGGTGATGGGCACTGATTGGCAGCTGATGGGCACCCTATGAAGTGGGCTGTGCTGATAATCAATGTGCTTATTATCAGTACAGACCCCCCCTCTGACAGGGAGAGCCGCCGATCGGTAAACTTATAAGCACAACTGTATATGAAGAAAATGGCCAGAGGTTGGTAAACTATGGAGGGGGACTATACCTGTGCTATACCAGAAGAGAACAGCGCTCACAAATAGTGATATCAATAATAATAATAAATAATAATAAATGTGCTAATAATAATAAATAATAATAAATGTGCTAATATAACTAAACACATGTGCCAAGACCTAGGACCGCAGAAAAAACTATAACTCTTGTTACAAAATTGCCCAACGGATGTGAATCAATGATAACATAAATTAGAAAAATCTAATTAGTGTCCAACATAATCCTGTGATATATGATGAAAAGTCCAGCAGAATTTTTTTTAAATAAGGTTACAAACAATAATAAAGTCCCCTTCTTGGGCTGAACTCACCAAAGCAGAAAATAGCAGCTGTTAGAACAAGCAAGCGTGCTAAATAGGATCTAAAGGACACAGGATACAAGCGCAGCTATTGAAGCAGACAGGTATGCTGAAGGACATCCAAATGGCCCCAGATAAACTTCCACTGGTATAAGCTCCAAAATCCATATAGATTTTACCCAAAAGAGAAAAAATCACTGGATGGTGAGGTACTGTGGGGTGAGGATACAAACTGCGCGCTTGGCTCTACTTACAAGGTGCAAGAGAAAGCAAACTTTTCAGAGTGTAACTTCCCGCGATCGCCGCTTGATAAGCGTGTGTTCCACGGAGGCAGGAAATGACGTCGGTAGTATCGTAGGCCGGAAAACCTGTGCTAGAACAATGCCTCAATAAAGGATAATATGTACTTACTAAGAATATAATCCCAAAAGGGGACCCTTAACCACTTGACCACTGGGCACTTAAACCCCTTCCTGCCCAGACCAATTTTCAGCTTTCGGTGCTCTCACACTTTGAATGACAATTACTCATTCATACAACACTGTACCCATATGAAATTTTTGTCCTTTTTTTCACACAAATAGAGCTTTCTTTTGGTGGTATTTAATCACCTCTGGGTTTTTTATTTTTTGCGCTATAAAAGAAAAACGACTGAAAATTCAGTAAAAAAATGAATTTTTCTTCGTTTTTATTATAAAATTTAGCAAATTTGTAATTTTTTTTGATAAATTTTGGTCACAATTTATACTGCTACATATCTTTGGTAAAAATAAGTACAAATTTGGGTATATTATTTGGTCTTTGTGAAAGTTATAGAGTCCACAAGCTATGGTGCCAATATCTGAAAATTGATCACACCTGAAGTACTGACGGCCTATCTCATTTCTTGAGACCCTAACAAGCCAGAAAAGTACAAATACCCCCCAAATGACCCCTTATTGGAAAGAAGACATTCCAAGGTATTTAGAAACAGGCATGGTGAGGTTTTTGCAGTTGTCATTTTTTCCCACACTTCTTTGCAATATCAAGATTTTTTTTCTTTTTTTTTTTTTTTTCACAAAATTGTCATATTAGCAGGTTATTTCTCACACACAGCATATGCATACCACAAATTACACCCCAAAACACATTCTGCTATTACTCCTGAGTATGGCGATACCACATGTGTGAGACTTTTACACAGCGTGGCCACATACAGAGGCCAAACATGCAGGGAGCACCATCAGGTGTTCTGGAGCACCCAGGCCAATTCTGACATTTCTCTCCTACATGTAAAAATCATCATTTATTTGCTAGAAAATTACATAGAACCCCAAAATATTATATATTTTTTTTAGCAAAGACCCTAGAGAATACAATGGCGGTCGTTGCAACTTTTTATCTAGCATGGTACTTGCGCAGCAATTTTTCGAACGTGTTTTTTTTTGTAAAAAAAATGTTTTGTGCTTTACAAAAAACAAAACTGTAAATTTAGCCCAATGTTTTTGCATAATGTGAAAGATGAAGTTACGCCGAGTAAATAGATACCCAACATGTCACCCTTCAAAATTGCACACACTCGTGGAATGGTGCCAAACTTCGCTACTTAAAAATCCCCATAGGCTTTAATTTTTTTACTGGTTACATGTTTTGAGTTACAGAGGAGGTCTAGGGCCAAAATTATTGTTCTCGCTCCAATGTTCGCAGCGATACCTCACATGTGTGGTTTGAACACCGTTTTCATATGTGGGCGGGACTTACGTATGCGTTCGCTTCTGCATGCGAGCACACGAGGACAGGGGCGCTTTAAAAAAAATATATATATTTTATTGTTCATTTTACTTTATTTATTTTAGTTTGACATTTTGTTTCCCCCCAAAAAATTTTTTGATCACTTTTATTCCTATTACAAGGAATGTAAACATCCCTTGTAATAGGAATATGGCATTACAGGTCCTCTTTACAGTGAGATATGGGGTCAATAAGACCCCACATCTCACCTCTAGGCTGGAAAGCCTGAAATAAAAAAAAAAAAACGATCCTGGCTTTGATCGTAGCGAGTATCGCAGGGTATGGCAAAGTATCGCAGGGTATGGCAGAGTATCGCAGGGTATGGCAGAGTATCGCAGGGTATGGCAGAGTATCGCAGGGTATGGCAGAGTATGGCAGAGTATGGCAGGGTATGGCAGAGTATGGCAGGGTATGGCAGGGTATGGCAGGGTATCGCAGGGTATGGCAGAGTATCGCAGGGTATGGCAGAGTATCGCAGGGTATGGCAGAGTATCGCAGGGTATGGCAGAGTATCGCAGGGTATGGCAGAGCAGCGCAGGGTATGGCAGAGCAGCGCAGGGTATGGCAGAGCAGCGCAGGGTATGGCAGAGCAGCGCAAGGTATGGCACAGTATTGCAGGGTAAGGCACAGTATTGCAGGGTATGGCAGAGTATTGCAGGGTATGGCAGAGTATTGCAGGGTATGGCAGAGTATTGCAGGGTATGGCAGAGTATTGGAGGGTATGGTACAGTATTGGAGGGTATGGCAGAGCATTGCAGGGTATCCATCCATCCATGCTCAGCCATCCCTCCATACCCTGCAATACACTGCAGGCTATTGCTGTGTATTGCAGGGTATGGAGGGATGGCTGAGCATGGATGGATGGATCGGTGGTGGCAGAGCAGGCTGTGGGCACTACAGATCCCGCCCACAGCACTGCTGCCACCGATCCCTCCCCCTCTCCTCTCACACTGTACCGATCGGTACAGAGAGAGGAGGGGAGAGGAACCGGCGTCATCAAATGACGCCGGTTTGCTTACATGTGATCACTCCGTCATTTGATGGAGCGATCACGTGGTAAACGGCCGCGATGAGCTCGGCGATCATGGAAGTTCTCGAGTGCGCGCCCCAGGGGGCGCGCAAGAGCAGAATTCTGTGAGGCCGTTAATTAACGGCCTCCCAGAGTTAAGCAACCGCCCTGTAGCCGTTTTTCGGCTATGGGCCGGTTATTAAGTGGTTAACTCAAAGTAGGGAACTATATAGCCAGTGCATCCACCTACTCCCTATGGTGTCAGAAAAAAGGAAAAACAATCAGACTACAATATATTAAATCAATGCCTTTGAGATTCTCAGGATCACACAATTACCTCAATGGTATTCCAGATGGCAAGCAATCATAATGATAAGTCCCAGGAATCCTGAAGTATTTCAAATTGGGAGGTAAGTGTCTGGGAATAAAGATTGCAACATAAGCGACTAATCTCGTTTCCTCAATATACTTAAACAATCGCTTTCTATAAGACCTACAGCCCACAGTTTTATTTGACACCTACCAGCCACCTTGCATCAAAACATGTGTATCAAAATTGCATTTACTATGCCATAAAGAGCTGCCTTCTAGTCCTTCTTTCCTTTATAATCCACCAAGAGGTAACTTAGCACCTGATCAAGTCTTCCCCCCTGCGCTGTCCGCCCGGCTCTCTCCTTTGTGGCCCCGCCTGCCTGGTTCTCTCATTCCTGAACTGCCTGCCCGGCTCTCTCCTTCTTGATCTGCCCACCCGTCTCTCTCCTTCTTGATCTGCCCACCCGGATCTCTCCTTTGTTGCCCAGCCCGCCTGGTTCTCTCTTTCCTGATCTGCCCGCCTGGCTCTCTCCTTCTTGATCTGCCTGCCCGGCTCTATCCTTCGGTGATCCGCCCGCCTGGCACTCTCCTACTCTACCCCGGACTTCTCCCCAGAAGTTTAGCCAGGGGTCAGCAATGCAGAGATGTGATCTACCCGTCACCTGGCCACAATCGATGGGTTGCAGACCTTGGTTTTAGACCATGTGAAGCCCTAGTATTGAGAGTGTAAATCCACCAAACTTCACATTGAAGCAAGAGGTGACGTGTATCTCCCCCCTCACAGGTCTCTTGATCTGTTCAATACCAAAAACAGAAAAAGAGTCTAGGTTCCTCCTGTATACTTCCCTAAAGTGTTTAGAGACATTTTATATATTTTTTGAATTTAGGTTGTTGGTGTCATTAAAGTGCTCCAAGATTGTAGTCATCAGAGCATGAATGTAACACCAAGTCAGTCATCTATGTTGTGGAATGCAGTGTTTGTCAGGTTCAGTATGTTGGTTGCACTATTCATGCTCTGAAGACTAGATACACCATTCCATCAGGGAGGCATGTGTGTCACGTTCTCACGTACCTTGTGGATGAGCCCGGTAATTCAGAGGAAGGCCTCCCTTACGTATCTGACTGGCGGCCCCTGATAGAGAAGACAGGGGACCTGAGAGTGCAGAATGGTATGAGTGCCTGGCAGGTTTGTTTTCAGATGAGCGGCTCCGGAATTCCTGATGCCACAGGGATGAGGACCAGTCAGAACAGCAGGCAGTTGTGGAGCTGGATCAGCAGATATCAGGATACCACATACCTGGATGCTAGCGGCAGCACTCAGCGGATCAGCCCTGAGGGATGTGGAGCACAGACAAGCACAGGCACCCACAGATTAGAGAAGCAAGGACAGGTACAGAGGCCAGGACAGGTCGGAGTACAGGCCAGGTCGGCAACAAGTGGTCAGCGTGGTAACAAGAGGAGCAGGCAGGATCAAAGTCAAGGACAAGCCGGGGTCGGGTGCAGGCAGAAGGCAGAAAGAGTCAAAGGCAAGCCAGTTCAAACACAGGAACAGATCTCTGAGCAGGTTACAGGTAGCAGGATTCACAGGAAAGCTGCAGATCAGACAGCACTGGCTCTGATTACAAGCCCTGTTTAAATAGTTCATCTGGCGCCAAGACTCGGTCGCACACGCATCGGCGCTTGCAAACATGCACCAGCGCTCGCAAACGTGCACCAGCAGCAGGATTCCTTCTACAGTGCATCTTCCGACAGTGTGATTGGCCCCAAATGTATTCTGCAGCAGGACAACAACCCCAAACATACAACCAATGTCATTAAGAACTATCTTCAGTGTAAAGAGGAACAAGGAGTCCTAGAAGTGAAGGTTTGGCCCCCACAGAGCCCTGATCTTCACATCATCGAGTCTGTCTGGGATTACATGAAGAGACTCAAGGATTTGAGGCAGCTTACATCCACAGAATATCTGTGGTTAGTTCTGCAAGATGTTTGGAACAACCTACCTGCCGAGTTCCTTAAAAAAATGTGTGTAAGTGTACCTAAAATAATTGGTGCTGTTTTAAAGGCAAAGAAAGGGTGGGCACACCAAATATAGATTTGATTTGGATTTCTCTTCTGTTTATTTACTTTCCATTTTGTTAATTGATAAAAACTAAACTCTTAACTCTTCCATTTCTGAAAGCATTCTTAAACAGCATTTTTTCACACCTGCATAAAACTTTTGCACGTTCGTGTAAATACTTTAAATTCCATGGTTTGGGCACATGTGCACTTTAAGTTTAAGGGCTCATTTACACTGGAACAGTATGGTGCAACAAATGCATTTTTGTGCATTCATGTGTGTTGCAATAGCCAAATTATTTAATATAAATAGGCTAGCAAAAGACCTCAACACATAAAAATAGTTCCTGCACAAATTTTTTAAATGCAAACAATCAACTAAAAATATAGATTTGTGTGTTAATGCAGTTGTGTTACAGCACACTGTAGATTTTTGGCAATGAGTGTTTTAGGTATGTTCTGGTGTGAATGAGTCATTAGAGTTAGATTAAAAATTAAAAGGAAATTTTGGGGATACGTTAGGGTGTGGATGAAGGGTAGTTGAAAAGTTAGAGATCATGGAGAATAAATTTACCTTTTTTTTTTTTTAAATAGAATTTTGGTCTCAAAAGCTATGTGCCAAAATCTACCATATGCAGGGTATCGGGGGACATGCCAAAAACCAACATTCCGTTTTTATTGGCATTCAAATACTGATCCAACCACTGGATTCTTAATGCACTTACAACTGCTGCAGTTTCTCATTCTTAGCCTTTTTATTACATTGATTATATGAAAAAAATTATAATACGGATTTGAAAAACATAAACACTAAGCATTGCAGTCCCATAGCAGAGCTTTGCATCTCTGGTTTCATAAATTATTATTACATTTTTCTCCCTCTAGGGATCTATCTATTCAAAGCACACTCTTTAACTTTACAACTAGACGTCCTGATGGCCATAGAGTCATAAGCTATACTTTTGGCTTTGAAGGACATCTTGTGGTGTATTTATAGAATGCAGCTGACATCACATTCTGATACTTGTATATGCAGAGACAGCTTAAAGCGGAGTTCCACCCAAAAGTGGAAGTTCCGCTTTAAGGACTCCTCACCCCCTTTACATGCCACGTTTGGCATGTCATTTTTTCGAGGAGGGAGTGGGTACCTAGTTATGACAGGTACCAGCTCCCATTTCCACTCGGGCCACCTAGGAGACTCGAGCTGAAGTTCTCCTCTCCCCCTCCCTCCCTGTAATCTTCTGGGACACCTTACAGGTCCCAGAAGATTGCCTGACCATTGAGGAGGTACAGCTTGTGATGCCGGCACCAGGGAGAGGCGAAAGAGAGGAGCGAGGGTTCAGGCGCTTGCATCGATGGATCGTGGGACAGGTAAGTGTGTGTTTATTAAAAATCAGCAGCTACAGTTTTTGTAGCTGCTGACTTATAATAAACTTAAAAATGACTGGAACTCCGCTTCAAGTCTTAGTTGCATAGTATTTTTTAACACTCTTGCTCAGAAAATATTTAAAGTGGAGTTCCACCCACTTTTACAACTCTTCAGCATCCCTCACTAAACTGTGCACTGTAAACAAATTGGATATTTTTTTTATTTTTTTTTCAGCACAGACTGTATATCTGCTGTATTCATTTTTCACTTCCTCCTCCCTGGCCGCGGCCCATCGCATCATTTCCTGTTTGCAATGCCTCCTGGGAAGGGGCAGCAACTTCCTCTCAAACTGCCGTTGCTATGGAAACCTGACCTGAAACCTATTACACTGCTTATGCTGCACTGAGCATGTACGAGATCTGCAAGGATGAGATCCAGGAAGAAATACAGTCTGGCTTCAGATGCCCACACTTAAGATGGCCACGGCCTGCTGCAAGTTTATAAAATAACAAACTACTGCTAAAAACTAACAAAACAGACCTTAGTTTACAGACTAACTTTACTAGAATACATTAAGCTTGTGTATTATAGGGGTATTTTTATTTAAAAAGTATAATTTTGGCCGGAACACCGCTTTAACAAGAGATGCTAAACATATTATAATCAAAGCTAAACTTCAGGCACACAACTAAATGCACAATTAAAAAACATTTTGTTTTTTAAAATATTATATGTAGCCAGGTGCTTGGCTAAGAATGAGAGTGAGAGAAACACTGGCTGCAGCTGCTCTCTGTAGCTGCTGCTCTGCAGTGCTGGGCTGGTCAACAGCTGTTTCAGCAAGAGGAGGGAGCTACTAAGCAGGAAAAGTACAATACACTAAGTCAGGCAGCACTGCACTATGGGAACTGTGGTCCAGGAGAGACACTCTACTGTAAATGAGAGGTTTTGAACTGCATTTTTCAGAGGGGAGATTGCCAGGATGAGGGGAAAGAGCTGTGTTTTTTTCAGGATGTACATGTCCCTCTTGCTGTGGGAGAGACCGGAGGGTGCACATTTTTGTCCAGTGTGCAACATCACTGCTGCATATCGGCAGCCTGAGCGGGATCCAGAGTGCTAAGTTCAGGGGTACCAACAGCCAGAGTCACAGTGGCTCCTCCTCCAGATGATGTCAGTGGAGAAATCTGCAGCACACCAGCGTGGATTATCTGTCACTGGGGCAGATATGACAAGACCTCCATCCAAATCTCCGGTGGCGATGGCAGCTTCACAGAGCGGGGAGCCTCCTCCACCCCGACCTCCTCCTCTGACGACACCCCCCAAGCCTGACTCCAGCACGCACAGCCACCGCACACAACCGTGCTTCCTGATAGTGGGGCCCCGCTTCCTCCCTGCACGCATGGGAATCCGCCCACTGCTCCGGCTTCCTCTACCTAATTGGCTCCGCTCTGACAGCAGCACTCACACACATCGCCCCGCCTGCCTTCTGCTCTGTCCCACTTCCTAAAACGCATGGGGGGAAGGTAAAGCAAGCAGTCTTGGTAGTCTCTGAATGAGCTGCCGGCCGGATATAACATCCAAGTGGGCCAAATGTGGCCCGCGGGCCAGGGGTTCGGAGACCCCTGATCTAAAACAAACTACTGTAAGAGCTATCTAGGTTCTAGTTGGAGCTTTAAATGTTTTATTAAAAAATCCGGATTTCTAGCACTGATGCCCCGTACACACAAGCGGAATTTCGTCGGAAAAAACATCCACGATTTTTCAGACGGAATTCAGCTCAAGCTTGGCTTGCATACACACGGTCACACAAAAGTTCTCTGAACTGTCGACCGTCAAGAACGCGGTGACGTACAACACTATGACGAGCCGAGAAAATTAAGTTCAATGCTTCCGAGCATGCGTCAAATTGTTTCCGAGCTTGTGTAGGAATTTTGTGCGTCGGAATTGCTACAGATCGGAACTTTTTTCGACCGAAAAATTGAGAACATGCTCCCAAACTTTTGCTAGTGGAAATTCAGCAAGCAAAAGTCCGATGGAGCATGCACACGGTCGCATTTTCCGACTAAAAGCTCTTATCTGTCTTTTGCTGGCCGAAATTCGGATTGTGTGTACGGGGAACTAACATTCCATAGAATTAAATGGGATGTATTCTTACTGAGTGGGTAGCCTGGCACAATATTTACCAGCCTGAATGTAAAGAATGCAGGAAGCTGCCATTGTCAAATAAGATCTGTATCCCTCAAGAAAAGAATTTTAGAATAAGTACAAATATCATATTTTTTTCGTTCGTGGAAGACACATCTTTAATGTTTGGGAAGTTCAAAAGCAGACTAACAAAGAAGTGCAACACAGCAAAAGACACTAACAGGCACCAGGAAAACAATAGAGAACTGTGTACTGTCTGCTGCTCAAAGAGCCATCTGAGGCACCTTGAGCGTAAAACTGGCATCAGATGAAGCAGAAAAGTCTACCTAATAGAACTTATGGTGGCCATACACTAGATGAAAAATCGTTCGAAAATCTGTCATTTGGACAGTTTGTTCTTTTACCTTCTAGTTAATGGGCACAAATTGAAAATCGGTTGTGATGTTTTTGAGCCGAAAAATCGAAGGAAAAGGTTGGAAAACTTTGGCAGAACAGACGATAAATTGAAAGGTTAATGTGTTTCTCGCCCCAAACAGTTTGCACTGGGCTAATGTGACAAAACGAATGAAAAACTGATTAACTTATTTCAGTTGAACGGTTTATCGATCAAATTTCTGTCATTACATGATGGCAAAATCGTTTGCTCTCATGATGCATATGCTCTTATGACCATGTGTTTGTTTTTCGAAAACTCGTTCGAACGATTTTTTCAACAGGTGTATGGCTAGCAAGTAGCTTAGAGGTAGACTTTCACAGCCCACACCACATCCAGACAATGGAAGTAAATTTCCTTTGGGTGAACTGGAGCTTGATAGAGGATAGATGATCAATGTCCAGGTTGAGGTTAAAGGCAGAAACTATGCAAGACCAGAAAGGGTTCCTTGCAGAGTAAAGCCGCAAGTTCAGACATTTGACAGAGGTGATCTCTACAGGAAATACTACATTGTGGGTAAGAGTAGAGAAAGAAATGAATGTCTCTGCAAGGTTCAAATGGTGGTTTCTGAAGCACAGACAGAACCAGATTCAAAGTCACACAGGAGAGCTACATGTGAGACACTGTCTACAAAAGGTCTTAATCAAGGAGTAAGAGGCCAATGGTCTTTGAAACAGAAAAGAAAGGGCAGACACCTGGTCATTGACAGTGCTCAGAGCCAGAGGCGTAACTAGAACTTTCAGGGCCCTGGGTGCAAGAAACCATGAAGGGCCCCCCTGACCCCCCCCCCTTTTCCATTGGTCCCGGGGCCCTTCCGTCCGGGCCCAGGGCACCTCCCAATGATCCCAGTGGCATGCAGTATGAATTATACCCCCTGCTGAACTTTCAAGTGAATAGTGCTGCTCTCGAAGCGCCCCACAACTGCATGCAATGCACATGGTTATGGCATGCTAGTGCAGGATTGAAAGGGTTAAAGCAGGCAGCGCAGAGGCAATACAACACCTCCTTACTGCCTGTCAAATGATCTATGAAGAGCAATCTGAATGTAGATTGCTCTTCAGAGACCAAAGCAAGCCCTTATTTTTGTTTTACATTTTTTTTTAAACAAAATTTTTTTATTGACTTTTTTTTTACATGTTTAACAGCCATTTGATGAAACATCAGGGCTCTAAACAGACCCCCGATAGCTCACTTTTGAGATAGAGACACCATGTGGTTTGGTGCGTGTGAAAATGCATGGGTTAGCAGATGTGTTGGGGTGCCATTAACAATTAATGGCACTGCTGCGTGTCTACTAAAGGCCAGTTTGTTTCTGTGTGTGTCAGGAAAGCCACAATTTTGTGCACATTGCCGACATGCAAAGGTGTGAACCTAGCCATATAGTGGGCTCACATCAGTGTGCTTTACATGCAGTTATAGCTGCGCTCCCATTGAATTCTAATAGGCAGTGAGTTTTGTGAAAGCACGGCAAATATGCAGCATGCAGGAATTTGATATACCTTTGTGAAAATGCATGTAAACTTTTCATACAATCACACTGCGCCCAAACTGCTGCACATTAATGTGAGTCCACTATTAAGCCCCTTTCACAGGAGTGGACTGATTGGGTCAGACTGTCAGTTTTTCAGGCAGACCCGACTGGACCCTACATTCTTCTACCATTGGAGTGGCAGGGGTAAACAGACATGGGCCTGTTTACATCTGCCTGCATCCAATCCGATCTGCTAAAAACAGACGGATGGGGATCAGTTCCCTCACTCATCTTGAATGGGATTACATTGCAGTTGGGTGTAAACGAATAGGTGGTCCGTTTACATCCGACTGCCTATCAAGAAGAAAAGGCTGTGTCTGTGGCCACTCTGCATAAGCGGATTGGACACGGACTAGCCATCTGCTTGCTCAGGCGGGATCAGCGGAGAGCTCACCCGCTGAGCAGGTGGAATCTGGCAGAGCCCGCCCCATGGAAAAGGGGCCTTATCGATAAGAAAATAGTGAATAGGTGGGGGTCTAAGTAGTAAGAGTATGTGTTTATGAGGAAGGGCAGAGAAAGTGCTAAGGCTACAGTATATATAGGGACAGTACAGTTAGAGGAGTAAACTGGGATGGAAAGGGTGTCAGATATATGGGAGTGTGGAATGTCCAGAGTTGGGGGGCGGAGGGGGGGCTGCTGAGGGGCTGTGTAGTGCAGATTTATGGGGGGTTAAGCAGATAAGAGAAGGGATAAGATAACAGGAAAAAAAGTTCAGGAGGATCGCTGCTAACTTACTGCACGATTGTGCAGACAAGGTAGAGAGAGAGACTGGTGGAGAAGAAGAGCGAATCAAATGGGACAAAATAAGAAGGTTAAGTGACATGGGAAGAGAACATGCTGAGGGCTGGAGGGGAGTGATTACTAGCTGCAGGAAGAAAGAGACATAAGGCAAAGTTTGAATAACTGGAACTGCAGTGTTGGGGAATCGGCACATCGTGCAAACAGTGAGAACAACAATCTCTGCTGTCAGGCAGGAGAAGATGCAGAAGGTCTGTGTGCATCCCTCGCTCCCCCCTCCTCACCTCACAGATTAAGAGCGCCTGGGGTGGGCTCTTCACTCAGCATCCATGCTGTCCTTCTTGCCGTCTTGGGGCCCCTCCCACAGTGACAGAATGCCGGGCCCAGTCGCAAGTGCGACTGCTGCGACCCTGGTAGTTCCGCTACTGCTCAGAGCCAAACACTAGTCCAGACTCAGTTGCGGAGAAACTTCTAGGGTGGAAGCCCAGAGACTCACACCAAATGAAGTGTTCCTTCCAAGTCCAATTAGTAGCATTCCTATCGTTTCACACCATAGGAACCATAGATTTAGACACGCCCCTGTCCCTCAGTAATTAGGCTTCAACAGCCTTGCCATTGAAATCAGTAAAAGTGAAGCAGGATACTTAACAGGTTGGCATACCACATCTGCCTGGGCTAATCAGAAGAAAATCACAGAAATGCCTTCCATCTTGATCCTGAAAAACAGACAAGGAAAGCATTTCAGGGGAGGAAAGGTATTGATCAGAGTGTACTGACCCTGCAGAGCCACCAAGAAACCCCATGCTTTCACAAGATGTATCTGGAAACAGATCTGTCCAGTTTGATGTTGAAATTGGAGGCAAGGAGGTCCATATCTGGTGTCCCCCACCTATGACATATGTCCTGGAACAACTCTGGGTTCAAGGACAGCTCCCACAGGTTAAAGTGTTACTAAACTCAACAGTAAAATCAGTCTGTATGTGCATCATAGCATGCTTGTTATACTCACTGTGGAACTTAATGGGTTAATCCTCTGCAATGTGTAAAAAGGCTATTTTATCCTGTATGCATAGATCCGCCCTCTCCTGCACTGTCTATCAGGGGAAGACCAGCTAACACAGGCAGGGTACCTGACCTGCACATGCTCAGTTGTGTCTTTTGTGCTGGAGAGAACATTTACTTGTTCTCAGAGCTAGCCAGGTCACATGATATTGACATCACACATGTGGGCATGTATACAGGCTGTAGTAGAAATCTCCTCCTACCTGAACTCTCAGTACTGGAGAAATTGTGCAGTTTATCATGTAACCGCAGTATACAGATCATCCAAAAAGGTATATAGTGGCAGTATTTTAAAGTGGTTGTAAACCCTTACAATCCACTTTTTGCTACAGGTAAGCCTATAATAAGGCTTACCTGTAAGCTGGTGGTAAGTAGGCTTGGTTTTTTCCTGGGCATTCCCCAGGCTTTGTTGTTATCTGCTTTAGCCTTCCAATGCCTCTTACTGCGATAGCCAGCTGTAGATGGAGGCGGTGGACAAGTTTTTGTTATCCCATAAGAGTACCAAACACATACCTCCCAACTTTCCCTGATTTGGAGCAATGTCCCTCTGTCCGTCATTCCTCATTATTTGTCCCTCATTTTGGTCTATATAGATGTATATAAAATGCACCTTTCATTTGATTTCTAAATTGCTGCATTTGTAGATTCCAAAAGCCAATATAAAGGAATAGTAGTGGTAAAAAAACACTTGTGGGTTTAACCAATCTTATTTTTTTGTACCCTTCTCCTTTAAGGGGGTGTGGCAAGGGGTGTGTCCTATGCCTGCATACTTTTGCTGATAGGTGTCCCTCATTCCCATCTCAGAAAGTTGGGAGGTATGCAAACATATCCTTGATGAATATATGTAGATGTACTTGACTGAATATATGCATTTAAAGTGTCCATGAAAATTAATACTCAACTTAGTACAGTTTGTTAGGATAACATAATTCATAGTTATACACATAACAGTTTCTTGCACAACCTAATCTTAGTGTAATCAATTCCACATATCTCGGTCAATTAAAAATAGATGGAGTGTTGGGGGCATATTTACCAATCACAAGATAAAATAAAAGAAGATTCAATCAGCCTGACTTCAACAACATTTTACTTCAATCACTCTTTATCAGATTCTTTACTAAAGAAAATAATTGCAGTTACAGCAATTCTTATTAGTAATGAGTCTGGCACCTCCCAGTCTCCATTCAATAATGCCATTCCTTTATATTATTGAATTGCCTGGGGCAGAGGAGAGCAGAGAGCAGTGCCACACTCCGCTAAGTTATTAAAAGGAAATGCTAGTAGCTTTGTGGTAAAATAGTAAGAAGTCCCAATTAATTACTACTAATCTTAATAAATGTAAGACAAATGTTCATTAAGCTGGATTCACACCTATGCATTTTTTGTGCTTTTTGCATTTTGCAGATTTGCACTACAGTCCATTTAACATGGTTTCCTATGGAACATGTTCTGTAGTGCAAATCTGCAAAATGCAAAAAGCACAAAAAATGCCATAGGTGTGAATCCAGCCTTATGTGCCCAAAAGCTTAGTTGTGAGTAGTGATGCTTTCGAATACAAAATGCAGTGTTCCTAAACAAATTCAATGCTAAAGGATAAATGTCATTAGATAACGTGTCCAAAAAAAAAAGTCATCCGCACTGTATGTTTAAATGAAGTGAAAATCGTGTAGACCTGCATGCTTCAAATGCAGGTGTCATCTTCTATCATCACCAGCAGAGGTCATCATATACAGTATTTCTGTACTTGTTTTGTAGAGCTGCTGTGCTGTTTAACCACTCCAGCCCCGGAGGGTTTACCCCTCTTTATGATCAGGGCATTTTTTGTGATACGGCACTGCGTTGCTTTAACTGACAATTGCGCGGTTGTGTACCCAAATAAAATTATAATAAGATATCCTTTTTTTCCCACAAATAGAGCTTTCTTTTGGTGGCATTTGATCATCTCTGCGGTTTTTATTTTTTGAGCTATAAACAAAAAAAAGACCGACAATTTTGAAAAAAAAAAAAATATTTTCTACTTTATGCTATAAAACATACCCAATAAAAAAAATGTAAAAATCTAATTTATTCAACAATTTAGGCCAATATGTATTCTGCTACATATTTTTGGTAAAAAAATCCCAATAAGTGTATCTTGATTGATTTGCGCAAAAGTAATAACATCTACAAACTATATAAATTTATGGAATATATTTATTCCATATATATTATGGAATATATATTTATGGAATATTTATGTAATTTTTTTTTCTTTTTACCAGTAATGGCGGCGATCAGCGATTTTTAGCAGGACTGCAACATTGCGGGAGAAAAATCTTACACTAAGTGACACTTTTTTGGGACCAGTGAAACCAATACAGTGATCAGTGCTAAAAAAAATCCACTGTCACTGTACAAATGACACCGGCAGGGAAGGGGTTAACATAAGGGGCAATCAAAGGATTAAATGTGTCCCTAGGGGGTGCTTTCTAACTGTGGAGGATGTGCTTTGACTGGGGTAAAATAGAGATCCGTGTTTCTGCTTAGCAGAAACACAAGCTCTCCATTTCCCCCCCTAGGCAAAACGGCGGTCTGCCTTGTTTACATAGGCAGACCGCCATTCTGCCTCTCCTCAAAACGATCGGCGGGTCCCGGTGGACATCGCGTCCGATTGACCTGCTGATTGGCTACCTCTGTATCCAATCACAGTGGGAGCAGGTTGCCGACGGCTCATGTGCATGCCCCAGACCCTGTTCATCTAAATCACATACAGGTACACAATTTCATGCAGAAGGGCCGCCCTCTTGCAGTATATCTGCGTGGGGTGGTCTAGAAGTGGAAAGTGAAATCTCTCCTCTCCTAATGAGCCCCCAAACTCTAATTAGTTTTCCCTTCATCAAATGTCAACAGTGTCCCACAAATTTTGCCTACACATTGGCTACTGAAAGCCCAAACCTGTGCAACTAACTTATCCCTAGCTGTGGGGCTGTGCCTGCACTGTAAGCGTTAATTGCTTGTTTTGGTCTAGAGCAGTGGTTTCCAAACTGTGGCCCGGGTGCCAGATGTGGCCCTTTTCTTGCTTTTATCTGGCCCTTGAGGCATTATTCCCCCCACTGTCAGCAACAGTGGGGCATAGTTCCTGTCACTGCCAATGGGGCACTACTCCTCTTACTTACACCAATGATGAAACATTATTCATCCCATTGATACCAACGATGGGGCACTATTCCTCCCACTGATGCCAATGATGGGGCACTATTCCTCCCACTGACGCCAATGATGGGGCACTATTCCTCCCACTGACACCAATGATGAGGCACTATTCCTCCCACTGACACCAATAATGAGGCACTATTCCTCCCACTGACACCAATGATGGGGCACTATTCCTCCCAATGAAGCCAATGATTGGGCAGTATTCCTGCCACTAATGCCAATAATGGAACACTGTTATTCCCCCCAATACAATGATGGGGCATTGTTTACTTCACTGACGCCAAGACACATGCCACAGTCTGCCCCGGCCTAAAGTTTGAAGGGTAGTAAAATGGCCCTTTGTTTCAAACGTTTGGAGACCCCTGGTCCAAAGGAACAAAAACGAGAGAAAAAAGTACTTGCCCGGGAAAATCTTCCAATGCGGACACTAGTTCTGATGACCTTGGAGACAACCAGGGATTTCCTCACTTTGGAGGGATTTCCTCTCGCTTCTTGTTTTGACTATGGGGCAGGAAGTGAAAGAAAAATCTCCCCAATGGGACCCATATGGGAAAAAAATGACAGGGGTTTTATCTTTCCAGTACTCTAACAGAAATGAAAAAAAAAGTTTTGACTTTAGTCCTACTTTAAGCCCACAGTCTTCCCTGTGTCCTTGGCTCCATTATCAAGAAAATATATAATGGGACAGCTTGCAAAGGAATACAAGAATACTAAAAGGTGTGTAGCGCTCCCTCCAACATATACAGTGCCTTGAAAAAGTATTCATACCCCTTGAAATTTTACACATTTTGTCATGTTACAACCAAAAACGTAAATGTATTTTATTGGGATTTTATGTGATAGACCAACATAAAGTGGCACATAATTGAGGACTGCTTGGATTTACCCGCTCGTCTGCATCGCCATGACCCTGTAAACATTCCAACCCACCTGACACTCTGGGTTCAGGCATCATTGCAGCACCTTTAAGTAACAAGACAACACTCAATTCATTTATACTCTGTTAATGTTTACTGGAATACTTCAGTTAAGATGTTGTTGTACAAAGGGAGGTAATGGGTCAACTGAGCTTTGGATAACAGCACAAGCTCAGTAGAATGATTCCCCCAGTAAAACTGTAAGATCAGTTGGCAGTCGCGGGCAGTCAGAGCTCATTAACTATATCCAATAAGGTGTAGTAACAGAGTGATATTATATCTTGTGATGGATGCAATTAAAGATGCCTATGTACAATGTTCAAATAGAAGTGCAGTGAAGTGTTCCCAAAGTAAAGCTGTCTGTACACAGTGTCCCGGTAAAACAACCGAGGAAAGGTTTGCAAAGGTAGGCAATTGCCCTCTCACCAACAACCAGACCACTTAAGCGCCTTCTAGACAACGACTCCCGGATAGACGCCCTGGCTGCAGGCCCGCTTGGCATGGTGACCTGGTGCGAAGCATGGAGTATGGGTTGCTGGACTGTAGGGTTGATGCTGATCAGATGTCCAATGAACAACAGGCAGCGGTCCAATGAACAACAGGCAGCGGTGGACCCCTTCTCAGTCAGGTGACATTAATGTACCCCACGTGGTAGGCCGCAACCTCACTCTCCTTGTACGGAGAGACCTTTCTCGCGGGAGGCCCAGGAAGAAGAGAGCGTGGGCTGGGTCTCTGGTTTCCTTTATAGCTCTTCCCAGCAATCTCCCTGAAGGTAGCAAAGATTCCTGGGATATGTGGTCCGAGTGTATGGTCATGTAGAGGGACAGTCACCTGATGGAACTACCAATCCCAATATCCCCTCTTTTTGGCTCACACATATGATGTCAGTTTAGTAACGCTGGGCACTAGAGGGATAATATAATATACAGATAGTGCCGGAGATAGCTGTTCATTGCAATTGTAGTCCACAGTCCATCTACATCCTCCCCCCCACTTGAAAGTCTTTGGTCCCCGAAGACAGAACACAACCTGTAGGATCTCCTCACTGTATCATAAGAAAATTAATGGTTAGTTAAACGACAAACTAGAAGTTGCAATAGCCAACAACTGATCCAAAGAGGTATCTTCTAACAATAAATTATGGGTTCCTGGAGGACTGGACCAACTTCTCAGTCGATCACCAGTACTATAGAAGGGACAGACTGCACCTAAATGAGGAGGGTGCAGATCAGCTGGGAGTAAATTTGGCAAAAGTTAGAGGGGTTTTTAAACTAGGCGATGGGGGGGGAGGGCCCAGAGGTAGAGATAGTCAGTGCGGAACATGTTCCAGAGGGTAGTATTGGGGGCATTAGTGGTAGGTTGACTAAAGCACATAAACCCAAGGTAAGTATAGTAATAATTCCTAGTTGCAATCTAGGAACACCCAATAAGAGGATAGTATGCGATCGGTCTAAACTATGTGGCATGTTCACCAATGCCAGGAGCCTGGCGGACAAGATGGGTGAACTAGAGATACTGTTGTACAAGGAGGATTTGGATTTTGTGGGAATTTCAGAGACCTGGTTCAACAGCTCTCATGATTGGCTGGCAACCATTCAAGGGTATACCCTTTATCGCAGGGATAGAGAGGGTAAAAGGGGGAGGGGTATGCCTATATATCAAGAATAATGTACAAGTGAGAGGTGACATCACTAAGGGAGCTAGGGAGGAGGTTGAATCCTTATGGGTAAAGCTCCAAAGGGATAAAGCTAAGGGGAAAATATTACTGGGAGTATGCTATAGGCCCCCTAACCTGAGGAAGGAGGGGGAGACGGATCTCCTATAACAAGTTGGATTATCAGCAAGGTGTTATCATAACTGGGGATTTTAATTATCCAGACATAGACTGGGCGTAGGAAATCACGCATTTGTCTAGAGACACTGAATTTCAAAAGAGCCAACTTCCCTAAACTATGAACCTTGTTAGAAGGCATGAATTGGGAAAAAATCTTAGGAACAAAGAACACGGAGGAGAGATGGGTTTGCTTTAAGAGCATATTAAATAAGGGCATTAGCCAATGCATCCCATTGGGTTATAAATTTAAAAGAGCGAACAAAAGGATGGCTTAACTCCAATGTAAAAATGCATATTAAAGCAAAGGAGAAGGCCTTCAAAAAATACAAGGTTGAGGGATCATCATCAGCATTCAGACTTTATAAAGAATGCAACAAGAAATGTAAGGGTGCAATTAGGGCGGCTAAGATAGAACACGAAAGACATATAGCAGAGGAGAGCAAAAAAAAATCCCCAAATTCTTTAAGTATGTAAACAGTAAAAAAGGGAGCACAGACTATATTGGCTCCATAAAGAATGAGGAAGGACACCTGGTTACAAAGGATGGGGAGATGGCAAAGGTATTGAATTTATTCTTCTCCTCAGTCTTCATGAGGGAATCGGGGGGCTTCAGTAACCAAAACTGCAGTGTTTATCCTTATGACACATCACAGGAAGCACCTCCATGGTTAACAGAGGACAGAATTAAAATTAGACTTGCCAGACCACTGTTCCTAATTTTTACTGACAGTCTACTGATTGGAATGGTACCAGGTGATTGGAGAAAAGCCAATGTAGCACCAATTTTTTTAAAATACAAATACAGCCCTGGGAATTACAGACCAGTTAGCCTAACATCAATAGTATGCAAGCTCTTGGAGGGGATGATAAGGGACTTTATACAAGATTTTAGTAACGAGAACGGTATCATTAGCAGTAATCAGCATGAATTCATGAAGAATCGTTCTTGACAAACCAATCTATTAACCTTCTATGAGAAGGTGAGTTGCCATCTGGATAAAGGAAGACCCATAGAAGTGGTGTATCTGGATTTTGCAAAAGCATTTGACACAGTTCCCCATAAACATTTACTGTACAAAATAAGGTCCGTTGGCATGGACCATAGGGTGAGTACATGGATTGAAAACTGGCTACAAGGGCGAGTTCAGAGGGTGGTGATAAATGGGGAGTACTCGGAATGGTCAGAGGTGGGTTGTGGGGTCCCCCAGGGTTCTGTGCTGGGACCAATCCTATTTATTTTGTTCATAAACGACCTGGAGGATGGGGTAAACAGTTCAATCTCTGTATTTGCGGACGATACTAAGCTAAGCAGGGCAATAACTTCTCCGCAGGATGTGGAAACCTTGCAAAAAGATCTGAACAAATTAATGGGGTGGGCAACTACATAGCAAATCAGGTTTAATGTAGAAACATTTTAAATAATGCATTTGGGTGTCAAAAATATGAATGAAATCTATACACTGGGGGGGGGGGGGGACCTCTGGAGGAATCTAGGATGGAAAAGGACCTGGGGGGTCCTAGTAGATGATAGGCTCAGCAATGGCATGCAATGCCAAGCTGCTGCTAACAAAGCAAACAGAATATTGGCATGCATTAAAAAGGGGATCAACTCCAGAGATAAAACGATAATTATCCCGCTCTACAAGACTCTGGTCCGGCCACACCTAGAGTATGCTGTCCAGTTCTGGGCGACAGTCCTCAGGAAGGATGTACTGGAAATGGAGCGAGTACAAGGAAGGGCAACTAAGCTAATAAAGGGTCTGGAAAGGTTGCGAGCACTGAACCTATTCTCTCTGAAGAAGAGACTCTTGAGAGGGGATATAATTTCAATTCATAAATACCGTACTGGTTACCCCACAATAGGGATAAAACTTTTTTGCGGAAGGGAGTTTAGCAAGACACATGGCCACTCATTAAAATTAGAAGAAAAGAGGTTTAACCTTAAACTACGTAGAGGGTTCTTTACTGCAAGAGTGGCAAAGATGTGGAATTCCCTTCCACAGGCGGTGATCTCAGCAGGGAGCATTGATAGTTTCAAAAAAACTATTAGATAAGCCCCTGAAAGACTGCAACATACAGGGATATAGAATGTAATACCGACATATAATCACACACATAGGTTGGACTTGATGGACTTGTGTCTTTTTTCAACCTCACCTACAATGTAACCTACTATGTAAGTATGTAACATTGTCAGGCAAAACCATATCATGGTTTTGACAGGCCAGTAACAAATTAGTGACCCGCCCAGAAGTGTCAGGGGGTGGATCAAGGTCATCCTTTACTAAAGGTGCAATAAAGGAGGCAAGTGCTTCATTAGAACGTTGAGCAGTAGGAATAAGTTCATCCAAATTTTTCCCAAAGGTATCATACGTCAGTCTTTTTGGGGGGCATATTTTCTGTCTCAATCTGGAGTAGATACTTTCCAGCGGTTCTGATTCACGCTGTGATTCAAACTCTGGTTCACGTTCTGGTTCAAGCCCTGGTTCTTGCTCTGGTTCTTGTTCTGATTCAAGCTCTGGTTCAAGAACAGTCTCTCTCTCTCTACTCCATGGATGGGGGGACAGGGAGCCTCTGGCACACTGAGTACATCATCGAGTTCCATCTTGATATCTTTGTTCCCCCCTAGTGAGTGGGAATCTAGCACTTCAAATTCTGGTAGTAGAAGATGTGTCTCCCTCATGCAGGGTATCCCCTGAGTGGTGGGACCGTCTTTGGGGTGGGGGGGGGGAATCCATAACCAATCAAGGTCTAATTCCTCATCATCACTCTCCTCTTCAGGTGGCATGGGTTGGCTGGCTTTCCCTGCCCTAGGCCTTATCGTAGACTGATAAGTCTTTTGACAAGAAGATGGAGGTACTCAAACAGCCTTGGATATAAGCAGCAGATGGTTTCGGTGCCAGGTTTTCAGAGGCCCCATCTTACCCTCAGGCTGGATCTGGTACACAGGAAGCCCAGATGTCCATTTACAGACAATGTAAGGTTGGGAGCGCCAGCGATCAGCCAGTTTATGCTTCCCAGGCACTCCTAGGTTGCGCAATAACACTCGATCTCCGGGTTGTAGGTCCTGAACTCTAACCCTGAGATCAAAGTTTTTCTTGTTCCTCTGTTCTCTGGTGGTAAATGCTTCCTTGGCTTTCTCATAGGCCATCTTCAAATTCTTCCAAAGCCTGTCAACATACCCCCCCCCCCCCCCCCCCCCCCCGATAAGATATAGGTATGATCTAATGATGTCCCAAAAGCCAGGTCCACAGGTAAGCGAGCTTCTCTATCAAAAAACATTAGTCTGTAGGGGGAGTACCCAGTAGAATCATTTGAGGTGCTATTATAAGCATGTACTACTGTGGCTATATGGTCTTCCCAATGCTGTTTTTTTCAGTGTGAAGTGTTCCTAACATATTCAGCAAGGTGCGGTTGAAAGGTTCAGGTTGCGGATCCCCTTGAGGGTGGTAAGGAGTAGTTCTGGATTTCTTTATACTTAAAAGTTCACATAATATTCTGATTAGTTTGCTCTCAAAGTCCCGACCTTGGTCTGAGTGCAGGCACTGAGGCAGCTCATAATGAATGAAAAACCTCTCCACTAGGGTTTTTGTGACAGTGCTGGCTTGCTGGTCCTGAGTGGGGAAAGCTTGGGCATAGCGGGCGAAATAATCTGTCACAACCAGGACATTACTCTATCCACGCAAGTCAGGTTCCAGACACAGGAAATCAATGCACACCAACTCCATTGGTCCCTGACTCTGAAGGTGGCCCATTGGGGCTGCTCTGCCTGGTAAAGTCTTTCTCTGAATGTATCTGATACAAGAGCGACAGTAGCTTTCTACCTCAGCTCTCATGGATGGCCAATAGAATTGATCCCTGACTAACTCAAAAGTTCTGTCAGGGCCTAAATGACCATGATCATCATGAAGGGCGGTCAACACTTTTAATCTGTGCTTTTCAGGAAAGAACAGTTGACTAATGCCCTCTGGCCCTGTGGTATATGATTCCATCCTCCAATCGTATTAGTTCCCATCCTCTTTAGACCACTTTGACTCCCTCAATTGAACTGTTCAACACAGCATCTGAGGGTGCCGAACGGATAGTGACTTCATCATAATATTTCCCAACGGGTCTTCCAGTTGATCCCACCTCACATCTTCTTTTGTCAACTGGGGTGATTCTTGGCTGCGCACTTGTGTCAAATCACAATAATATTTGGGCACGCCAGCAGGAGTGACTCCCACAGCTTCAGCTCCTATTGCCCATCTGTGCTTATGCTTGACTCTTTGACATACAGCTAACACTCCTTCCAGGGGCAAATGGACCCAACTCTTCTGACCAACATTTGTGGTATGAGGTCTTTAGAAAAGGGCATCAGCGTCCCGATTTCTCACTCTTGGCCGGTATTTCAGACTGAACTGAAATTCAGACAGAGCAGCCAACCACCGATGTCCAGTGGAGACGCCACCATCCACGTGTTTGCCCAGATAGAAAAACACAACACCAACGCTGGATCGTCAAGTGGACATCACGTGCGTGGCGTGGAGGCGTGATGCCGACGCACAGAGGGCAAACCCCCCCTACATCCCTTGTACCCGCCAATGCGGACAAAGGGGGAGAGAGAGGAACCCTGGCATGCCTCGCAGCTCCCAGATGATTGAAAAACAGGGCAGCCAGTCAGCCACGAACCCCACAGGAACACACTGAGAAACTGCACTACTACGGGGAAAAAGCTGATTAGCAAGGAAAAGTTGGTAAAAAGCCATATAGGGGACATGTTATATCGTAATATCATGTAAAATAATTCAGGGCAAATGCCCTACAGAATAATATCCATATTGGTGAACTCCCACACCTCCATCCCTGTATTGGGTTATAACAAAAGGTTTGGGACTTTAAATGAGACAGAAGTCTCTATCCCTATGCATAAATGGAAAATGATTTTTTTTTTTTGGGGACTTTGAATGACCTGGGTAAGTGAGGCCAAAGGCCTTCCCTCATTGAGCTCCTCCCTCAGCTCCTGGACCTGACTCATTTGGTGGCCTGTGGCTGTGGATCTCATGGGGTTCACAGTCCACTGGCATGCGAGTATCATGGGGTCATTCAAAGTCCCAAAAAAAAAACCTTTTACATGTATGCATAGGGATGGAGACTTCTATCTCATTCAAAATCCCAAACCTTTTCTTATAACCCTGTAGTGTCCAACAGGGTTGAAAGCTCCCAACTTCCATCCTGCTTCTTCAAATTTTCTCATCACTGTGGTTAAAAAAAAAAAACAGTTTGACCCCTTCTAATGATTAGAAAATTGAACAAACTTTCTTGAAATTAAAATGTTCAAATGGAAATCTACTAATGTATCGCCAGCTTTAGTTTCCTAACCAACCAATACTATTGAAGTCAGGGTATGGTTTTGACAGAAATGCAACCAGTATATTCAAACAGGTCAGTAATGTCACTCCTCCCGTGAAAAGTTTCCTCTAAATGTGGCCATAATGGGGCCAACTTTGGCTCTTGATCTTACCAAAACAACTGCTTCCATTATCTTTGGGTAGGCAATGAGTACAATCTAAAATGTGTTTGTGCTGACCCACTTCCAATGGAAAAAGTCTGGGCATCAGAAGTCGAGTATGCTTATCGCTAAGAACACCCCAACACAATGTTTCAGTCAATTGTATACGTTCAAATTGGATCTCAATGTAATACCTTTTCTCAGCTGAGGCTCTGCCACTGCCTAATGAATAACCTTCATATCTTTTTTGCCCTGAATCACTTCCCAAATAACAAGGTCGTGGGAATATGAAACATATTAAAGGACTCCGTACAATCTACTGGTACTTCTCTACGTCAGCCTTTTTCAGCTCTTTCCGGCCACTGCTGAGAGAAAGGAAACAGGAAACCTGATTAGGAAATGCTGTTAAGAAAATTTACAGTTGGGAATATACATAATGCATCATTAAAATATCACAATAAGATTTTCTTTAGCGATAGACTTTGTTATGTCTTATCAACAAAATATTGGTAAATAACAAATGTTTAGGCCGAAGGTACAACCTGATACTTTAAAGTTAATAAAAAACACATGGATGGTCATAGTGGCTATGCAATCAATGTACAGGATCTCCAAAAGAACCAGAGTGGTCACCAGGGAAACTCAAGGACTAGTTAGTGCTGCTTTCTGACATGCTTGGCTCAGTTACCGCCAGAACTATTTTTTTGGACATGGTACATTCTATCTATATTTCAGGTTACTCAGTTTTTTCTGAAAATAATAAGAAAATAATTTTCTTCCGGCTTAACCGACTCTAGTGTATGTTTTTCTCCATTAGCATAACCAGAAATTCTTGTCTCCATGGCAAGTGAAAAACTCAATCTGGAACTGGCCAGCAACAGAAAGGAGTGTAAACCCTGCACAATCATAAATATAGTCTCATTGTGGCACCATCCCATACAGTCAGGTCCATAAATATTGGGACATCGACACAATTCTAATCTTTTTGGCTCTATACACCACCACAATGGATTTGAAATGAAAAAAACAAGATCCGCTTTAACTGCAGACTTTCAGCTTTAATTTGAGGGTATTTACATCCAAATCAGGTGAACGGTGTAGGAATTACAACAGTTTGTATATGTGCCTCACACTTTTTAAGGGACCAAAAGTAATGGGACAGATCAACAATTATCCATAAAACTTTCACTTTTTAATACTTGGTTGCAAATCATTTGCAGTCAATTACAGCCTGAAGTCTGGAATGCATAGACATCACATCACATAGACATAGACGCTGGGTTTCATCCCTGGTGATGCTCTGCCAGGCCTCTAGTGCAACTGTCTTCAGTTCCTGCTTGTTCTTGGGGCATTTTCCCTTCAGTTTTGTCTTCAGCAAGTGAAATGCATAACATTCCACTTCTTTCCACTTCTTTCCCTTAAAAAACTCTTTGGTTGCTTTTGCAGTATGCTTCGGGTCATTGTCCATCTGCACTGTGAAGCGCCGTCCAATGAGTTCTGAAGCATTTTGCTGAATATTGCCCGAAACACTTCAGAATTCATCCTGCTGCTTTTGTCAGCAGTCACATCATCAATAAATACAAGAGAACCAGTTCCATTGGCAGCCATACATGCCATGACACTACCACCACCATGCTTCACTAATGAGGTGGTATGCTTTGGATCATGAGCAGTTCCTTTCCTTCTCCATACTCTTCTCTTACCATCACTCTGGTACAAGTTGATCTTGGTCTCATCTGTTCATAGGATGTTGTTCCAGAACTGTGAAGGCTTTTTTTAGATGTTGTTTGGCAAACTCTAATATGGCCTTCCTGTTTTTGAGGCTCACCAATGGTTTACATTTTGTGGTGAACCGTCTGTATTCACTCTGGTGAAGTCTTCTCTTGATTGTTGACTTTGACACACATACACCTACCTCCTGGAGAGTGTTCTTGATCTGGCCAACTGTTGTGAAGGGTGTTTTCTTTACCAGGGAAAGAATTCTTCGGTCATCCACCACAGTTGTTTTCCGTGGCCTTCCGGGTCTTTTGGTGTTGCTAAGCTCACTGGTGCATTTTTCTTTTATAGGATGTTCCAAACAGTTGATTTGGCCAACCCTGATGGGTTTGTTTTGTTTTTTCAGCCTAATGATGGCTTGCTTCACTGATAGTGACAGCTCTTTGGATCTCATATTGAGAGTTGACAGCAACATATTCCAAATGCAAATAGCACACTTCAAATGAACTCTGGACCTTTTATCTGCTCCTTGTAAATGGGATAATGAGGGAATAACAGACACCTGGCCATGGAACAGCTGAGCAGCCAATTGTCCCATTACTTTTGGTCCCTTAAAAAGTGTGAGGCACATATACTGTTGTAATTCCTACACGTTCACCTGATTTGGATGTAAATACCCTCAAATTAAAGCTGAAAGTCTGCAGTTAAAGAACATCTTGTTAGTTTC